>VYZX01019517.1:58455-177997 GCA_013401335.1 Brachypteracias leptosomus
GCTCCCGCCCGGCCGCCGCCCCCGCTCCCCGCCGCAGCCCGGCCTGGCCCCCGCGGGGCCCGCCGCCAGCCTGGAGTGCCAGCCCTCCGGAGACAGGGGCGGGGGGAGCACACCCGGCCCGCAGCCGCCATCCCGGGGCCCCGAGCCTCGGCCTGTGCCCCCGCCATAGGCACTGCTGCAGCGGTGGGGTTGGACGTGCGGGTAGATGATAGCGTGAGGTAAAATAGCTCAGCTGGATTTTGAGGGCAGCAAATGTGTATTTTCAGAGCTGGAACACCTACGAAGACAGGCTGAGAGAAATGGGCTTGTTCAGCTTGGAGAAGAGAAGGCTTCGGGACGACCTTAATTGCGGCCTTCCAGTATCTGAAGCGGCTCACAAGAAGGCTGGGGAGGGACTTTTCACAAAGGCCTGTAGTGATAACCTAGGGGTAATGGGTTCTTACTGGAAGAGTGTAGATTTAGATTGGAAACTAGAAGGAAATTCATCACTTTGCAGGTGGTGAGACACTGGAACTGTCTGCCCAGGGGGGTTGTGGATGCTCCACCCCTGGAGGTGTTCAAGGCCAGGTTGGCCAGGAGCAACCTGGTCTAGTGGGAGGTGTCCCTGCCATGGCAGGAGGGTTGGAACTAAATGATCTTTGAGGTCCCTTCTAACCCACGCCATTCTACGATTCTATGAAATGCCTGATACCTGCCCAGCATGGTGGATACTGGTGGCACCCAGAATAATACTAGTGCTGGAGATAGGTGGGTGCCATCCTCCTGTGTCCAGAGCAGTTGTGTGGGCAGTCATGGGTGGATTTCTGCACTAGGCTGCCCTGTTCCCAGCAGTGGATGGGTGCTGGTGTGTTTATGTGGCCATGTGGCTGATACAGATTTCATAAGGATGGTCCTGATCATCCACAGCATGCTTGCACTATGGCTGTGTAGTCATCGCGTATGGACATCACAGGCCATGGAGAGCTAGTGGTTTGACTTAGGGAAGCCCTTGTCTGTGGAGACGAGCCCCAGGTCTCTTAAGTAAATTCATCGTACTGTGACATGATGCCTCATGAGACCCTGCTGGCAGATGTCGGGCTGCCCAACGGCACGACAGCTACAAATACTTGTAAATAGTGACATGTTGTGGTTGGCATGACGTGAGGTGCAAGGAACAGAAGGAAAACCTTGTGCCACTGTCACTGCTGGTGTTCACCCTTGCAGCCAGAACCCAGCACTTGTGACACCTTTTGTTTACCAGCCCTGGCACTCTCTTACTATATGTATGTAGCTATGTGATATGTAGCATTGTATATAGTTAGTTGCTCAAATGTTGGCCCTCAAAGTACTAAACTGGCTATTACAGGCAAATAAAATTGTTGCACATAGTTATGAAAATATGGTCTTGAGTCCCTATCTGATCAATTTGGAAGCCAGGTCTGTCCCTCTGAAGACGACTTGTGAGTCCTTTCCTCCTGGTAGCTGAATGGGGCAGCCCAGGAATTGGGAAGAGGGGATGGGTAGGAGGAATGCCCTTAGTCCCAGGTACTGGAAGGGGTTTCTCTTTTGCCTGTAGTATGAAGCTTCATTTATCAGCTTCACTAAATGCTGGATTACGTGTCATCGAACACAGCTGGAGGACTCCCACTATCCTCAGTAGAACACAGTTGAAACCTAAAAAGATGGTAAAACACCTGGCCAATAATAACATCACCCATGAAAATAAAAATTGAATGCCTTTGTGAAAAACTAACCACAATCCTGCATCTGTATCCTAAAGATGTTAACGTAAAAAAGAGCAGGAAGCTTTCTCTTTCCTTGTAGATGTTAAGATAGCTTAAAAATTAAGTGTTATCAACTGTTACAATTTCATTGTGAGTCCCATGGTGTTTGTCATTTTTTCTTAAAAAAATCCCATCTCCAGTCAAGCACTCGTGAAAATTCTACTTTAAAAAAATCAGACAAAAATAATTTAGTAATCCCCACAGCTGTATAGAAGATATTGTCAGCCTTAGTAACAACTCCCTCTCAAAATCTCTCAAGGACCATGAGTATTTTATTATTAGCCTTTTGACTGATGAGTGTATGAAACACCAGTGGTTGGTGTGGTTCTAGAGACTGATACTGTTGATTTAATAAACCACAAATGGTCTCGCAGGCTGTTCTTTGAGAACTTCCACTTTAAACTCTGGTCTTCCACCCTCCAGAATGGACCCTGTAGACTTAAAAAACGGGAAACAAAACAAGTGTGATTTTTCCTGAATCATAAGATTTTTCAGATCAGCTTAATGATTTTCCATACCCTATTTCATTAATTCAAGTATCGGTTAAATAATTGTTCTTAAAACAAAGGCCTTAAATGTGAAGGATGAGAAAACGAAGGATATAATTTCAGCAGAATCCTTTCAACATAATACCTATTAAGCTCTCTGAAAAAATTTTCAGAAGGTGCTCAAAATAGCAAAACCAGACTAAAATTTAATTACGGAGATAAGAACACTGAATAAATCTTAAATTATACAAAGCTGAGCTTCGTAATAGGGGAGTCTGGAAGCTTCAGTTTATGGAGTTTACTAACCACATTGTAAAAGTTTAATATGAATAAAATGTTGCATGAGTATGTTGCACCATGAAGCAAGTTCTGGAGAAGGCAAGCATTCTAGTAAATGGCTTGCTGAAGACCATGTTTCCCAGGTGCCATCTCACCACAGCCTGGAGATACTCCTTCTGCTGCAGCACAGGAGCATAGGAGGATCAAATCTGAAGGCAACATTAATGCCATTATTTGTTGTCCCCATAATTCTAATAGGTTGGCTTCCGTGGGACTGAAAATGCAAAATAGATTGCTACAGTATCTACAGCATCAATAAATTATAAGAATGAACTCAGAGAATTTATATAGCTTGAGTTATACGTAGCATCGCTTGAGTTGATCATAATGGTTCCTTCTAAACTATTATGATCATCACCACCATAAAAAGAAGTGTGGCCAGCAGGTCAAGGGAGGTGGTTCTCCCTCTCTACTCTGCTCTGGTGAGACCCCACCTGGAGCACTGCATCCAGCTCTGGAGTTCTCAGCACAGGAAGGACATGGACCTGCTTGAGCTGGTGCAGAGGAGGACCACAGAAATGATCAGTGGGCTGAACACCTCTCTTGTAAGGAAAGGCTGAGAGAATTGGGGTTGTTCAGCCTGGAGAAGAGAAGGCTCTGGGGAGATCTTAATGTGGTTTTCAAATATATAAAGGGGGCTTTTAGGAAAGATGGAGAGAGACTTTTTACCAAGGCCTGTAGTGAGAGGACAAGGGGTGATGGTTTTAAACTTGAAGAGAGTAGATTTAGATTGGGCATAAGGAAGACATTTTTTACGATGAGAGTGGTGAGACACTGGAGCAAGTTGTCCAGAAAGGTGGTAGATGCCCCATCCCTGGAAACATTCAAGGTCGGATTGGGGAGGTCTCTGAGCAACCTGCTCTAGAGCAGATGTCCCTGTCCACTGCAGGAAGGTTGCAACTAGATGACCTTTAAAGGTACCTTCCAACCCAACCCTTTCTGTCCCTATAACTTGTGATACCCAGAATAATTGAGGTCTGGGAAGGATGAATGCAAACAATAGGATGCTAGACTGGATACTGTCATCTTAATAGAGATTTTTTATCTCAGAGAATATGCAGAGCTGAAGCAGGTACACATTCAGGAGAAGGAATGTCTATAAGCTACAAGCAGAAACAAGGAGACAAAAAAAGAAAGAGGGACAAGAAAAAAAAGGAGCATCTGAGCAGAAAACCTGATAGGTGAAAATGAAACGGAGCAACCCTTTTTGCTTCAACATTCAAAATCTGAGTTTCAGAAAGATTTTTTTGGGGTATCGTCAGAAATCATAAAATGTGTTTGTCAAAAAGCCTGAAGTATTCCTGACCCCAGGAGGAGGGTGCAGTGATGGCATTGTGTTGTGAAGTACCCTCAAATGGCAGGTTGCTGTTAGAAATAGCTGAACAAGATGGGAAATGGGCTGTAGTGGTGAATAGATAGATGGGATAAAACCCCAGATACAGAATTAAACCCCATCCTGGGTGCATTGTACCAGCTGGTGAGAGCTACCTCAAGGGTCTGCTCGCTTTTCTTAGGCCGTGTTTAGCCAGCTTGCCATGCTAGTAAAGTACTGTTGAATCAAATTGAATTAAATTTCACACACCCCCATATGTAAAAACCAAACCCACATATTTACCAGACATGCAGCTGTGCCTGATGTCTCCCCAGAAAGCAAATTCCAGGATACATGCAGAATGCTCCCAATGAAAAGTTATGCTAGAAATTATTTGATTTGATGGGAAATTACTGTGTCATTTCCTTTTGAAGACTGGTGCACTCAAAATACTGTAATAGGCTATTTGTACAGAACAGAACAGGGCTTGTCTGTGTGGTCTTTTTAACATCTTGGTGATCCGTGCTGATTTGGCAGTTGTAGATGTAGGGTTTTGAATTTAGAGTTTTCTTAGTGAGGGAGAACTGGCCTCATATGTGGTTTGGATAGCAAGTGTGCTCCATCAATAAAGTAATAGTATATTTCTCTGAGATCAGACAAGGCTTAAATGATGTAGATAAAGTACATATTCTGTCCACATAGCTGACTCCATCTGTTGGTGCGAGTGCTGCAAAGCCTTTTAGCTTTTTTGGAGATAGTGGTTGCTATCTCCAGTGCAAGCAAATGAGTGGGTGCAACATATTTACAGAGAGAGAGATGTGATACAGGGATTCCTACTACACTGGCATCCTGGATTTAACTAAATGCTTCATGATAAGAGTGCTCTCCTCCTGCAGTGTGTCTTGGGAAGCGTAGTCCAGGAAGAATCAAGCCTGATAGAAGGAAAAGGTGAAGGTTTGAGAAAAGCAAATTGCAGCTTCCTGCAGGCATAGCAGCATCTCAGAAGATGCAGTTTAATGTTGAATTGATACAGAATAAACAAAAATACTGCATTTGCAAACTCAGTCCTTTTTAATGTTTTGTTCATCAGCATGAAAATGTTGTCGCTCATGTCCTCAGCAAGATGAAAATAGATGTTGGTTCTCTTTGTAACATAAATTTGAAGGTTTGTACCCTTAGCCATCTCTGACGTGTATGTGAAACTGTGATCTCTGTAACCAGCTTTGCTGAGGAGCTAAAACTGAAGATGGTGTGACCCTAGTCCTTTGCAGGCAGAGCATCATTTCAGAGAGAATACGACAGTTTGGGAGGTTGAACAACTGTTTGTCAAAATTAGCTTCAGTGGGATTTTAAATTATGTTATTATTCATGAATAAAGAATGTGCAGGATCCCTTGCAAGGGAATTTGGTTTTGGCAGGAGCAGAGCAGGAATTGGGAGTTATGCTGGAAACAAGGCAGGGGAATGGGAAAGCCTTAGGGAGGTGAGCACCTATTTCTCTCTGACCTGAGAGGCTCTTGCTAACTCTCTCAGCAGATATGATCTAGTATGGTCTAGCAGTCATGGAGATGTTGGACAAAGGTTGGACTTGATGATCCTAGAGGTTCTTTCCAGCCTAAATGATTCTATGGCAGAGAAACTCTACTCCAAAAATGAGTCCTAGAGTGTGTTAGTATCGTGTCTGTCTTCTAAGTGAACATAACCAAGGAACGGCAGCACAGCACAAACCTTTCACAGCAGAGGCTCAGCCGAAGATTCTGTATTTACCTCTACTAGTCTGTAAAATAGTCTCTCAGAGGCAGTGGTGAAAGCTACCTCAGAAGAGTCATTTAACACAAGGCAGAGGAAAGTCTATCACGAGCAACAGAAGACAGTTCCTTTTCTGTCAGGGGATGGGCCAAGTGACCATTTGATTTTGCTTTCATCTGTCGTGTCCCTGATTTTGTCCTCTCAAGAGATCTCATAGCACGTTGCAAGCTAACCTGGGAATTACAGCTGGCTCTGGGTTGGATGGCGTATCCATCAGTCAAATTGTGTACAGCATGTGCATGTAATGAGAGGAAGAAAAATATTATTGTCATTATTATTGCTGAAGACATCCGAGTGCTGTGTCCCATTATCTTAATAGAGCCAGAATACACAGAGGAGTGAGAAAATGGGCAGATCACTTAATATTGGTGAATTATGGTTTTGCTACAGTTTGAATGCAGTAGCTTCAGATTTGGGGAGGCAGAGCACCAAACTCTGGTGAACCATCAATAATATAGTCATTATGCTGTATTTAATAAATAATTGAATTCTAATGCTATATTTCAACTTTTCTTCCTGTTCTGTTAAACAGCTGGGAAATTTAAAACTATTATTTAAAAAAAAAAAAGCAAATAAGGATACATGCTCAAAAAAATAGTTAATGCAGTTCTTGGTTCACACTGCACAGAATTGTACTAATAATTACAAAGGTTCATATAGTTTGCATATTAACTGTTGTAGATATGAAAGAATAATCATGAACTTTATACAGAGCAAACTATTTCATCTGTATCTTTTCTTTCATCAGCTGGGCTTTACTTATAGTAATGTTGGCATGTGAAGCAATACTGTAAGGTACTAAATTCATGGGCATGCCTAGGTTAAGGCAAAGACTGGCTAACGTCTGATTAATAGGGAGTATTCAACTTGCAAATAATCTGATTTCCTGTCTTCTATCATGCATCAGATGTTGGGTAAATCTGGTTACCTGCTTATTCAAAACACCTATTTTTGCAGTACTCTTGAGGAAATAATATGTTTTCCTTCATCATTAACGATCAGAACTGGGGTGTACCTCTTATCTTTACTAAAAAAATTAAGAAGCTTGATATTTATAAAAACTCGGAAGCCAAATTTACCTGATAAAACAGCATTTCCAAAATTGGTGTTTTAATTTGTAATTACTTTTGTTTTGAACAGTTTGCTGGTTAGGACATGCTCCCAATTTGATGCGGGAAATGTTCTGAGTAAAATTTGTGCAACTGAGGGATCTAACCCCTTTCTATTAGGAATTTACAGTCCAGACACCTGGGCCTGTTACAGTTTCAAAGCAACATAGGAAAGGAAAATGGTTCCATTCACTCTCCTGTTTTATAATCAGTGATACATGTGCATGTTAGATTAAGACTGCAAAAAGTTTAAAAGAAAGTTCATACAGAGGCATCTTTCTAGTACAGGCTGTGGAAGAAGGGGACCACTGTGCCAGTAAAGGTCTGAACGAGGGACACAACAGGCACGAACCCACTGAATTTCATTGCCAGTGGCAGAACAAGACTCAGATTTTGATTCCCAGCCCTCAGATGAGCGGTGGTGCCTGAGCATGCCTGAGAGAACATGCACACAGTCCCTGTGGAAATTGCTAACCATAAATCTGTTTAAGCCCTGATAAAAGTGTTTGGACTGCATGAGGAGCTGTAGATAGACTGAGAGTGGAGCAAGGGGGAGAAAAAAAAAAAGTAGTGGTTACAGTGTATTTTATCTTACTGCTTCTGTAAGAAGAACCAATATCACTCCCACAAACATTTAACTAGAGTATTCTCACTGCTTTCAGAAGGGCATTAAGTGAGGCAATAAAGACTTAAGTTCTTATAATGCTTATTGGAAGAAAAGTTTATGGAGTTTATTTAGGGAAAAACAGTCTACTGGGTCTTCAAAGAAGTTCAGGAGACTGTTTTAGACAGTTGTATTCTCTTACTGCATAACCCTACATGCCAAATAGAGTGTGGTGGGCTTTCATGAAGGTTGATCATGTGTAACATTAGCAAATGTTTTCTATCACACAAACAGCTTCAATGTAATATTTGATAGAGAAGAATTTTCTTCCTAAAGGAGATCACCAGAAAGATCTGTAAAGGCTCCCTTTTTCAATCACCACCATCATTTTTCTATTAGATTATTTTTAGATATATATTTCATTTACATTACTGTAGCAAAAATTAATTGGCAGGGCAAAACGGTAGCTCAGTGTTGAAAATTTCTCCTAAGCAAAGTGTGTTTAATATTGACTTCAGTGTAGAGTAGCAGCATGTTCGTGCTGAGCGGTGATATGAACTCTCCATCTGCAGATGTCAGCCTCCTAACTATCACACTGGTCAGGACCGAGCATATGGTTGAGCAGTGTTTTTCAAAACTTGGTTTTGCTGGTAAGGATTGGCCTCTTCATGCTGTGGACTTTGTTTATGGTTGAGGAAGGGAGGAAAAAGAAAAGGAGAAAAAAAATGGTGTAACTGATCTGACTATCTATCTGCAGCAGGGCTTCCTCATGGAAGCATGGGGGTTTGCATCTGGCACTTGCTCTTGCCTAGGTTATCCGAGAAAGAAAAGTGCTGTTGTAGCAGTGAAAAAAAATAGAATTAGGAAGCTGTAATTTAATTAAAGAAAAAGCCAATAAATAAGTTGTTAAATAGCCCCTCATAAGTCTGTTGAGGTCATTTAAATTTGTAAAACAACACACACACACAAAAATATTAGCAAAACTAATAATAGTTTTAAAAAAGCAGTATTCTTTATTTACAAGTTAATTTAGTTTGGTGGTACTTCTGAGTGCACAAGCCCTCCCTCAGCTGTGAAGATAGGCTTAAAAACTTGGGGGTTTTAATGTCATTTTGGAAGGAGAACTTTTGCACCTCTCATAATGACTTTTCCTGAAGAACATCATTAGATATGTGGTTTAAAGCATTTGCTGGCTACAGCAAAAACTTACTGCCAGTATCTGACGTGACATTTGCTGCTTCTGTTTCAGACCTGGTGGAGAGATCATCTGTCCGATGTTTTGCCTGTTTTTTCTAAGTACTGTGTTGCTTCATCTGAGAGCAGACCCACATTCTCCCTACAGTTCCTGCTTTGCTTATGTTTGTAGGTCTTCAGGGCTGTAACACCGCTACTGCTAAGACCTCCTGCAGGCAGAACCCAGTGTGCACAGACTCAGGTGTTCCGTTTTGTACTAGTCTGACTGCTGAGACCTCAGTGGCCTGTATTCCTGGTCAGGTAGCATTACCTGTGTAGTTATGGCAAGCCCCTTTGTAATCCCTGCCCATTTGTCCTTCCAGAAATCTAGAGGGACCTGCGTTAGAGGCAGGCAGTTTACCCTCCAGGAATATTATTTAGTCTTGGAAGTACCTCATTGCTCCCTGCAACAAACATCGTTCTTCTGGTGTGGGAAGTGTATTGGTGATGTGGTCAGAGAACCAGGACACATGTGGGGCACGGGATGCCCTGGAGACTCCTTGTGCTGCTAGCTCTCTTCTTCCTCAGACACACACCAAACTCAGCAACATCCCCTCAGCACACCTTCAGCTTTTATTCTTCATCTATTTGCTCTTCTCCATCTCAGATGAGCCAAGGGAGAATACACCACTGAGAGGGAGCTCAGCAAGCTGCCCCCAACAGGAACTCTTCCTGAGGAACTCTCTTCCCCGGGAACTCTCTTCCAACTGATCAACTCCTTGTTGCTTCTATCAGACTGGTCGGTTCCTGCTTAACATAGCTCTAGCCTTGCCCACCACCCCAACCATGATCACCTTGGGGGCAGGCAGGGCCTCACACAGGTTGGCCAGGTTCTGTCTCTGGGGCCTGAAACCACTGGAGGAATAAGACATACTGCTGGTTTGTGACTCATCCATAAGTCAACTGCAACTCAGGGGCCACAGCCCAGGCCCCAGCACTTCACTCATGTCCCCTTGGGCACTGGAGCCAGGGGCAGTTGTCATAGTTCTGCTCTGTGCAAGTGGCAAGAGGCTGCTGAGCCAGCGCCTGGGTTGTATCAGCACCAAGGCTTTGTACGGGTGATGCAGAGCCACTAATGTTTTCTCATCTGTCTCTCCCATAAGCTGCCTGTACAGCACCAGTGCGGCTAAAAGTCTGATCCCCAGTGTCTTAACTGATGTTGCTAATGAGGTTACCAATTAATGGCACCTAATGGTCTGTTGTTGCAGTGGTTTTGGTGATGGAGACAGCTGTCCTCTGGGAGCTGTGCTGAGACCGTGAACTCATTTTGTATAAGCAAGTGAGCAGCTGCTGCAGAAACATCGATGGGAGAGATTAGGTCACTCACACATCTCTCTGCCAGCCCAGGGCTGTGCCTTGCAGTAGGCAGCAGGTGGAAGGTGGAAGGAGCTTTAAGGGACAAAAGCCCTTGCTGGTGCTGAACCCGAGGATCTGGGCACAAAAATGCTGTATCTCATTAGCAGTCTTCAGATCCATCCTCCAGTTCCCCTGACTTTTTAAAGTATTTTACCAATTAACTAGGATTTTGAAGCAATTCATAATTTTTTTAGAAGTTTTGTCACTGAGCTGTGTCGATCTGTGGTGTGGTATCCTCTTGGCACCTGATTGCAGTGTGTAACTTTTGGCACTTGCATATCACGCTACTTATTAAAAAAGCTCCTTCTGTGAACACACTCGCATCAGAGGCTCATGAGTATTTGGAATATAATTTAAAAATATACATTTAATTTCACAGTTAGCACTTTGAGGTAATGAGTTCTCATTATTTAAGTTTCACTTTAGTGTTGGGTTACTTTTGGCGTACAGTAGTTGCATTTCATCAGTCTGAAAAAAGGTGGCATTATAGATCTACATTGCATTCCCCTAGTGCTTGAATACCTGTAAAGTATAGCACACTTTAAAATGCAGTTGTGTAGTTGTTAATTTTTGGAACATGACAGGAATGTTAAGAGTTAACATTTAGTTAGTAGCTTGCTCGTTTGTTTTTTTTTTTCTGAACTGATGGCAATACTAGATACTATAATTCAGAAACAGCCCCAAACGCACTAATCAGGTCCACTCTAGGATTCTCACACATTCGTTTTAAAATCCTCTACGGTCAAAAATATTTGAAGGGAATTAGTTGTTTTTAGCCTTGTAACCTTATTTGGGAAAAGCAAATCTTTTCACGCTCACCAAAGTACTGTCTAGACACAAAGAACTGTCTGAGATGGAAGTAAAACTAAGTTTTGTATGGGTTGCTGGTAACGAAGTTCCATGGAAATTAATGTACAGTGCACTGAGCTGTCAGAGTGGGGAGCTGAAGTCCCTTCCCTTCGGAATACTCACCAGGAGCAGCTGACCCTTCCAGGTTACCTGTGAGGTTGAAAAGGCAGTTCCCCTGCTCAGCAATTAGCCTGGCACTGCAATCTGCTCTGGAAAAGCCTTGGAGTGACTGTTTACAGCTTGGCAGATACAATTATCAGATAAAATGTATGAAGAGTAGGAAGAAGTGGAAAAGTGTTTAAAGAGAATGTGATTGCAGCGTTTAAACACTTAGTGGTCTCTTGTGCTTCACTGAGCTGTTATCCTGTTTTTTAGCTTAGCCTGATGGTGTATTTACAATTTTCTGAACAACTGAAGGCATCTATACACAGAAAGATTACCACCAGCCTCAGAGTGGCTTCTTTGAACTTTTTTTGATGTCTGTTAGTTAGGAGAAATCTTATTTTTTAGCTATCCTAATACTTACCTCTATGTTCAGTTTTACCTTCAGTAAAAGAATAACCTGTTACTCTAATGGGATGAATTTTCACACACTTTCATCCTGTTTCATGGTAGAACTGAAGTCTTGGCAGTTTTTTAAGTTTAAAACTGCAGTTTCTTAGATTTCACACAATTACAGAAAATTCTAGTAGAAGTTCCTCATACCTAGACGAATCCTCTAATGAGTCATCAAGAAGGAATAAACGCATTAGAACTTTGATCATGAATGTGAGCTTAAATGAAAACTTCAGATAAATTTGGCTCTGTTACACTCCTCCTCTGCTCAGTTGTCCTACGTGTCCTAGTGAGGTTTATTAGCTCTCTGCTGCTTACCAAACAGTGAGTTTGAAGTGGGCAAGTGAAGTGTGCTGGATATTTCCAGAGCTGTAGTGAGCATTTTCCAAAAAAACAGACTTCAAAGTCAAAACTTAATTAATTTTTTCTAATAGAAAACTAACCCACTGGAAAAGAGAAATCTTTCAGGGAACAGGAAATAATACAATCTGGTTATCAAAGAAAGAAAAAGTTACTGCCTTTCTTTTAAAATCTAGACTTCCGAAGAAACTATTTTGAAATGGTCTAAGATCAGAAATTATTTTTGAGATTAATTGTTTAAATGAATTCATCACCAAATTATTGTAAAGTTCAATTATGTTAAAAAATGCAATTTGGTGAGTTAATTTTTGTTGTTGTTGTTAGGAACTGACCAAAATTGCTCACCTTTGAAGTGCAAACTGCCATTTCCCCGCAGGTGTTGGATGTGCCCTTCCCTTCTCTCTCTCCAGTTCTAGCTTTGGTTTGATTGGAATTGTCCCACACTTTTCACTGAGTATGATGCATTTGTGTTAATTGTTCCTCTATCAAATATACCAACTCAACATACTTTTGTAGACAGAATATAGGATTGAATTGCTTTCTCTATCAATAAGAAGAAAAAAGGCCAACTGTAATCAGACTGCATCTAATGATGGAAGCATCATCTGTTGTTTTAACAGGCTAAGTAGGCAGGAATTTGCTGGAGAGGGAGGCAGGTGGAGGGAGTAATGTGGCAAATGTGGTCTCCACATCAGAATAAGTGTGTCCCTGAGCTAGATGTTTAAGTATCTTATCAGTTTGGCTGATGTTCACCACATTGTGCCTGTGTGAAGAATCTTACCTCATTGTCTCACTAAGGAAGCTATAGCATTTGCTTCAGGTGAGGAACAGATGTCAGTGTCTAGTGCAGGGGACCAGTTTAGAGCTGAAATATGTATGGTGTGGAATCAGCTTCTTGGTATCAACAGCTTTGCCCTCCAGATCTGCTGCTCCTGTGGTGCTCTGCCTGCTCGTGGAGATACAGCTCATGGTGTTTGGTTAGCCTGCAGCAACAGACTTCACAAAGAGTAAAATGTGGCCTGTCCAGTGACCTATTTTTGTTCAGAATGGTTGTGTAAATGTTTCAACAGCTACAGAAAAAAAAAAGTCAGGTGTTAGTGTGCTGAGGAAAACAAGTACTAAGACCTCAGTTAAGAAGTAACTCTTAAATATGAAAAGTGAACTGCAGTCAGGGCTCTGCCTGTCCAGTATTCCTCATTGGGGTCTTCTCTGCCATTCCTTCAGGACTCTGGGTGTGATCGATCTTGGGGTGGCTTGTTGAAATTGCCTCTTGCTTCCCATGTCCATGCTTATTTTCAGTAGGAGACACAAGAGTCAGTAGACATGTCCCATGTTTCATTTCAGAGCTTTTCTCCTGTCCTGACATTGATGGTGATAGATCTGCCAATCCATCCACACTTCTGAAGAAAGATGAAAAAAAAAAAGAAAAAGCACTTCTTCAATCTGGAAAGAGCTTTAAATATTTATCTGAGACCACTGGCCAGGTTATTATCCTGCTCACACCAAAGGGGCCTCTGAAGATACCTTTGAAGGTACCTTGTCTAAAATTAAATAATCTCCAGACCCATTTTACTACACATTGGGGAAAGAAAGGTGACAGACCATCCCTTTGCAGTTTGACAGGCTGGGTTTGACAAGTTTGACAAGTTGAGAGCCTACAAAAAAGCTGGGGAGGGACTTTTTAAAAAGGGCTAGTAGTGATAGGAGAGGGGTAATGAGTTCAAACTGAAAGAGAATAGATTTAGATTGGAAATTAGGAGGAGACTGCTCACTCTGAGAGCAGTGAGACACTAGCACAGGTTGCCCAGGGGGGGTGTGGATGCTCCATCCCTGGAGGCATTCAAGGCCAGGTTGGATGGGGCCTTGAGCAACCTGGTCTAGTGGGAGGTGTCCCCGCCATGGCAGGGGGTTGGAACTAGATGATATTTAAGGTCCCTTCTAACCCAAACCATTCTATGGTTTCACAACCTGTTTCTGTAATTGCTAGAGCTTAATTAAATAGAGCTAGTGATTCACACCAGATGATGGCCTCATCTGAAAGGACTCAGTGGAATAGTAATTTCAGAATTACATGGCACTGAGGACTCGCCCCTTACTGTTTATGGACAGAGGTTTGGTTTTGGTGCTTTCAAATTGCCTGGACTGATACCAGAGATACTTGCTCAGTATTGATTTGGTGTCTTTTGCTGTTTATTTGGTCTCTTGGACTCCCCTGTTGAGACAGATAGAGGACTTTTATCACCTATAGCTTTCATAGCATCCCTAGACTTTGTGCCTGTTGTTTAGTTTTAGTCTCTCATCTCAAATGGCATTTTAATTTGCCATTTTACTTCACTTTATTCTCTTTATTTTCATGATGTATTTCTGCAATTATACTTGTTGCTGCCATATCCTAGCTTATTGGCTTAGTCCGTGTAGGGTTTGTTGCTCTAAAGATTCCAGAGAAAGGAAATGGTTCAGCTGGAAATGGTTCTGGTGTCTATAATGTAACTCTGATTTTTTCTGTCTCCATCTGCTGGTGAGAAATGAGATTTGCTGTTCAGACAGATCATATAATGAGTAACAGAAACTATAAATTTCAAATAATAAATACCCCATTTGCTGTTATAGATACTATCCATTAGCAACTGGATAGGAATGATCAATTTATTTATTTTTATACAGCTTAATAACAGCTATCAAATACTAATAACTTTTGATCTGTTGTAGATTTATATTGTGCTGACAAGAATTAGTTAGATATTCAAATGGATGTACTAATAACTGGGAATTCAAGTCAGTGTGCTGATGAGGCTGGATTTGTTTCTATTGGGCTAAGAGACATTCTTAAATGGTCATCCCTCTTTTTAAATATTAATACTGAGCAAGCAGATAAAGGAAGCAATGTATAATGGGATTTTCATCTGATCATTTCTTTTAGCTTGCAGACAAGTATGTAAGGCTCATGTTACACATAAACTACCACAGGTTCCTCCTAACAGTTAAAAATTTTCCAGTGTTTAATCCAAAGGGAGTAAAACAACTACATGCAATCATGTCAGGAGCTCATGACGTATAAGTTAACAAGGCAGGGGTTTGTGTGCAAAACTTTTGGTGAGGATGTGGTTCATTCAGAGCACAGTGTTTGAGTCAGCTGAAGACTTTGCTTCCCATCCGGAGGAAATGCATCCTCAGGGCTGCAAAAGGCAACACTAGTCAGCAGAGGAGTGGTGACACCAGCATGATTTAACTCTTTAACCAGCCTCAGCTGGTTATATCAGAATCACGGTTCTGCATTCAAAGCAGTCTTACATTGATATGTGATTTATGTTATTTTATGAAATACTTAGCTGACTGTAATTTCCATCTACTAATGTTTTCTAGATGCTTCTGGCTTTGATGATTTCGCAACAGAGTTTTTATAGACATGAACATTTTCTATAAAACCATCAACCAGGCCTTTACTTTTATCTTCTATTTCAGTCTATCATGTGTTTATAGGAATATCTTTCAAATACTGTAAAGAAGCTGATAGTTATATTCACTCACAAATCAAGAAGGTGTTTTGTGAGACCTATTTCCCCCAAGAAATTTCCACATGAGATGGTGCAAATATTCTCAAGCAAGGAATTGTAAGCACTTCTGTTTCAGTGGCTTTAATTTTAATGGCTCGTCTTAATTTTTTTTCTCCTCTGCAGAGTAACTGTAAAAATGACAGGCTTTCATTTAATAGATCTTTTTTGCTGTCTTGACTAAGAGTTTTATCTGTTCGCTTCACTGGCAAATATTTTTCCCTTCTTGACTCCCACTAGGCTTGTAGGTTCCACCTCAATAAGAGAGACTGACTCTCTCCTCAAGCATCCTTGTTCAAAGGAATCCATAGCACTTCCTGAGGGCGGCACAGCTCTCTGTAAATGTCATTTCTGTCCAGAAATTTATTCTTTGTGTAGATACCTAAAACCAAACAACTTTAATCTCAGAGTGCAAATGGAATTCGTAGGGCTGAAAATGAAAAGAAACATCTATTTATTTGTATCCTAAGAACATAGGAAGAGCACTGAATAAACATAAAACCAAGAGTAAACAGAAAACGCTGCAATACAAAGAATAAAATTAAGAAGTGATTTCTCACTGGTAGAGATTGAAACCATTGCAGGAGCTCTAAGGATGAATTGTGTCTTGACAGTGCCTGTCACGGTGTTGGCTGGAGAGGAATCTGTGACAACTGGTTTAGGATAGGGACATACCTCTGTGATGGCTGGGACAAGTGGGATGAAGCTCAGCCTACAAGATTGAAGAGTCTAAGTCCAGTTTTTGAAGTGAAACATTCAGTGACGCTTCTATTCCAAAGTCATTTTTGAAAGTAGGGCTTGGATTCTTGCCATAATGAATGAAAGTACTAAAAATACATCAATGATTTATAAATATCCTTCTTGCTATTCCAGAGTTGTTAGTACCCAAGTCACTTTGAAAGTGGTATTTAAGCTTCTCAGTCATAGAGTTATCAAGAAGGAACTCAATTAATATCTAGTCTATCCAAGACAGGATTTACTCAAACTATCCCTGACTTACTTGTCTAACCTGGTCTCAAAATCCTCCTGTGACAGACATCCCACAGCCTCCCTAGGCAAACTATTACTCTACTTGACTATCCACATCAATAGTAAGCTTTTCCTAATGTCTAATGTAAATCTCCCATGCTGTGGTTTAAGCCTATTACTTGTCCTGTCCCTTGTGGACATTTCATAGCCTTTCAGACATCTGAATAGCATTATCATGTATTCCCTCATTTGTCTCTTTTTAGCCTGAGTCGAGGCAAAAAAAAGTCCCCTTAGGCACTGTGAAAATTTTTACCCAAAGCCAGCTTATAAAGTAGAGCTGCTTTGTTAATGCCTTTATTGAATAGCAATTTCAGGATAGAAGTGTAGTGGAATGGCATATGGCAGGAAAGCCTGATACAGCCGCGTCCACTTCAGAGACCTTATGGTTTAGATGGAGACTTGAGGTTGTATCATTTGCCCAGCGTTTTTCTTATTGGGATGTCAGTATTGGGGTAACAAAAGTCTCAGTAAGTAGTTACCTTGTTCAAGTTGCTCATCTGGTGTGTGGTTTCTGCAGCTAAGGCTCACATCTGAGCACAGCATTGCATGTTGCCAGGTGGGCTGAACAGCTTCCTTGCAGCAGCTCAGGACCTTCTGCAGCACTGCAGACTTTGTGAAACAAGGTCTACCTTACTGCCTTACACAGCACCAAGCAGAATGAAGCCTGACCTAGTCATGTCCAGACCCCACCAGATAAAAATTATGATGAAGTTACAAGTATAGATGTTAAAACAATACTACTGTCTTGCCCTGGAGCAGTTTCCTCTGTGTTAACCATTTTTTTCCCTCCCCTTTTTGACTGACAAGATATGGAAAGTTTGTATTCATTTTCTGGCACTTCAGTTAGGAGGCATGACAGAGAGTTTGTGCAGAATTTACGTCCTTGTAGTTTTAGAAGTAGTAGCAATGCTTACTGTTTTATTCAGCTGGAGAGAGAAATGTAGTTTCAAGAGCACGCCTATGTCATGCCTGCCTACCTTTAGGGACCAGTGTCTGGGGAGGGAGGTAGGAGTACCATCAAAAAAGGTCGCTGCACACTATGGCCACCAAAACCAGCAAAATTAGGTTTGTTTTTGAACTTGTTCTTTGAATGCATTCCTAATATTTGCATGTGTCAGCTCTACTGAGGTGACATCTCAGGTTTTAAATTAATATTGTTGTAATGCATTTCTCTTTAATTAAAAAAGAGAGCTCCCCCACAGGAAATTTCCTAAAACAAAACTCGTTAGTAATAAACAGATTAAATCTTTATCAGTTAATCAACACTATAAACTTCTGAGTGTTCGGAGAGCGGCGTGAGATAACACTGTCGTCATAAGGAGAGTGTTTGAAATCATTGGGGATCCCACCGTGCCATTTGGGTGGTGAGAAAATAATGATTGAAGATGGGCCCCCCTACAGAGCTCATGTGTTAATTCCCCTAAAGATTAAAGCTGCAAAGATCTGGATTTTATGTTGTCCCCATCTGTAAGGCATTTTTATTAAAATTAGTAGGCAATAGTGATGGGTAATGCCAAGCAAATTCTTAATGGTGCTGATACCAGAACCTGTCATGATGTCACAAAATTTTTGAGCTGGTGGTTAGAGAAGTTTTAGGGACAGTTCATGGGATATGAGCCTCGCTGCCTTCTCAGAAAAACTGTTCCCACCTGATCTCTCTGAGGCTTTAACCTGTGGTGGAGATTGCACTGCAAATTCCTCATCTTCCTCCATGCTGAATCCTCAGGAGTTACTTCCACCACTGTGGCAGTCCTCTTGTCACACTTGTGCAGGAGTTCTGCTCTGGTCCAGCTGTCTCCTGGGGATAAAAAGTACAGCCTGCTGTGCAGATGGAAGGGACTGCCTAGCTTTGGGCGAGGACGTCTCTGAAGAAGACTGGGCATATGGGAGCAGAACAGGACCCTTGTCTGGTTGGTAGCTCTCAACACCACCCGATATAATTCGGAGTCATGTACATTTAGAAAGTTAGGCTGTAAAGGCACTGACATTTTCTCCATCACTACTGGAAGTGTGTCAGAGCTCCTCTATGTCACCCTGGGGGGTTCTTTGGAGCCATTGGGATTATTTGGGTTCTTTCCATGAACTCTATGAAAAATAAAAGTAATTGGGCTGGAATAAAAATAGGGGTGGTGAGAAAAATAAATCATGTTTGTCTGCATCCAGCAAACTTACTGGAATGGGTTAGTGAGAAATTATGATCAGGGGGACAGCAACTGGGAGTCATACATAATTATTGCCTTTTAATTTCTCATCATTCATCTTTATTTGGTCACCACAGCAGTAATTGCATGTGTTTTATCACAAAAGGGTCAATGTAAACCAGTTTGGTTGTGGTAGGAATTACAGCAGCAGGAATGGTATTATCAAATGTGTTGAGTTTGGAGTGCTCTTATTGCTTAAAGTACACGTGGAAGGTTGGGTGACACTGCTGCCTCCAGAGGTCTACATTCAAATACAGTGTTGGAATACAAGTGAATTGGCCATTCTTGTTTGATTCTTCATATACTTACATTGTATTACAAAGCACAGCCTGCTTGATAGATGCCTGATCAGGAAAAGCGAGAGTCCCAGTTCCTGCTCCTTCATTAGAATTGAATCCGTAGCCAGCTGTGAAACAAATAACAAGACCTCACATGGCTGGTCTTATTTAAAAGGCAGGAACTGAACCTCACTGATAAACTTCAGAGACACTGGGGACTGTTTCTGTTTAGAAGTCTTTAGCTGCCATGACACTATCACTTTTGAAAATCAGATGGTAGGTGTCCTCACTTTCTGTCACTTGTTCCAACCAGACATCTGTATGCAAAAATAACAAATTTTAAGAAAAAACATTAATTTTTTTCCTCATATTGCGCTCTCTCTTCATGTAGTATATTTTCAGGCAGGATTTGCATGCGTAAATTGTTTGTAACAGCTTCCTTTGTATTCATAATTGTGGTCAGCTCTGTCACCTCTGAATTAAAACCTTTTATTAAATACTTTTATGAAGAGTTAGGTACAGATTTACTGGGGGGTGGTGAGAGGATAAAAGAGCTATTGAGTTCTTATTAATAGCCACATAATGTGTTTCTGTGCCATGTGTCTGGGTCTGCTTCTGCCTTTGATTCTTGTTTGTGTATTTGGAGAAAGAAGCAGAGATTTTTTTTGTTTCATTTTTTAAGTATTGGAGTGAAAGATCACTTTCTATCAAGAGACCAAATGCCCTGGCTCGGGAAAATGGGCTGCTTGCAAGGGTCTGTGTGATCCTTCTGATCATACAGCTTTCCTACAATGCTGTTTCTGTCCTTCACAGGGTGGGTGACCTTCAGATCTTGGTGGAAGAGTCTTTAACTCCCTGCTAAAAAAGGAGAATGCGTCCCATGATTATCATAATTTATGTATTCATCCCATCCTCCTTACTTTTTCTTTTTTTTTTCTTTCCAGGATGGAGTAGGTGTAGATGAGAAGCTGTCTTTACGGCGGGTAGCCGTCGTAGAAGATTTCTTTGACATTATCTATTCCATGCATGTAGAAACTGGGCCTAATGGAGAACAAATCAGAAAACATGCTGGACAAAAGAGAACGTATAAAGCAGTAAGTAAAAAAAACCCCACAACTAAAAGTGAACATCAGTCAATAAATGCATGGATTTTTTTGGCTTAGACATGTGGCATGCAATTCGTATTTTCTCCAACTGAATTAGTCATGCAACCCTCACTTTCAAATTTATTTCAGAGATCTTCCAATAATGCATGAAAACATACAGTTTAGAAATCACATTTTCTGTGTAATAAGGGCTAGATCCATTGACTACAGTAGAGAATTTTTCATTGGTACAGAGAATTTATTCTTTCTACAGTGGTTTGATAATTCCTCTAATAACTCTCAATTAATTATTATTAAATGGATGAAGCCTTAAAGAAGACTTAGAACATGTTGTCACAACTTTGCTAAATGAGGTGCTGTACTTCAGCATATGGATGAAGTTGTCTTGTAGTTTCTGCTGCAGACTGAGTATGCTTCATGGTATAATGGTATGAAAACTTGTACATATCCTGAATTCCAAAGATCAAAAGCTACTAGGTACGATGGAAGAAGTATTTAGAGGGCAGCTCTCACATCTGCATAAACCTGCTGAGAAGAGAGAAATGATTATTTCTAAGACTTTTAATTGCGTGTTGTTGCTTGACCTAACCAGCACAGCCACTGCCTTAAAATCACTCTAAGTAGCTTTTTCTGGTTAGTGGCACAAACACGACACTTTTTCTTATGGAGAGCTAATTAAACATTTACTGCAGTTTCCCAAGGTGCTTAAAATAATGTGTTTGTTTGGATTTGGATGGTCAAACTTCCACGTGCAAGGCTGGAATAGCGCCAGGCATGCTCAGCAGTTTATCCCGATCCACCTGCCCAGCTGTTTCCAGCTGCTGAAGCACCAGGGACTCCCAGCCAGGGCCCACCCCACAGCCCCGGGCAGGGTGCAGGGCATCCGAGGCACCTCCCCCCATATCCCCAGTGGGATGAGGCTGGTGGGGGGCTGTGCACAGGGCCTGTCACCCTGAACACAGTTAACACGGTGCTCTTCACCTTCAAAACAACCTGCCCTCATGTCAGCTGGTTTTCATCAGAGGTCACAAAATGTGGAGAATCTCCTGGTTTCTGGTACCCACTTCTTCAATTTTAGCTGTAAGAAATAGTTGGTTTTCCATTACTGTTTTTTTTCAAGTATATAACAATCTCTACTATGTATCTGTGAATCCCTTCACAGATATTTTATTTATAGGCTGTTTCAAATGGTTTGTTGTGGGATAAGCTCTTGGCAAAATTGCTTGTAATTTGTTCCCAGTGGTATTGACCTTAAGATGGATATATGAAGGAAGACATCAGTCATTTGGGTGTGATTTTTAAGGCTTCAAGTGTTATTTAAGAGTGAGCAAACATGAACTGTCTAAGTTAATTTTCTTCTGATACCTCGGCCATTTTGATACTTGGTCTTCTCTTTTAGAAAAAGAATGTTTTTCTTGACCTTTCTCTTTCTATTTTGCTTTACTTCAGTAAGCTCTTCAAACGTATAGGTCACAAACTTTTGTAGAATAATATACAAGTATAAGGAATGCTGCCAACATAAATACAATACTTCAAATTATCATCCTACAAATACATGCCAAATATGATATTTACTACTGTAAGCATCCCATGATTCCAACTCAGATAGGAAATTTATTTACTGTGGACAGCATGAAAGACAACTAGTCTGTCTTCTGTGAGGAGAACCATTTGTGCTGTTTCAGTAGCCTACACAGCAGTTTCATTTGATGTCAACTTTTATTGCAGTTGAGACCTGAGCTTACTATGTTGTTATGAGCAGAGTATAAGGATGCCCAAAATATAAGTTTGTGTCATTACCGGAGTCTGCAATATTTGTGCACTCATTTCATTGCATATTAGTTTATTAAGGCATTGAGTCGTATTTCCCAAGGACAGGATTCGCATATATAATTTTTACAGACTTCCGTAGATTAAAAAAAGGGAAAAATATACTCTCTATCCCATAATGATAATTAGATTAAGTAAACAGATCTCAAGCTCTACCAGACTAACTGTAGTTAGTGCCTACTCCTTTACTGGACCTGTCCATGAAGATGCCTTCACTACAAATGATGAGCTGTAGCATCGATCTCTTCCAGCAAGCCACACAGTATCTGTCTCCTCTGTGGCATTGCAGGAGGAAAGAGGCAGTGTCTCAGGTAACTGTCTCACAAAACATTATACCCTAAAAGCTTTATAAATCAAATTGAAGTTCTTTGGCAAGGGTTAATTTTATTAAGTGAATTGGGAACAAGATTAATTTAGTCTTGTTTTTTTCATTTACATGTCAAAAGTGAATCATCCTTGAGATCTGTGAATGTTTTTATCACGCATAAGTACCCACCAAATAGTTTGAGTGAAGAGTTTTTACAGGAAGGATGGTTCACAAACTGTATGCTACAACTGCTATTTGCTATTCATAGTTCCTGGCATGTGATGATCACGTTGCTTCTGCTCCCTGACTGGATAACTGAAGCGTTTTAACAGGAAAGATGGGGAGAAAACCACCACAGTTCTGGTACAAAATTGCTAAACTTCTGAAGTTCATAAATATTTTCATGGGGTTTCAGTACCTGAATATTTTTTAAAAATTAATAACACAGTCCTAAGAATTGCAACATATTAATTTCAAATAATTAATTTGCTTACATATATGTGAATCTCTATTTTTCAATAGTGAGCCTGCTCCACTCAAAATTTTGAATAGCACTCAAGCATGATTAGAAGTTTAATGAAATTGTCAAAAGTGACTTATTTAACTACTGTTTGCATTTATATAGAGTAATGAACTTGGAATAGGTAGAATCTTTTTAATTTTTGATAGAGTCACCCTAGATGCTGGAGTGCTAAAATACATAAATATGTTTCTCCAAAAGCTTGTTCAGGACAGCTTACAAACTCTGTTAGTGAATCTGTAATCTGCACAGATTTATGTTAACTGTGTGGAAACGAGTGGCCATTTTTACAACTGGTTCCTTTCTGTGGGATTTCCTACAGCACTGCTGCACAGGAAGATAAATAGGATGTGGTGCTGGGTACCTCTAAAAGAGCAGCGTATTGGAAGGGAGCCTTCATATTTTAATTGCGGCAGCAATGTACCAAACTCAAACTTTATGATTTCTTGGCACAAACCCTATAGATTAATTAGGAAAGCATCTGTGCTTCAATATTTAAGTTTAAAGTAAGGTCCCGTTTTCTTCTCTGCACAGTAACAAATGAGAAGGGAATTGTACAAAGTCTATGTAGATGAGGTGGGAGAGTAACCTTGAAAAAAAAACCCACAAAAAAGAATGAACTTCCCATTTAACTGGCAGATTTTGTGCTCATTTCAAGCATCCATCTTGTATGCAATGTAAGATTGATGGGCTGTATTCCTTGCCAACATAACTGTAGGTAGATCTACACCAGCAAAAAAAGGACCTGGCTTATATACGTGAAATGAAACCAAGAACATTAAATCATACCTAGAGTACACCAGAGTGAAGGAATACTTCATATGATGTTCATAATCTCAGCTAGTTTCCTGGTTCCCAGGAAAGTTTACAAACAGGGAAGACACCGAGGGCCTTGATGTGGGAGATAGTTCCCTCACAAACGCAGGTTAGGTGACACAAGGCCCAGCTGGGCTGGTTGCTCAGCAGGGGCACAGGTGACTAGGAAGATATGGAAGGTGAAAAGAGTATGTTCCTTGGTGCCAAGGAAAGCAGCAGTGCCCAAACCAGTCCCTACTTATCCCCTGGATTCTCTTCTGGGCTCCATAGGAGGTGGGGTGAAATGTGCCGAGGCAGGGAATTGGTTGAGGCAGGGAAAAGGACTGAGGATGCTCTTAGGGGTGGCTCTGCTAACACTTGCTGCTACAGCTCAGTGTCCTAGAGGAACTGCGTTGCTTTGGGATAGTACTTTCCACTCTCTGTCCTAAAGGACTTATTTTGTATAGGCATCCCACCCTGGAAGGAGAACTGTGGTGTCCAAGTGCAGACAGGGATGCACAGGAGAGGATGCTCAGGAACAGAATCTGTCTGGTATATTGGAAAAGGTGTGCAACAAGTGCATAGCAGGCCTTCTGTGTCTTTGTAGAGCTGCATTTCTTGATTTAAACTACTCAGCTGTATCAAAAATTTAAATTCAAGTGCTGAGGGGGATATCAGAGGTGGGAGTAACTGGGAAAAGTTGTGGCTATAGTAGCAGCATAATGTAACAGGCTCAAGCTGTTAGGACAACTCTTTGTGATTCAGTGCAAACCAGGAATAAAATAGCCTCATTACATTTTTCAAGAAAATCAAATGGTTTGTGATGAGACTGAGGATGGAAAACATCTCTGCCTCCTCTCAGGCCCAGCTATGGGTACAGGTTGGCCAGATTTAGTGATCAAGCCCTGTATTTCAGAGTAGATTTTATTTTCTTTACTTCCTTTACTATTCTTGATAAAGATGTTAGATTTTCATGCATTTAAAGTGCCTCACCTTTGTATATCTGGACAAAGTTTCCTGTAACTAAGTGCATCATCACCTAGAACTGTTTGTGTAAGTGTCATAGCCACCTTAAGCACTTTAAATTCTCTGTGCATATCCTACTTGAATATTTTCACCTGTGAAGGATGATCTAATACCTTCCTGTTGAGCCTGCATAGCTGGTGTGCAAAGCCTTGAAATGTCACAGAAGTGAACTTGAGTTGTGAGTGAGAGCTGTGATGTCTGAGGAGGAGAAATGGGTCAGTTAATAAAACTCCCAACCCATGAATGAAAAAAGAGCACTGGGCTGATGAGCTGGAATTAAAGCAGGCTTGTAAAACATGGGGGAGATATTGATGTGTCAAGGGAAAGGAGCTCGAGGCAAGACTCTGATCAGGTAGGTAGTGCATAAATATGTAACATCTGAGGCGTAACAGGAGTCTGTTAAGTGTGGGACATTATCTGGGGTCCTGTGCTTCATCCAGCTGTTGCAGTAATAAATGTTTCTTGGTTTGGGATTAGGCTGTTGAGTAGCCTCCCTCTTTCCCATTGCCCTAAGAAAAACTTTCCTCAGATTGTGAAACATAACATGACTCTTTTCCCATCCCAAAACAGGAATGTGCCTGCAAGTCCCCTCTTGAGCATCACAGTGAATGTATTTTCCTCAAGGAAGAATTTTTTGTCAGGTCACACTGTGAAATAACATCATCTCCTTCCAGTGCAACTTCCCTGATCAAACGGGCTTAAAGCAGGCTTGGGGCCTGGCTGGTTTCTGTCCAGGGCAGACCTTGTCCTTGGGGAAGCAGAGGAATATGGGGTTTGTGCAGGGTCTTAACATGCTTAAGTGCTTCCATCGCGGCTGTTCCTCTGTGCATGGCAGAAGAGCCAAGCCCTGTGTACTTTTACTCTATGGACTTGTTCTTTCTGCTTTGCAAAGGGCGAGTGTAGAGCACCCTGGCAGTGGTCCCACCAGCAGGTGTTCCCCATTGCTTCCCTTGTGGAAAGTGGCTTCTGCTGCGCGGGGAGGGAAGAGAAGGGAGCTGTGAAGTGCAAGTTTAGCATGAGAGGGAACAGCATTTTCCCCAGTATAGCAGGGTAACAAGCTCTTGATAAAACTTGCAGCAGTAGTAGATCTGCTTTCCTATGTCAACCTTCTATTGTGACCCCTTGCTGAGGAAAAGAGAGGACTTTCCTTGGCTGGCTTACCCTCCTGTCATCAAGAAACCAATTTCTGCCACCTGGTTTGATGGCTGTGGGCCCAGGACAGATTATCATCTTCACTCTCTCCCTGTCTCTCTCTCTCTCCTCTTGGAAGTCTTCTTTGGATCATCTTCCCCCCCTTGCCCTTCTTAATTAAAAAAATATACACATACAACACCAAGAAGAAATCTCTATTCTGACACATTGTATTTTCCAGACTACACATACATCCTCCATGTTAATTCTGTAGGGGTTAATAGGTTCACTTGCAAAATTTCACTCCCTCTCCTCACACTTGTCTTTCCTGCTCAGCCATATGTGTCCTAAAATCTGCCTTTCAGTTTAGAGCTTGTTAGTTTCCCAAATAAAAATGTAGCTCTGAAAGCTACATCATCACAGCATCCTGCACTTAAATCATCTGAATATTGGAGAGCATAAAGGAAAATGTGCCCGTTTCCCCTGCCTGCAGTGATGCAGTGGGAATGCAGTGTGCTTCTCATAGACAATTAGGGCGTGCCTCACTTAGCTCCGGTGGAGATCAGATTACATCCACAGGTACTGGATTGCTTGTCTTGTCAGTAGTTGTGCTCTTCATGGGACCCAGTAAACAGCATGTAGGTCAGTTATGGGTCTGGAAGGCCTTCACTGTTGGGTGATGTTTTGGGATGGTTAATATATGTCAGAATCTATTATATCATGGCCTTTTTGTGAATGGTCAAATAAGATCATAAAAGTTTTGACTCTGAAGCCACTGAAGTCAACTCTTTATTTTCCTCTGAGTTCAGAGTTAAAATGAAATACGTAGAGGTGCGCATGGACCACATTGTTAGGAGGTGTTTGCTTCTTATCCAGTAACTTCTGGAGCTAAAACAAAGCCTGTGTCCTTGATAAGAGAGCTAGGAGCAGGGCCACTGAAGGCAGTGAGAATATACAGCATCAGTGAGGACTGAGTCATTATTGCTTTCTTTCAGATAGAATAGAGGTCAGAAGCAATTTTTCGTGATGAAGTCAGACCAGTGACTAAGGTATTTCTGAGTAGTTACTTAGAAAGTGTCATAGGCCTCCAGGTTGTGCTCTGAAGGACTCACATGGAAACCGAACTCCATGAACTACATCAGCCCAACCTTGTGCACAAGCTGGTAAACTCTACAGAGGGGTGGAATGCCAGTTTTTGTGTTCAGCCTTGTGCTAATTTAGTTAGAGAGCTCCCCAGCTAGGGCTGTTGCTAGGCCAGATGGTTCAGAGTATGGCCAGAGCAAGCTAGTGGCTGGCTGCATCTTGTAGAGGAGTTGTGCCCTTCTTTAATGGAAAGGCAAACAGGAATCTGCTCTGCTGGGGATGTGAGGCTCGGGGGGCAGAGGGGGTTGAGAGTTTTCTGGTATTGAAAATTGGAAAGAGTTCTTTGTGTGTATTCAAACACCAAGAATAAGGAAAGCTGTGGGTTGTGTCCTCTACATATCTCTTTTAATGTCATACCTATTGTGTCATGGCAGTTTATACAGGGTGAAGTCTTGGAATGTGACTGATTCAAATTGCAAAGTAACAGAGGAGGAAGTTGGTGAAAACTGGTGTTATTTAGGGAAGGGCATCCTTAAAACTGTGTTGCAGTGGGAGGTTGGAGACACAAGCATCTGCTATGTGGACAAATTTAGTTATAAAACCCGGTTCCCTTATAGTCAATGGAGCATACCTATCAAATGTGGGCCTTAGCTCACTTGCTTTCCATGGAGGATTTTCATCTTGTTTGAGCAGAACTGGAATTTTGACAGAGATGCTTGATGAGAATAAATGGAGCATTCCTATCAAACGCAGGCAACTAATGAATCCATGGGTAAGCTCCATTAATTTCAATACAGTGCTAAATGTGTTAAATGTTATGAGAGAGAGGTTGCTGCGTATGTGCACTTACCAATTTTCTTAATGCTAAATTTTTTTTTTAGAATCCATAAAGCATGAATATAACCAATGTTTTCATATTTAGAAAGGTAAATAAGCATCTGTTCTGTGGTATAAAAACCAGGAAAAATAATCTGAAAAAATATTTTTTTGGCAGGACCTCCCATTCAAAAGTAGCTTCATTTAATGACTTCATTTTCAGATAAATTGTTTCAGACCCCAAGAAAATCTGCTAGTTTTCATCACAGAACAAATTTTGGTTTTATACTAATCCTCTTCTCCCTCCCAAAATAAGGCTTCCGTTATATAAGAAAACAACACCAATAAACAGCCTGAACAACAGTATCATAAACAGGATGGTCTAATTTACATTATTATTTTACAGTGCATCATTTCCATGTATCTTCATGACTAACATCACATCAACAAACACTAATATAAACTCCACCTGTTTTCCAAAATACCATCACTGATCAATTTGGCCCATGGAGTTTTAGGAAACTTAAGTTTAAACACAGATTAAGTAGGTGATAAGCCAAGAAGAGTGTAAGAGAGTTAAAACTGGCTGTTCCTCCTCCTCTTAGCACCTTTGTGAGGAGCACAAGTGATTTGCACTTTGGGACATAGTTTGGTGGTCAAGGTAGTGTTGGTTCGACGGTTGGACTTGATCTTAGAGGTCTTTTCCAACCTTAGTGATTCTATGAGCCACGCAGTATATAATCCCATTTACATCCAGATAAAGAAAGTTATCCTGTCCTTTCTATATCCACACTTTCATAGACCCCACCTCCATCCTTCTGTACTTCCTACAGAGACTTGCATCAACATAGTGCTTGATAGGAAATCAAATCCTTCTCTAATTATACAACAAGGGAATACAAGCAGATACTAATTGACTCTTTTAATCCCTCTTACTTGGACTTTGTCTTCTTGTTGAATTATCTCCATTGCAAGACAACCCCCTTGGTTAGGAAAAGAAAGGTTAGAGATTCTTTGCAACACTTGTACTGTTCAGTGTATGTACATCACAGAAAAGCCATGTCTCTGCCTTGTAATGCACTGAAAACATCAAAGTTTGGAGATTCTTTCACCCATCTGGTAAAGCTGCTCTGGTGCACTGGCCTCTTTGTGAAGAAGTTTCTTCTGGTCTGATTTGAATGTCCCAAGCTATAGTTAGTGGCTGTTGTCCCTGGTTACAGCCTCTGAAGAGTTTCTCTCTACAGTTTTTTTAACTTCCCTTCGAGCAGTGGTGGACTGCAATTAAATCTCTCTCTGCCTTGTAACCTACATGAAACAAATCCAGCACCCTCAAACTTTCCTTCAAAATTTCTTTAGGTTCCAGCTGCTCTGGTGGCCTGACACAGAGCCCTCTTCTGCTTCTCAGCAGCCTTCTTGAACTGCGGAGGGGCAGCCAGGGCACATTATTTCAACTGCTGTCTTACCAGCACTGAGTAGAGAGGGATAATAACTTTTCTTGATCTGCTGGCTGTACACTTAGTGTAGCCAGTATGAGATTAGCTTTATCTGTGATCAGAGAATGTGCAGTTGGCTCATTTTCAGCTTGACACCAACCTCCAGGTCCTTTTCAGCAAGGCAAAAACATCTATAAAGATATATACGTCCTTGAGGATGGGGAGTGCAATCTTTAAAAACAGCAATAACTACTTCCTTTCAAAAAGGAAAAAAAATCCCTCTGATGCCTGCTTGTGAGTATGTGGTTAGAAAGAATGTTAATGTTGAAACGAGGTAACAACCAAAATCTGTTGTTTCATGGTATCTCCAGGTGAAGTAGAGTCTTGAAAATCAAGTGATTCCCAAATTCTATAACTATTAGTAAAAATATTTACTCCATAGTATTAAATCACAAGCTTTCCAAGAATATTTTCGCAAAACATTCAAAGTTAAATAGTGAGGAGAGTGTCATTGCTGGTAATACACTGATACTTGTATCTGTCTACATATTGTTACAATAAAAATAAATAGAGTACATAAGCCAAGCACTTTCTCTTTTTAGTGTTGGTTATAAGAAGAGGGTCACTTTTCATTTATTTTTTTTTAAAATCCCTCAGTGGGATTCCTGTTATGTATGCATCTTTTTGCTGAAAGGAATTTGAAAAGAACTGTAAACAGACAACAAACCCCCTTTAGATAGAAGTGAAATTTCCTTCAGTATTGACTGTTATTCACCATTAGATGGTAAGTGGGCAGATTGGATAGATGTTTCTTGAAATCCTACATAGTATGCAGAGCATGCTTTCATTGTGCTTCCTGGCATTATAAGATAATATGCCTTATTTGGAAATATAATGATCAGTTCTGTTAAATCATGCTCAATCAGCTTATATAATAACACCTATATTTTGTTATTAATTTCAGATTTCAGAGACCTATGCCTTCCTACCGAGAGAAGCGGTGACACGATTTCTAATGAGCTGCTCAGAGTGCCAGAAAAGAATGCATTTAAACCCAGATGGAGCAGATCATAAAGGTAGTTTTAGTGTCAAATAGTGGGATGTAGAGTCATTTTATTCCTAATACCCATTTATATTTTCCTAGCTTAAGTGAGGGTTCATAAAAATTTGGTAGACTGGAACAGTTCAATAAGTCAGATCATTTCATTTACTTAAGCTGAAAGGTGGTGAATCTTCTGCTTTCACTTATGGATGGAATGTAATACCATATGCACCCACAACGGAAAGATGATTTTATCTGGAGGAAATAATTAATTTTGCTATGGAAATGTTTATGTGGGGACTTAAACATAAGGAATACGTAGGGTGCATGTGCTGTAGTCATTTAGAGTAGAAGAACTCATCACTTTTCAGGGTTTGAACTTGGTTTTCATTTTTCTTCAGGAGACTCCCATCTGAACAGCCTTCAAGTGATTAAAAATGCCAAAGTTAGAACTAAATGACATAACTGTCTGACTGCAGATTAGGCTGAAGTACCCTCCACTATTAACATATAATGCATAAAGTATATTTTTATTGCAGATAATGGAAAACCTCCAACTCTGGTGACCAGTATGATTGATTACAACATGCCAATTACTATGGCTTATATGAAACACATGAAGCTGCAGCTACTAAATTCACAACAAGATGAGGTAAAACTTTAAATCTTTTGTTTTTCTGTTGTCCTGTGTTCTTTGGTACTTGTCTTTGCAATAGCCAGGAAACTGAACTGAAGATGATTGTTGATCCCATCTTTACAATTTTATTGCTGAAATAGTGAGTCTGAAACCAAACTAAGGCTGTTTGCAAGTAATCAGGTTGAGATAAAATGTCATGACTTTCCACTCTTCCATGGTTGGGGGTAATATGCTGTACTGCTTCAAATTACCTGGAGGTGTCCTTTTACTGTCTGGACCAGTGGAAAGGATAACGAGGGCAGCAAGTTCACCCAGTAGAAAGCAGTACTATCAACAGCTGAAATGAATGCCATGGTGTTCTCAGGGTTAGCAGCCAGGATGCAACACATTATACTGAGATAAATGGAAGCCCTGGCAACATCAGTCGAAATATTTAAGGCAAAAAGCTTGATACATAAGAGTAGAGGTTGCTTTTGAAACTTGGAATAAAAAGACAGGGAAACCCCCCCCCCCGAATAGAAGCAGACTGAGAATCAAGCTTATTAGTAGACAACTTGAGTTGGATTGCATTTATTTCTTCTTGAAAATTATTTTCTTTCTGTGATTTATTCGGAGTTTTTCCAGATCTTAAGAAGTGCTTCAGCAATTAGATGGCACCTACAAAATGACTTGTAATAAGCTCGTTTTACTAGAAACCATTTACCATTTGAGCTGCCAAATAATTAGATGTCCAGGTATGTGCCAGCCAAAAAGCAGTCCTGCATGCTGTGTCCTTCTGCCTGACTGCAAGGTATTTTTTAATAAAGAAAACCTTTAAAAGCAATCTTAGCATCTGGATTATGTCAAAGGCCCTGACTGACTCCTGACTTCTGTGGAGTTAGCCAGATTTGGTTTCATAATAAGTAGATATGGGCTATCAGTGGAGATTTATGAATTATTCAACTTCCTGTAGAATAGGGATTTCATCCTGTTTCTAGAAATATCAGGATCCTTGTTTTACTTTTGCTTTTTTTTTTTTTTAATTGTGGAGGGCATGGGGAGAGATCCCTGGCTTGGAGTTCTTCATGCATTGAAGTGCTGGGGCCTGGGCTGTGGACCCTGAGTTGAGAGTTGGCCTATGGATGAGTCACAACCCAGCAACATGTTTTGTTCTCCAAGGCCCCAGAGGGAGAACCTGGCTCACCTGTGTGAGGCCCTACCTGCCTCCAGGTGATGGTCATTGGGGTGGTGGGTGAGGCCAGAGCTATATTAACCAGGAACGAACCAGTTTGAAAGAAGTAACAAGGAGCTAATCAGTTGGAAGGGAGTTCTTGTTGGGTCCAGTTGGAGGAGCTGCTTGTTGTGGACAGCTTGCTGAGCTCTCTCTCAGTGGTGAGTTCCCCCTTGGCGGTTTTGAGATGGACAAGAGCAAACACATGAAGAGTACAAGATGAAGGTGTGCTGAGGGGATGTTGCTGAGTTTGGCGTTGGCCAGAGGAAGAAGAGAGCTAGCAGCACATGCACAAATACAGCCTGGTCATCTTTCCCTCCAGTTGAGTCTCCCTTCTGCAGGCTGCCCTTTTTCAGGGATCTAACAGCATGATTTTAAGCAGCAGGAGAGGAGAGGCTTTATCCCTGCAGTAGCCTTAGGAGTTCAAGGACTCCTTGTTTTTTCCACTTCTTCCTTTTCAGAATTACTTCTCCCACAACAGTGTTAAGCATTCACGCTGGGTCAGGGCCACCTGCCACAGTGCTTCTGTAGCCTGAATGTTTTGGTGAAGTCTTTCTGATCTGATGACTGAAATTTTTGTGAAACCAGTTTTTCATCTAGATGAACCAGTGGCAATGATCCGGTAGCAGCAGGAAGCACCATTGCTTGGTATCTCCCTGCCCAGCTTAGTTTTGCAGCTCTAATGTTATTATGTATGAAATGTTTGCAGCACTGGTTTTATGAAGAGAAATGTAATTTTCTCTATGTTTTTGTAACAATGTCTTTGCTAGGACAGAGCAGGCACATGAGCAGTTCTCAAGGTAATCTTTATGTTTTTCTCAAAGCAGAATTTTGCTAAGAATTTCTTTTTTTCTCTGGGCTATACCTTTGTTGCACTGAGAACAAAATGACAGTGAAAATGTTGTACAAAGCAGCAAGATTTCTGGTGCATACATTCAAACTGTTTGATGCACTTAATATGCTTGGGTTTGTAGGAAGGCTGTTTCCAAGGTTTCATCAATCATATCTGTATCCTTGTGGAGGGGGTGGATTGAGATAGGAGTAAACTTGCATCCCACAACTAGCTAGCACAGTGACTGAAAGCCTCCTAATTCATCCTCAATTCATCATTTTTAAGCTGAGGCCATCGATGGAAGGGAAACAAGCTTCATCTAAAGGAGAACTGACCACTGTGTGGGAATTTACAGCTGTGCTGCAACTGATGCAAAGATGCCAGTGGCTCCCAGCTCCTCTCCATGCCTGAGCATCCACACATACTTAGATAAATGTTTACACAGAGGAGTGAGGTGGAGATATTCCACAGAGTGCTGTAGGCAAACACGGGCTGCCTATCTGTATTGTTTTGTACCTAAGAGAGTATTGGGGAGCCAGAACTCCCTTTCTGGGAGCACATACAGATTGCCTAACCTCTGAACTGGAAAATGTAAGCTGCTGCTTGCTGGTTACGGAAGTATTCAATGAGAAATACCACTGTGTCTTAACAGAGGCACAGCCTTCCAGAAGGTCTGGGGGAGTTTGTGTTCTGACCTTGCTCTTTTAACAAGCAGTGTGTGTTTTCTTTAAACCTCAGAAGAAGCCTGGCATATGCCTCTGCCCTGTCTGTCTAGGGCAGGAGGCTGGTGGACACCACAGTTCTGGTGTGAGGGCACTGCTCAGGTATTTGCTGCTGCTCTAAATGGGGTGCTTCCACCTTACCTAGGCAAGGCAGACAGGTGCCTGCTAGAGAAGCCCTCACTCTCCCATTTATTTTTTTACAAAACTCTGAGAACAAGGTATGTTTCATTATTTGTCATCATCCTGGTGTGATGGTGCAGAAAAACATCGCCTTGTGTGTTGTCCCACTCTCACTTCTGAATGGCATTTAGCAGTACTTCATCCCAGTTTAACAAGAGTCGTGACTGCAGGGAACTTGCCTTCTGAAAACTAGAGAAACGCCCATGCAAGCTGGAAACATCACTGAGACTTGAGAGAGGGACTGATTTAAGGGCCAGACACTCAGGAAGAAAGCAGCTCTATTCGTATCTGTAGAAACCAGTTCACAATAAGTACACAGTAAATCATGCTCTAAAGATTGCTATTTATCTAAGTCATTTCTTCTGAGCAACCAAAAAAAAAAGTCAGAATCCTGTCAGTTCTGTTTTTGTTAAAAAAAAAAAAAAAGGAATTATGTTAATTGGAAAAGTATTTTCAGCTGATCATCAGGGGATACAAAGTTTTTTTGTAATGTTTTTCTCTACATTCTTTAAAATGCTTTTCTTCATAACAGGAGTAATTATCTCAGAAAAGTTGTTACTGAAAATACATCACCTTAAGTTTGTTTGTTGCCTCGGAAACTTACAGAGCAAGGCTCATGGATGCTTAATTTTTAATCCATGAGCAGACACATGAATTTCAGTGGGACTGAAACAAGTGAAGTTCAACATGTATGTGAACATTTGCTGGACTAGGTCCAAAACTGATTTTCTTTTATAAATAGGGTTGAAATATTTGATCAGGGCTTTTACTTTTTGCCCTCTGCTGTCATCCCTAGTAGATACTCTGTAGTTAAAACTTGATGGATAAATCGTATTAATGATATATAAGGTAGAATAAATTTGAAGTGATACTCATGTGATTATATTACTTTGGTTTGTCATTGATTGTCATTTGAACATTCTCAGAGCTTTTATAAGCTTTATAATTTTCATGAATGCTTCTTTAAACACAGTAGCAGTGTAAGAGTGACATCATGTCAAGGGAATTTGGTTGTGGATTCTTACTAAGTCAAGTTGCCATTTGCAAATATCTTACTGTGAGTGGTCTCATGGGGTTACTGACCTTGCTTGGGAAAGGTAGAGGATGCAGGCAGGCAATGTGGAGAGCTCTCCTCAACCAAATTTGAATGACAAGGACTTGTTAGAGGTCTCTAGTTACTAGCCCTCTTTTGCAAAATACTATGGAAACAGTTAGGAGAATGCAGTAATGGAGTGTCCTCATGGTTGAGCAAATGCGTTTGTCAGGTTGTCATATCACATAAATGCTGTGTTTTCCTTGCTCTTCTCTACATGCTCTGCTTGTTTGCTTGTATACACAAAGATTTAGCATGATTACAGCCCACACCCGGTGCCAGCGAAACAAACGGGAGCCAGTGAACTCCACACAGTGTGAGCAGCACACAACATCTTCTGACATGTCTCCAAAACTTCCCCTTTGCAGGATGAAAGCTCTATAGAAAGCGATGAGTTTGATATGAGTGACTCGACTAGGATGTCAGCTGTGAACTCCGACCTCAGCTCAAATCTGGAAGAGAGAATGCAAAGTCCTCAGAACCTCCAGGGCCAGCAGGATGGTAAGGCTCTCGTTTCATACAGAAAATGTGGTATTGCCTTGTCTTTTTTCCATTCTGTGCCTTCATTTAGTACCTGCTGTGTCCTTTTCTTCATAGTGTGTTTCATTAGGTAGTTTGAAATATATGTTCCCTGTGTCTCAGCATGAAGAGGATGAAGTTGGATTTTTTTGCAGGTTAATTTATTTGTTGCTTAGGCAACAGGTGAGTGCTCAGACCACTATATGTTAAGTATTATTATTTTTACTATTTTTATATATGTAGTGTGACCACTCCCAAGCATAAAAGGAAATTAAACCTTTCTGAGGCAACCTGGAAGGCTGAGAAAATTGTTTTTACTGGTTGAAATGAGGAACAGGGGTGTGACAGAAGCATGGTTATTTGAGAGCTAGGAAGTAGGATCTGATGTTCAGAAGAAAGGATGAAAAAGACAAACTACGATAGGGAAACAGGTAAAAGAAGATAAAGCAGAATGAGCAGCATTGTAAATTTGAATGTTAGTTATTTCTAGGTTAGTTAAAACACAAAGCTAATTTGGTGATGGAAGTTTTATTTTGCATGGCAGATATGTACTCTTTGATTTCAGCCCATATTACAGAACAAGTTAGATGAGCCTGATTTGAAATGAACTTTTTCTTTGGCTATGAAGCTCACAAAGAGTCTACTGCAGACCTGTGACAGTGGCTCATGAGTGGCACGTAAATGTCCAACACCCAAAGTGCAGATCTGTTCTATTGCTATTAGAAATAGCACATGGGTATTCTGTACTTGTTACTCCAAAATTTCCCCATCATGTGTGCCAGTTCATAGGTGCTTCTTATATTTCTCCTGAACTCTAAATATATGGGGTTTGACAGTTAAGCTGGATTCTTTTCACTGTATACATCGTGGTCAATTGCTTGTTGGTAAGCAATTTAGGGGAGAATGGGCGTGCTGCGTGGTGGCTGATGGCATCTGGTGATGGGTAGGACCTTCTGTTGGGTTGCTCTATAGACAAATGAAGGAGGAGAATGTCTATGATAGTTTGGTAGGCCAGATTCTAAACGCAGCTGCCTTTTGTCTGAGTGTCCTCCAGCTATCACAAAACTTGTGCAACTTTTCACTTAATTTCTATGTACTTATGTTCACTAAAGGAGCAGTTCTGATGCAGAAGAGATAGGGAAAGCCAGTTCACTTTCCCATTGAAGTTTGACTTTTCAGGGCTAATACATTGTAATAATACTGCTAAGTTAGAGTTTTCAGGGATACTTATAAAGGTGCCATTTTTATATATCTGTCTTTCAGTGCAAAACTGTGTTGTAGAGGTTTCTGCTTACCTGTAGACTCAAACTGTTTCACATATACAGAGTGTTTTTTAATAGCAATTGTGTGCATGTATATGTCTGAAATAAAAATTATAGCTCAGCACAGTAGCCTGTGAAGAAATGCCTGCCATACATGTCTTCATACCTGCCACAACCAGATTCATGTGCCACATCATATTAGAACATAACTACAACTGATTAAATGCTGCAAATCTGTCACTTTCTATTTAAAATGTATGGGAAATAAATGCACTGTGATCTTTGAACTGCAGGTAGTGTGATCTTAAAGAATTGTTTTAAGACTCTCAGCTTTCCTTCCCTTCTCCCCAGATGGTACTTGCTCACCTTCCTAAGGCAATCCTATTTTTTGCTGCATCCCCTGGCTAAGGCATCTACTGATAGAGTGATTGGAAATAGCAGCTCTTCCTGCTTCATGGTTTTCCTGTGCCACCTGTTGTTAGGTAGCAAACCTGAGTGTGGCGAGTTAGAGCAACACTGCTTTTTCAGATAGGGGAGAAGAGGCTGAAGGAGGAATGGAAAGGCAGTAGAGAAGGGAGAGGATAAAGAGGAATGATAGGAGAGGGCAGGGGAAAATTGGAAGAAAATAATGAACACATGGATAGAGGGGTGGAAGTGGGAACAAGGAGGGAAGACAGAAGGGAGCTTAAATGAGTTTAGCAGTACAATCCTTTTTGCCATCATAACCTTCTCTGTAAAATTTTACAAATTTAATAATTAGTCCACACACATCAAGATGATCACCAAAGCATGAATTTGTGTGTCTAAAGTGATTCCAGCCCCCTTCTCTCAAACATTTTATATGTCCATGAGAGTTTATGTCAGCCACCCCATTCAGTCTACAGATAAAAACACTTGTCATTTGGCTCATTTGAAATGTTTTTGCTGCATTCTGAGAGGTGAAAATTTGGTGCTGTGTAAGGTTGCCTGTGCATATATGGTTGAGAATAGTGGTGGTGGAATGGGACAGCACAGGTCTTCTGCTGGCCCAAGCAAGCCCTCACTGGGAGAATGATTTGCTAATGGGAATCATTAGGAAAACTGCTGCCTGGGGTGGATTTGTGACAGCTCTAATGTAGCTAAAGGTGATGTGTTCTATCACTTTGCTTACCTGGCATTCCATGTGAAGTAGCATGGGAATATTTTGGGACATCTGTTGGGTATTTTTCCATGGATTTCAGCTGATTTGGTACTAAGATATAAATAAAATCCATGTAGCCTAAAGGAATGTAATAGTGAGGTGGGCCATGCCACTGAGGGGTAGATGGAGAGTCCTCTTCCAGTTCAGTTTATCAGAGCGTACTGGAAGGCTGACACTTATCTGCCTAAAAGGAATAAGATACTTTCATGCCCTCTTCCCTTGGATCTATACCTGCATTGTATATAGGCAGGCATTTGGCTTTGGGAATCCATTGCAGAGCTCATATAAGAAAATTTGACCTAAGGTTTCTCAGTGTCTTCCAGCCTAGTGCTTTATGTTCTGTTTCTCATGGTTAGGTTGTTTTATCCTACATAGAATAAAGGCAAATACAAGAGTAACCCACAGTATCAGCTGAAAGCAATAGGTTTCTTCACCCAGAAAGGACATGAGAGGTAGGGAAAATGCTGAGGAGGAGGGCATGGAGAGGGAAGGTGTCTGTTTGCTCACAGGAGATGGTCCTGTGAGCCCAAAAGTCCTGGGCTCTGCAAATATACTAAGGCTTCATATGATTCCTTGTATAAAGCATATTAAGTTGAAAGGGAGCAGGGAATTGAGGAAGACATGAAAAGTGGGGAGAGTTGGTGAATTGTATCTGTAGCAGTGAAGTTGCCACAATACTAGGAAGGACAGTTCCCATTTTAAATTAGCCTTTGTATGCTTTTAAATAACAGGGCCTTGAGTCACACCTGCTGGTGAATGGCTGAAAATAGCATCCTGAGCACCTGCAGGGCTGCTGCAAGGATGGGGGAGGAGATGGGAAAAAGCTGCTGCTCTTCCCTGGGGAGTTATGAAAGGAAAGCAGCTCTAATTTGCAATTGGTTCATTCCCCAGCTGGGAATGGGGTAGGGCTATCTGGTTCCCAGTGCCTCAGAGCTGCTCTCCCTCGCAGCCAGCTGGATAATAGGGCTGCAAATTGCTGATGTGTTCCTTTCTCTTTTGTGCCCTCTTCCCTTGCTTGCCCGTTTTCTTGCTTCCATATACATGCTACAGCTCCCGTGTCCTAAGCTGGTTCTTTGAGGTGAGCCCTGTGTGCCACTCATCTGTGGGCAAAGCTCCCACTTAAGAGTTGTCTGTAATTCCCCTTTCTCCTAATAATCTTCTAGGGACTCTGATGTTGCTGGAGCAAACCCTTTTGCCCTTGTTTCAGACCACAGACAGCAGGCAAGGTTTGCAAACTGAGCTTGTCTTCTTTTTAATTAGTGCTTCAACCTGTAAAAAAAAGTGTTTTTTAGTGAAAACTGACCTGTAGATAGGTCTGTCACAGAGGTAAGAAGAGCTTCTGCCCTGAGGGAGAATGAGACTCTTGCTTCCCTTGCCTGTTAGCTGGAGCCCTGTGCAGAAGAGCTGAGTGTGTTCGCCCCTCGCTGTGGAGGTTCATTAGTTACCAAGGCATGAGAGAGGTGTAGAGGGATGCTCTGATTAGAGGGAATTAAGAACATGCACAACTCCAGAAGTAACAGAGAGTTAGATATAAATTTTATGTTGAATTTTTTTTTTGTTTTCACTATGTGAGCAATCAAATAAAAGTGAGGGATGAGACTATTTGACTGTAATTCAGCAAAAGATGCAGAATTCATTTATTTCCAGTATTTCTCACTGTACTGAGGTACACCAAAACGTATCAATGCTTTGTCTGGATTTGAGTGGCAGAACTGTGTTCTCTTCAATCTAGTTTTTAGAAAACAATGGTTAAATGCTTATACATATTTATATAGAACTTCCCTCACAGGCACTGTGTGGAGACTGTGCGTAGAGCAGCTAGCTATGAGAAAAGATGTCACCATTCAACCTTTGCCAAAGGTTGTGCTGTCCTCTTAGATGTGGAGACTACTAATAAACTTTTCCTGGTTGTATTTTTTTTTCAATTTATAGAAAATTGAGCAATAGTACAGTAATGCAATGGAGAACTATGCCTTCAAGTAGTTTGTGGTCATTTGAATGGTGGCAGTTCTCTTTCCCCAGCACATCCAAGTTGCCAGGTTTTCCACAGTGTAGATGTAGGAGATGTGCTTGTCCGCATTCACTATTCCCTTCTTCTATTTGGTGTTTGTGGGAGATACAAGTATTGGAGTCAGTCATCTAAATACCTGTTTTCTGCATTGAAGCTATAATCTTTACTCAGCTTCATCTGAAACAAGTAGCATCAACTGATTAAGTTGTTAAATACGTGTCTGTGCAAGGGTGCAGAGTTTGCTGTGTCCGTCCTTGCCACTGGTTTGTTCACTCTGAACTGGGTCCAAGCCATTGGTGACATGTCAGACCATTTAAAATTACATTCAAGCTGGGGCCAGGGTAGCCGACTGGATTTTGTGATATATTCTTGCTCGAGCCAGTGAAACTTGCAACATTTTGGGTAATAATCTCACTAAGGGTGAAAAAAAAATAAAATACTAGTCTTCTGAAAGAGGTCATAGAATCATAGAGTAGATCTAAGATACCTGTCTGTCTCATGGCAGTGGTAAAGAAGAGAGGAGAGCACAGTAACATCCAGACAACGCCAGCAATACAGCACCTTATGCATAGAATCATAGAATTGTCAGGGTTGGAAGGGACCTTAAAGATCATCTAGTTCCAAACCCCCTGCCATGGGCAGGGACGCCTCCCACTAGATCAGGTTACTCAGAGCCCCATCCAGCCTGGCCTTCAAAATTTCCAGGGACGGGGCTTCCACCACCTCTCTGGGCAACCTGTGCCAGTGTCTCACCACCCTCATGGTGAAGAACTTCTTCCTAACGTCTAATCTGAATCTACCCACCTCTAGTTTTGACCCATTCCCCCTAGTCCTACCACTACCAGACATCCTAAAAAGTCCCTCCCCAGCTTTCTTGTAGGCCTCCTTGAGATACTGGAAGGCCACAATAAGGTCCACTTGGAGTTTTCTCTTCTCCAGACTGAATAACCCCAACTCTCTCAGTCTGTCCTCATAAGAGAGGTGCTCCAGTCCTCTGATCATCCTCGTGGCCCTTCTTTGGACATGTTCCAGCATGTCCATATCTTTCTTGTAATAGGGGCTCCAGAACTGGATGCAATACTCCAGGTGGGGTCTCACAAGGGTGGAGTAGAGGGGGAGAATCACCTCCCTTGACCTGCTGACCACGCTTGTCTTGTTTTGTGATCTTGCTGTAATTTCCCTGAAAGGGGAAGCCCCCCTGTGTGAACAGGTTTTACCTTTCCCCTATTCTGGGAGATGGAGCAGAGGCTGAATGAGAGCAATGACCACATCCTGATGCCAAGGGCTGAGACAAGCTGGCAAGGGAGAATGAGGAAGGTCTCTGCTTCGGCTGCCCAGCAATCTGTTCTGAGGATAAGCAAACATCTCCTGTCTCTGCAGCTGTCGATCTGCCTCCTTTTGCAAGCACCAGCTTCATGAGTGAATAAAGCAAAAGGCAGCAAAGTCACATATGCATGTTTCTGAGTAAGTCTATGGGCTGCACTAAAGTCTTAATTTACATGTGTCAAAATCACAAAGGTTTCTTTAGACAAGGGGTTAGTTATAAGAAATTGCTCTGAGAAAATTAGTATTGTCTTCACCTAAGCATTGTTAGAGTGGACCTGAGAACCTGGCTTATAGTATTATTTTGCTTCAGTGGAGCTGCACCTGGGCCCATCAGATTTGCTGTGGTGTAATATTATATGCATAAACCAATACATTTAAAAAAGAGGGGGAAATGGTGAACGTGAACAGAAAGCCAGAATGTTGTGGGAATCTAGTTTCAGGGGCATTTTAAAGGCTTCTTTAGAGATGATACCCTTTCAGTGCAAAAGGCACTGCGAGTGACACTGCAATGACACTTGAGCCGTGTTAGGATGTCAGTGATAATGTATTGTACTGAGCCTGGGCAAGAGCTTGAAATGTTGCTGCAGCTGCATTAGAACCTTTCAGTCCTTACCATCATTAAGGAGAGCTGGGTCAAATTTTCAGCAAATCAAGAATTTTAATGTACTGGCTGCTGACAAGGCAGCTGGTATGTGATTGTCATCAGAACACCGAGGTGATATGTGAGGCACTTCTACTGTACGTTAGATGAAAATCTTCCTTTGCTTCTCTATACAACTTGAATTTGGTAAGAATTAAGCATCAGTGTCTGTCCATGAAGAGCATTCCTTTCTTCCTCCCTCCCTCCAGATTAATGGAAAGAACTTCCAGAACTTCACTAACTCAGTGAACCTGCCTCATCAGACAGAGGTCTCAAACCAGGATTTGGACATGAGCACCCCTCTCACTGTAGTGTAGCACATGGATTACTTTTACAACTGACTCTTTTAATACGTAGAGCTACTGTATTTTCATTTGCTAGTTGCAAGCCTCTTGTAAGCTGATGCCGAACATCTCCCCCCTGCTCCATTCTGTGTGTCTTCTCTCATCTTTTAATAACTTGTGTGCATTTTTTTTGACATCTTTGTTTTTTATCTCATACTGTAATTTGCTTTGGAGACTAAAATATTATTAAACATGAATTATGCATTGAGCAGACTCTCTGCTCCAGCCTGACTGGTCTGTTGCAACCAGAGAACAATCCTGTTTCTGCACCACCCTCCCAGCTGCACAACTGTCACTTTCTATTACACTCGCCTTGAACAATTGAATGTGGCTTGTAATGACAATAATTGCCTCAAAATTGTTTGTCATGTTTGCCTTGTTAGCAGCAGACTACTAACTGTTGGTTACAATCAAGTTCTCAGCTATTACTCCATAATTACATCAGGGAATACTTGCAGCCAATAATAGCTGAGAAATTAGAATTATCTTTTCACAAGTAATGCTTAAATGCTTGCAGACCATTCACTCTATTCACAGCCATTCTTTTTTACATCAGTAATCTAATGGTAAGTGAAGCCTACCTCTGTGTAAAAGGCCAGCCGCAGACCCATATCCTTTAGCACCTTCATAACAGGTCTGCAGGTTGCATCAGTGCTGTACAGGTCTTCTATCAATAGTTATTTTACTTTGGCAATAATACTGAGCAACCAAGCTACCTCTTCCTTATGCAGGTACTGGAGGGAGCCAGTTTGCCTTGGATTTCAGTTTGCAAGCCCTTGTAACTAAACTTAGCAGGATTTCTGAAAGCATTGGTTTAATTATCACAGAATCATAGAATGGCTTAAGTTGGAAGGGACCCTAGAGATCATCTAGTCCAGCCTCCCTGCCATGGGCAGGGACGACTCTCAACTAGACCAGGTTGCTCAAAGCCTCATCCAGCCTGGTCTTGAACCCCTGCAGGGAGGGGCCATCCACAACCTCTCTGGGCAACCTATTCCAGAGTCTCGCCACCCTCGTACTGAAGAACTTCTTCCTAAGATCTAGCCTAAACCTACTCTCCTTCAGTTTAAAACCATTTCCACTTGTCCTGTTGTTGGACTCTCTAGTGAAGAGTCCCTCACCAGCCTTTCTGTAGGTTCCCTTCAGGTATTGGAAGGCAGCTATAAGGTCACCCCAGGGTCTTCTCTTCTCCAGGCTGAACAATCCCAATGCCCTCAACTTATCCTCATAGCAGAGATGCTCCAACCCCTGGATCATCTTTGTGTCCCTCCTCTGGACCTGCTCCAACAGATCTATGTCCCTTTCATGGTGGGGACACTAGAACTGGACACAGTATTCCAGGTGGAGTCTCACAAGAGCAGAGTAAAGGGGATTTTAATTGATCTTATTTGTTCTTTTCCTTTATCCTTTATCATAGCATCTTTCAGTCTTTTCCCTCCCATTTTTCTGTAACGTTAAAATGAAGGAGGGGCATTCTAGTACAGGGATTTCGTTTTGCTTTCCAGTACAGACCCTTTACCCAGTTTATCCTTTTGCAAGTACCAGTTGACTTTAGCAGGGACTATGTGCACAAATTGCTCGATTTAATTTGATCTACTTCCTTATGGTATAGGTAGACTTTTTTCATGACTACTGATAAAATGTATGCTAGGCATTGACTCCACTTTTTTTTTTTTCTGTTATGTTTAATATAGAATCATATGATAGAGCATTTTTATTTCAGTAAAAGGAATGTAAACCAATGTGCTTTAAAGAAAATTAAATTCAGCCATTAATTCTTCGCTGTGTTATATTTTAATTAAGGAAACCATTAATTTTTTTTTTCCGAACAGGAAATTCCCTGGAGACACTGGGCTGTCTTTTGAAAGATATTTTTTTGTAAATGGAAATTTCTTTCAAGTGTTTCTTGTTTGATAAAATATTTGTAATACTGAATGTTTAAAATTAGGAGTAATATTTTAACCAAATGCAAATACTTTGATTTCAAAAAGGGAGTAGTGTTTTCTCAGCACATGATAGAGCTTTGTAATATTTAACATATAGGAAGAGACTATATATATTTGCCTGAGATCTGTGAAGCAATGTTTTCAAATAACTGATTTAATGTTGCCAAATAGTTATTCTGAGGCAGCGGGATGTGCTATCTCTGGCACTTCTTAATAACGGGATGGGAGAAATTATATAATCATTCTGGAAGTTTCAGGATAGGCTGGACTCCAGTGGTGTCCTCCAAGTATCCATGAAAGCAGATAGCTTGGTACTGTGAGAAAGGGAGAGGTGATGATTTGCAGGTTGACTGGAGACAGATGCAAGAATGATCACATTTAGCATCAACACACATTGAAATACAGCCCCTCTCTTTCACAAGTTTATTTAGCACTTGGTCAATGGTTAACAGCTTGCTGGGAGACGTGAGAGGCTCAAGCAGTATCTCCACTGCCCAGTGCTGGTTACTGAAGGAGCATACTTCCAATCAGGCAGACAAGACCTTAGTAGCCACTCAAACCCACTCCAGGAAAAGATGTGAAGGAGCACACCCTATTTAGTTGCCTTTGTGGGCTGTGCTGTGTGTGACCAATCCAGAACCTCAATTGTAAGGGTTGGCATTACCATTAGAGTAAATTCAGACAAAAGCTAACACAAAGGAAGAATCCAAATTTATATAATATACAATTATCAGACTCAGATGCACAGAAAAGAAGATAAATTGATCCCTTAGGTCAGCTCCAAGCTTTTCTCCGTTTCCATCAGATAACAACTCATTGGTGTGCTAGTCCTGCAGTAGAAGTACCTAGTTATAGGGATAGTTGCATTTTATATCTTAAATCCTTCCTCAGTGCTTTGTTTTCATTTCAGAGTTTTTACAAGCCTGCTTTCTTGTGAAATGAATCAAGGAGTCAGCTTAATGCATCTCCAAGAGAACTAGTGACTGCTTCTACCTAACTTCTAGCAGTCCTGATGTCCCGTGTGCTTTATTGGGTAGAGTTGCTCCCTAAGAAGAAGGTAGAGTGATCCTTGTTAACAACTGTCCCGGATCCCTGCTATAAACAACTGTTAAACTTGCATAAAAGGATTGGAAGATAGAGTTCAAACCTCTATGTTTAGCTTTTCATACTCAGAAACTCAAATTTTACATAAGCATGGATATCGGCATGGAGATTTAAATGAGATCATAAACCAAAATAAAGCATGAGTATCCTTAGCAGCTTTTAAATAAGGCAACAGTAATAGATACTTTGGGGCAATAATTGATTAGAAAATTTGATTTTGTGCTTTGAGAAACACTGTGATAAAACTATGGTAGCAATAGACTAGTCTAAATTCTTAGGAGCGCTAATTGCTATCACTGCTTTGATGGGAAAAGAAATTAAGAGATACAGGTAATAGTTGCTTGGTTTTTTTTTTCTCTGCAAAGAAAACGAGATAGAGAGATGACATTTCGGTTACATAAAGTTACTGTTTGGACCAAAATATGAAGCATACTAAAATTTTAATGACTTAATAAACCCATGCAATGGGTTTGTTATGTCACACTGTTTAAGTGTCTCTTGGATGGTTATTCTGAGGGGAGCTGATGCTGCAGCCTGTCAAAGAGAAGATGAAGAGACAGAACTACAAGACTTGACAACTTCTAATGTGAATTACCTGCCATGGGAGAAATAGGCCCTCTGCTAGTGGGGGTGCTACAAATAGTGAGAGTAGCCAGGTGGTCTGGAGAGGCAGCTAGTGCCATCAGATATCTTCTAAGAGGACTCCTTGTAGGTATATGAAGAGTTGATAAATAATATTTGAATAGTTCACGGGTCTGTATTCATCTTTACCAAAGAAAGCTAGGATTTCTGTCTAGAAGAAATGGGTAACTTTTAAAAACTATCACTCTTAGTTAACTGTCCAAGGACCATATTTGAATGAAGTTTCAAAGAATTTTGATATTTAGTGACTTGGCTTTTGGAAATTGTATCCAGCATGATCATGTCCAAAATATATGGGTGCAATTAAAACCTGACTAAAATCAATAATAATAATTTCTACAAACTCTAGTGTAGACAAGGTTTCATCCTTCATGTTTTCATAATAGGTTCTGGGCAGTTGAACTGATCCTAAAGTAGTTAATGTGGCTACCGGAATTGCTACTGGTTAATTAACCTATCAGTGCAGTTTATGAGAGATAAGCTTTAATTCAGTGAGTTAGCCAGACTCTGCCTGTGTTCCTGGATCTTCCTTTCTTCTTTCTGCTACATTTCTGCAATTCTGTACAAGTTGTGTGTGCTCTCTAGGAACTGTGCATTTTAGATTCCCAGGTCAGACTATAATCCCTGGTTATTCCTGTACATCTGTAGTCACAGACTTGCAGTTGCACGTATCTCCTGCAAATATGCCCGATGCTAATTTAAGGCATGGATGTTGTAAAGCCTGTTAGAATGGGCAAATATTTCTCTGAATCAGCTACTCAGCATCATGCTTCCATTCAGTCCCTGGGAAAAAAAGGGCCTGGAATGATTTCTTACTCAAGGAGGTGTGGAAAAGGTGGTGACAGCACTAAAAGGCATATGGTATGGGTGGATTTTGAAGAGTAAGACAACAGCCTGGCCAAGTTCTTCACAGTGACTAAAGTGGGTTCCATGGTGATTCTTGAACTTAATTCTCTCTGCTGGCATTGTAAAATGCTGATTTCAATAGAAGCTTATTTAAATGCAGCTTTGCGAGAGGGTGGATGTGGTAAAATTATGGTTTTTTTCTCAGAAACAATTCTTCACCACCTAGAAAATTGTGTATACTTCTCAACTTCTGGCCTTTTACAGGCAGCTCCAACACCACCATGGCCATGCAGAAGAACAGGTTCTTTTCAGAAGAGCTTCTACTGCATGGATAATTGACTTAGATGGGTTGTGGTAACCTATTAGTCCTTCTGTTTCTTGGACACCCTTCCAGTGTACTGCCTGGGTTTGAGTAGTCCCATTGGTAGTCTGTGGGAGTTCTATTCTCTCTATGGGTTGTTGTTTTTTTTAAGATGGCTTTGATATCTTCTAGGGCATCTGCTGTTTTTGTAGATGGTTAGTGTGGGTCTCTGTGAGTAGAAGAGGAGGCTGTGATGTGGCTTCAGGGGGGAGGACAACTGGGGTGTCCCAAATCAGGCATGTGGCTCACCAAACTGCCATACTGTAATAGAACAAAACCCATTGCTTCTTAGCTGAAGTTACACAAGGACTTTGTGTAACAGGTGAGCTGGCTAACACCTGGGTGTGAACAGACCCCAAACCTAACTGACCATCACGTACACCTGTATGATGGAGAGATTAGGTGTTAGTACCAATGTCTGGTGGTTTTTTTCTTTTTATACAGATAGAAGGGAAATAACTATTTGGTTTTTAAACTATTCCTGCCCTACAGAGTATTTTTTTCTGAATAATAATGAGTTTCTTTAAAAATACTCCCGTCTTGTGGGTCAGGAAGAAACCTAGTCTGCCATGCTGTCTGACTGCCCCTTGGGAATACTGCAATTAGCTACACTTTGAACTTGAATGAAAAAATGAGGAGAAAACCACTCTCCTGACTCCTCCATTATTTCTGCTGAAAGTGAAAACTGTTCCCCTTCAGCACCCTTCAAGGCAGGAAAATTTTACTTATTCTGCTTTCTTATGTGAGTATGTGGTGGATGCTTTACCGTTTGTTTCTCCCTCTCTGTACATGCAGATGTGAACAGAAACCAGTTCTGAGGAAAAATAGAGTGTTAGGAAGCTGCTTGAGGAGTAGCAGAAACTGAGTTTTTCAGCTTGATAAGGTTATTTTTCCAGCAGTATTGATTAAAAATAAATTTAGCATTGAGTTGTATGTTGGCCCTGTTGTATACTTCATTCCAAAATATGAAACAAACACAAAGCTAATTTAAGTGTACACAGAAATATCTATTACTAATAATACATTTTCTATTTGTATGTTTCATAACTGTATTTATGAATCTATGTTTATCATATATATATCTATAGTTATCTATTTCTAAGTAAACTGAAATGATGACTGAAGAGAGGCAGAGCTTTGTGGCATGGGAGTCTGTTATTAAGCAGATAATGCCTTTTCCTGTGCTCTAATTAGAGACTATCTCAGAGAGTTCAGAAATACCATGGACCTGAATTTCTAGAAGTGGTAATTCTCTGAAGGCTAAATCCAACCAGAGTAGTATAGAACCATAGAATGATTTAGGGTTAAAGGAACCTTTAAGAATCATCTAGTCCAATCCCTCTGCAGTGAGCAGGGACATCTTCAACTAGACCACATTGCTCAAAACCCTGTCCAAACTGACCTTGAATGTTTCCAGGGGTGGGGCATCTACCACATCTCTGGGCAGCTTGGATCTTCTGTTCCCTTCAGGGGGGAGTCACCCACAACTATAATCTGTCTTTTCTTCCTCATGGAGGTGGTTGTGAAACAAGGGGTAGGTCTTTCTGGCAATGCCAACACCTCTGGTTTAGATGGTCCATCATCCGTATCATCTATTGACTGACCTTCCACATCCAGAGCCTAATACCTGTTATACAGAGACACCTGGGAAGGCAAGGTGGGCAAGGAGAAGGTTCACCTGCCACCCTGAGCATAGACTTGCCTCCATTCACTACTTTAAGCCACTGCCTTCTGCCTGGCAGGAGGAGTGTTTTTTCTGGTGGGTGTTCCTGTTTCTGTCTCAGGAAGGGCAGAGCATGGTTCCATCATGCTGTCTCTTTCTCAGAGGTTTATATTGCAAAACCTCTCCAAGCTCTTAGACAAAAAAAGAGTTTGCACCTCTTGCTTTCTTGTAGTTTTGGTGTGGATGGAAAAGGTTTTGTTTGAATGTGTTTCAAACAAATCACAAGGTGTGTGCCATCTGAGCCAGCTTGTGTTTTCCTGTTCAACAGAAGCAATAGCAAGAAACAGTGGATGTCGGTGTCTGTAGCTCCTATCAGATCATTGCAGGTCATATCTGAGTAGCAGCAGCAACTACAACAGCTTAGCAGCACATTCTTCTTCCAGTGAAGCAAAAACAACATAAAATTTGAATAGCTGTCTCTTGTAGAAGCAGGTTTCATGTATACATATATGTAGGAAACCTATAGTGAAGCGCTTTCCATCCTTCAAAGTGCTTTCCTGATACAGGGCAATGTCCCTCTTAGGGGCTTCCTCTTAGAGCTATTTCCAGTGTTGCTTTGCAGACCAGGTCAGAGATTGAGTGGAGAACACAAGATTGGTGTGGATTTGGCAATTGGTGTTGGTGAGTAAATTGTCTCCTGCGGGCTCTTTAGGTGGTTTCATTCTTAAGTACAATGAGTTACAGTCAATGGCTCTATGTCCAAGTGGAAACCAGTAACAAGTGGTGTCCCACAAGGGTCCTTACTGGGACCAATACTGTTTAATATCTTCATCAACGACACAGTGGGATTACATCCACCCCCAGCAAATTTGCAGATGATACCAAGCTGAGTGGTGCGGTTGATTCGCTAGAGGGAAGGGAGAACATCCAGAGGGACCTGGACAGGCTTGAGAAAGTGGGCCTGTATAAGCCTTACGAAGTTCAACAAGGTCAAGTGCAAGGTCCTGCACCTGGGTTGGGACAATTCCTAACATCAATACAGACTGAAGGATGAATGAATTGAGAGTGGAGAAGGACTTGGGGATAATGGTGGATGAAAATTGAGCATGAGTCAGCAATGTGTCGTGACAGTCAAGAAAGGCAACCATATCCTGGGCTGCANAGAGTTCAGAAATACCATGGACCTGAATTTCTAGAAGTGGTAATTCTCTGAAGGCTAAATCCAACCAGAGTAGTATAGAACCATAGAATGATTTAGGGTTAAAGGAACCTTTAAGAATCATCTAGTCCAATCCCTCTGCAGTGAGCAGGGACATCTTCAACTAGACCACATTGCTCAAAACCCTGTCCAAACTGACCTTGAATGTTTCCAGGGGTGGGGCATCTACCACATCTCTGGGCAGCTTGGATCTTCTGTTCCCTTCAGGGGGGAGTCACCCACAACTATAATCTGTCTTTTCTTCCTCATGGAGGTGGTTGTGAAACAAGGGGTAGGTCTTTCTGGCAATGCCAACACCTCTGGTTTAGATGGGCCATCATCCGTATCATCTATTGACTGACCTTCCACATCCAGAGCCTAATACCTGTTATACAGAGACACCTGGGAAGGCAAGGTGGGCAAGGAGAAGGTTCACCTGCCACCCTGAGCATAGACTTGCCTCCATTCACTACTTTAAGCCACTGCCTTCTGCCTGGCAGGAGGAGTGTTTTTTCTGGTGGGTGTTCCTGTTTCTGTCTCAGGAAGGGCAGAGCATGGTTCCATCATGCTGTCTCTTTCTCAGAGGTTTATATTGCAAAACCTCTCCAAGCTCTTAGACAAAAAAAGAGTTTGCACCTCTTGCTTTCTTGTAGTTTTGGTGTGGATGGAAAAGGTTTTGTTTGAATGTGTTTCAAACAAATCACAAGGTGTGTGCCATCTGAGCCAGCTTGTGTTTTCCTGTTCAACAGAAGCAATAGCAAGAAACAGTGGATGTCGGTGTCTGTAGCTCCTATCAGATCATTGCAGGTCATATCTGAGTAGCAGCAGCAACTACAACAGCTTAGCAGCACATTCTTCTTCCAGTGAAGCAAAAACAACATAAAATTTGAATAGCTGTCTCTTGTAGAAGCAGGTTTCATGTATACATATATGTAGGAAACCTATAGTGAAGCGCTTTCCATCCTTCAAAGTGCTTTCCTGATACAGGGCAATGTCCCTCTTAGGGGCTTCCTCTTAGAGCTATTTCCAGTGTTGCTTTGCAGACCAGGTCAGAGATTGAGTGGAGAACACAAGATTGGTGTGGATTTGGCAATTGGTGTTGGTGAGTAAATTGTCTCCTGCGGGCTCTTTAGGTGGTTTCATTCTTAAGTACAATGAGTTACAGTCAATGGCTCTATGTCCAAGTGGAAACCAGTAACAAGTGGTGTCCCACAAGGGTCCTTACTGGGACCAATACTGTTTAATATCTTCATCAACGACACAGTGGGATTACATCCACCCCCAGCAAATTTGCAGATGATACCAAGCTGAGTGGTGCGGTTGATTCGCTAGAGGGAAGGGAGAACATCCAGAGGGACCTGGACAGGCTTGAGAAAGTGGGCCTGTATAAGCCTTACGAAGTTCAACAAGGTCAAGTGCAAGGTCCTGCACCTGGGTTGGGACAATTCCTAACATCAATACAGACTGAAGGATGAATGAATTGAGAGTGGAGAAGGACTTGGGGATAATGGTGGATGAAAATTGAGCATGAGTCAGCAATGTGTCGTGACAGTCAAGAAAGGCAACCATATCCTGGGCTGCATAAAAAGAAGCATGGCCAGCAGGTCAAAGGAGGCAATTCTGCCCCTCCACTCTGCTCTGGTGAGACCTCACCTGGAGCACTGTGTCCAGCTCTGGAGCCCCCAGTACAAGAAACACATGGACCTGTAGGAGCAGATCCAGAGGAGGGCCATGAAAATGGCCGGAGAGCTAGAACACTTTTCCTATGAAGAAAGGCTGAGAGAGTTTGGGTTGTTCAGCCTGGAGAAGAGAAGGCTCTGGGGAGATCTTAATGTGGCCTTCCAATATATAAAGGGGACTTTTAGGAAAGATGGAGAGAGACTTTTTACCAAGGCCTGTAGTGAGAGGACAAGGGGTGATGGTTTTAAACTTGAAGAGGGTAGGTTTTAGATTGGACATAAGGAAGACATTTTTTACAATGAGAGTAATGAGACACTGGAGCAGGTTGCCCAGGGAGGTTGTAGATGTCCCAACACTGGATATATTCAAGATTAGGTTGGATGGGGCTTTGAGCTACCTGGTCTAGTGGAAAGGGAGGTTGACCTAAGTGATCCTTAAACACCCCTTCCAACCCAAACGCTATGATTCAGTGTTTGTGGAAATCAAGGTGATTTCATACACTCAATCTTACAAGGCCTGTGTCAAAAAAAGGAAGAAGATTTCTGGGTCATTATGGGTGGAAGATTATTTATTTTTGCTGCCATGGACATTTGAGCAGCCAATAACATAGAATCTTAAAAGGTCCCAAAATTGGGGAGTGGGTTGAATTAATTTAAAGCTGGATGTTTCTGTTACTGGAAGACAATCAGATGCCCTTCCTTCCTCCTTCCACCTTTCATTTGTCCACCTTCATTGTTAAAGAGCTTTTTTTTTTTTTTTTCCTGCTATCATCTAAACATCAAGACAACCAGGGAAAGAAGTGGATTGTGGAGTGAAAAGCTTTGTGCATTGGTGTCAAGAAACAGTTTTTCCACAGGTTCTTGTAGTTACTGGGAAGAACACTGAGGCTTTTCTTGTCTCTAAGGTGTGGATTTTGGCAGGAAAGAAACAATCTTCATAATAATCCTTCTCAGTCTAAGGAAGTCTGAAATATTTTTCCTCAATACTTCATACTTGGTTATTTGCCAGCTGAATCTATGTTATATCAGAGAAGAATGGTAGTAAAGGAAGGGGTGATGGTGGTTGAAAGCTATGTACTTCAATGAGAATGGGCTGGAGTAGAACAAATAAAGTTAAGCTAACTTCATGCTGATTTCTGGCTTGGGTTCTGAATATGAGAAGAGAAAGTCAGTTTTAGCAGCAAGGAAAAACAGTTTTCCAAAGAGTTGTCTGGCAGACAGGAAGAGAGGCAGTAGTGAGGGGCTTGGCAGAGGTGTAAGTGGTAGTTAGACCTCTAACTCCTGCAGAGAGGTAGCAGGAGAGAGAGCACTCTACTGCCATTTGTGCCTTTGAAAGTGCTGCTCTTGGTGAAGGTTGGTAAGTTCTCTTCTGGTCACTCCACAAAGAAGCTGTTTAAAAGAGTATTACTTGTCAGTGTGTGAAAGGAAAATGTCAGGCAGGCAAATTTAGATGTCTCATATTCTCAGTGGGCCTACACTGGTTTATAGCAAATGAGGTTCTGACCTTGTTTAAAAACAGCTATTATTTTCTGTCTGCCATATTGATTTCTGTGATAGTTGTCAGTGCTTCCCTCTAAGTATGAAAAATGTAATCTTAACTTCACTAATTATTAGGCACAATTTATAAGTCTAAAGCACGGTGGTAATAAAGAAAACCTGCTGATGTCCACCCACTATCCATTCTCATCTTAAAATGGTGAAGTAACTACATAGATGTTTGTGGTAAACGCCTTCATGATTTCAGTACAATAAAGTGTGTTTTGGAATACCAGCAAGTCAGTACTGTGGCATAAGTGGCGTGCTGTATTAGATGTCTACATTCCAGCAGAGATGCTGTCACCTCTTCCACCCACCCTCTGCCTGTGGAGTATCTTTTCAAAGCAATCTGCGGGTGTTTGCCTGCACATTTAAATTGAAGGCCTGATTCAGTAGTTTTATTGTTCTAAGTAGTAATACTAAAGGAAACATTTTCAGTTGGGAGCATTTGTGGGAATATTACCATCTTTGTTAAATGTACCCATCCATACAAGAGTGACAGCCTTTTCCAGTGACTCAGAGCATCATTAATCCAGAATGCTTAGAGCTATTAACAGGGATAGCAAAGCTCAGAAAGGTTACTCTCCCAACTTCGTACCTAAATCAGAAGGCCAGTGGAGCTGGGGAAATGAGGCAAGGACAGAAGAAGAATGTCCGTTGCCTTGAGTCACAGCAATATATATTATTTAGAAGCTGGAGGTATCAGAAATTGCCAGCAATATGACTGAAGGCCAGAGAATAGATTGCAGACTGAAAGAAAGAAAACAAAATAGTCCAAAAGATATGGTTTAATAAATTGAGTTATCAATTTAGTGTTTCTGAAATTTATTGGCGGCTGTAAGTAATGTGTCCAGGAACTCTGGTGAATGGGTAAAGAAGGAGGACATTACTGTCATATTCCTCCTGTGAGAATGAACAAAGCTGATGGAGGTTTTTTGGCAACTACAATGGGAGGGAGCTGTAGAGGTAGTGGGGAAAAAAAGTCCACCTTAAGTTAAATCTGCAGTACTCTCTAATGAAATGTGACCAGCTTTTGGAAGGAAAGGATGGGTTTTGGCCCTGAATACTGAAAATGATATGCATTTGGGTTTTCTTCCTGGATGTTCACACTGATTCAGCAGTGACTATATATAGATTTTTTTTTTTTCTTTCAACAAATCCACTCCTCCTAAAGAAGAGCAGCTTTTACACTAAGCCAGAAATCTGAAGGGTATTTTAAGATCCACCTACATCTTGTGAGATAGTCTTTACTACTCTAAATTAGATTCTCTAAACATGCCAGCTTAGGAGAGTGAGTAGAACATATGGATTGGCCAAAGGTATCTGAAGTAGGAGCCTTTTCTTTCTGCATACTGCAGCTCAGCTCAGCCTGAAGTGTGACGGGCACTTTTAGGGATAGGCCAGAAGCTTTCTCTCTGGTAAGAGCTTGGCTGGCTGCATGACACGATTACTTAAAAAGCCACAGGGAAGCTGTGAGATTCTAATGTTTTCAAGGTAGGGCTGGGGCCTTGCTTTTGACACATTTCTCCTTACACAGATCTTGTGCAGGCAAGCTTTGGCAAAACCACACAATGCCAGTGAGTTCCTTTGTTCTTTGCTTTACAGGTGATCATCTGATCAACCCTTTGATGTCCTCGTTTAAAAAAAAAATGTCTATGATATTTAAGTTTGAGCCTAGGTTCCAGGTCTTTGTTATTTAGTGTTGGAATCTCATGGATTGCACGTCCACGTCTTTAGCCCAAATGAGTTCTTTATGGTTGAAAAGTACCAGTGAACCCTGGACGCACAGGGGATTCTGGTAGCAGAATCAATAGTGGATAGTTTTACCAGTTACTTGGATTTCAGATTTTCAGTCTGCTGCAGGGTCTGCCTTGGACTGGAGTCCTCTAAGGATCAACTGAGTCCAGAAAATGCCTTGAACACACAGCTTGTCATTATTGGCTCTCAAACAGGAGTGGCTGACACTCTGACCCTTTCTGTTCCATTTCAGGACAAATTCAAACACATTCAGAAGGGGATTCAAACTTCATTTCCTTTGAGTTTGCCACTCCACATTGACTTCACACTAAGGTAGAGGTACTTGTGTGCTTAGTTGGAATGAGAGAAGCTCAGTTAAATGAAGCTGATCCCTATTCTGCTGCTTCCCATTGTTCTGTTTCCAAAGAGACTGCAACCAGGAGCATACAGGGAGAGCTGAAGGTTGTCCAGAAGGGCTGACTCTCCCCAGCTTCTGTCTCTGAGAAAGCTTTGGAGGAGCAGGGTAAGGAACAGGAATTTTAGCAGTTTGGATGAATGTTTGTCTTGGCAAAATGTGTCAAGAATCATCTGAGCTGTAAGCTCATCTCATTTACACACAGTATACTTCCTGGGTTTGGAAGAGAAAGAGAAATACTGTTTTAATAGAGATTAAAGAATAATAAACAGTGCACTTCCACGGTAGGTTCAGATCCCGAGAAGTGTTAAATACTGTGAACTAACATGCTTTTTAGTTTCCAATTTGTAGCTGTTTGTTCAGCAATGCAAAGAATTCTCGTAAATAAATTAATCAGAACACCTGCAGCTCTTTTTGTATTTTTTAAAAAATACATATCACTTTCTGTATTGCCCAACCAACCTTGCAATGGCAGGTTATCTCTGCTGGCACACAACAGAAAGTTTCTGCAGAGTAATATTGCTTCCAGTGTTATCCAGGTTGCTCAGCCAAACTTATCATTAACAAGTTTGGCAACACCTGTAGCAAAGAGATCATTTGATAATGAACAGCCATCATCCTATCTGAATAGACAGCTATTGGATGTAGAGTGCCAAGAGATCATCTACTGAACTCTTTGAAAATATGAATGCTTAGCTGCAAGTGTTTCAAACTCTATTTTTTTGAACTGCTCAAGAGTAGCTTCAATGAACATGTGCTGGAAGTTCTTCCTCAAGGGAGAGAGTTTTGCTTTGGCACACATTTTACATCACAGTGCTTCCCTGCGTGTGCTCAGATCTCTTTGGTCTCATTTCCACAGTGTTTCTTTCATTAGTTATATGTCTTCAATTATGAAGGCCTTCAATTATTTTTTAAAATCTTGTGGCACACTAAAGGTTCAGCCTTTGGAGAGCGTTGTGTTTCTGTCTTGCACTTCTGCACTTGTCTGTGCACAAGTATGTGTGAGGTTATGTATAGAAGATATTCTCTAGATGCTGTTTAGGTTCTAAACCTACAGGTGGTACAAAATTACATTTTTGCAACCAGTTTAGGCTATGAAAGTCACCTTGGCATGAAGGTCCATCAGAAGGCAGTAGATTTCATGCATAGGTGAATATGATTGTCCTTTAGATAAAAATTGGCTTTTCTGATTGTATGTATGATTAATCATTTTTTCATCAGCGTATGAAGGAGGTCATACCAAAAATGTGTTGAACAATTTTGACTTAGCAGAGTTCTTGTGACTTAGTAGTTTCATGAAAACGCAACACTCTGGAAGACAAAATGATAGCTACTCTGAAATGCATCTGAAAGAAATAGTATGTGCAAATCAACAAAAATGGAGCCACTTAAATGGCAAATAGGAGGCCCTTGGGCAATGATAATTTAATTTTCATAGTGCTTTCTTACTAATACTACGTGATTCCAAGTGTATCTCCTTAGGAGTTAAAACCCTTTGATTTCCCATTGGATTTCCTGAAATAAAAATATAGTTAATACCATGTGAAAAAGCTATTGAGTGTTTGTTAGGCCTATATATCACTAAAGCCATTTAACTAGTCACGTGGCAAGAGTAAGGATGGCCAATATTCAGATATGTTCATATAGATGGTCCTATTACTCTCTTTGCCTTTTTGCATTTTGTTGAAAGTCCAGCCCTTTCATTTTGAGAGGTGTGGGAAAAATAAAAATTTTAGATGTGTACCTAGGCCCCTGAACCACATTTCAGATAATGCAGGGAGATGTGATGACATGGCAAAAACTAAATAAGAAAACTAAATGAGCAAAGGCTTAAACATTCAGGGTTGAGTGTCCCGTATTCAAACATCGAATCTGTGTCTTTGATATTGCTGTGGCCTAATTTTTCAAAGGTCATCCAGGTCTGCCCTTTATTGGTTCTTTTACTAAATTGTTACAGGGAATCCTGTCTTATACCTGCTGATAGGCACTGAAATGTGACAGTTTAGCCAAAAGGAATGAAGATTCATTAAAATGGATATTTTTTCACATGCCAGCGTGGCTGACTCTAGGTATGGCCAGCTTAGAGTCATGGCCAGCTACACCATGTGACAATATTCTCCTGTCTCACAGCTCCCAGTCCAGACTGGGGACTGTCTCAAGCCCTTGACCTGCAGGTGTGAGGTGCTTCCTGGTGGCCAGCAGAGTGAGGAGGGACCCTGTGTGGGCAGGGTGAGGACACGAACCCCGGCTGGGGAACGAGGAAGAGCTTTCCTCTCCCTTTTAAGGCTCAACCTATAAATAGCCCCCTCAGAGTGTTTGGCAAGTTTTTTTGAGTTAATCTCAGGAAATGTTATAACATCCACTGCTGACTCAGATTTGGGGTTTAATGGCTAGATTTGTAAAGGTATTTAGCTGTTTAATTTTATTAAAACCAGTGAGAACTAGGCCTCTAAATACTTGCTGGGTAGCAGTTGTGAAATAAGACGCTTATCATGGTTTCTGTACTCCAATAACATTTTGCTACAGTTTTGTTTCTGTGTTTTTTCCCTGTTTTATTTTCTGAAGAGAATACTTTTTTTTAAAAAGTAATGTAATCATCAATTACTGTAATAGCCACTAGAGGTCTACTGATATCAAAATTCTGCCAACATCAATTATTTCTGCAAGTATTAAAAATGTTTAATCCAAAAGAAAGTGCTTCCTATTAAACATTAATTGTTTGCTTTGTGAGGGGTATAATTTTAATTCTCTGAATATTTTAACCTCTTAGTGTTGTTTTCAATTAAGTAGCATTTAGCTGAAGTAGGCAAGAGTTGCAAGGTAGAACTCACAAGTGAAAAGAAAAGTGACTTAAAAGATTGCCAACTATATTCACCAATAAAGTATATTATAATGTAATTCACTGGATAGAATATATTTCTTAGTGGTTAACCTTGCAGCAAACAATGCTTTAATGAAGTTCTACAATTAATGGCTTCTGTGGCATTATTGAATTCCATCTGCCTTTGAGGGTTATTTTTATTTCTCAAAAAATAAAACAATCTTCAAGCTCTCTTTTAAATGACCTTAGTATGAAGATTTTAAAATTTCTAACAACAAGTGGGAATTAGATTACTGTATTTCCTGTAGGCCTAATTATTCATCACAAGAACAGGAATATATTCACTGGAACAACATGGGGACATTTTACATTAATGACTTTTTTCCAGAGATTTCTCTGCAGTCAGGTACAAATCCTGCTTCTTGGTCAAAACAATCACAAAACAAACCAACCAAACAAACCAAGTAAATTACAGGTTCCCTGTGATTCATGAGCTCCTTACCTAGAATTTGTAGAGAATCAGGCTGGGCTATGAGAAGATCCATTTGAGACCTGGCTGATGGTTAATGTTAAATATGACTTTATCTGTTCCTGTTCAGCAAAATGTTTTTGCATCCTCTTATCATGGCCTAACAAGTCGTGAAACAGTAGCCTCTGAGTCTCATAAGAAGTGTCAGACTCCTCAGATTTCATCTCATGGGCCTTCCTATTTGGTGTCTGACAAGTGGGGACACTATTTTTTTCCTTTCTTTGAAAGAAGGTGTTGTCACAGGTAGCGTTGCTGAAATCAGCTGATGTGCTAAGGGTACAAACATGCCTTGTTCGGCACATTTGCAAAACTTTCCTGATGCATCCTTGGCTGAATTGGGTGCTTTGCTGAACTGGGATGAATCTCAGTGGAAATACTGATGGTGTACTGTGTGCTTTATTGGGTCTTGTAATGAAATATTGTCTGTGCACTGACTGTGTTGTGACTGCTGTGCTCCCCCTGCTCTTAGCCTAGCACTAGCTGTTGCATTGTGCATAGTCTTCTTCACTCACTGAAGGATGAGGGCTGTGATAATGTGGTGACTTCGGCTAGTTGTGTGTGAAGTCAGTAGCTGATGGCTAGCATCTGGAGAAAAGCAGAATCTATAAAGTCTGTCTCTTTTCGGACTGTGTATTACAATGGAAAAAAAAATCTGATGGCCACATCTGTCAACCTCAACATTTATGAGGGTATCCAGAGATGCCTTAGTGCTTGGTATGAGTATAGCTCTTTCATAAGAGGGAACTCATTATTGTGATAGCAGAACAACTCAGGGTAAATCATTATACTAAGGGGTTTGTTAAATCCATGTATAAATGGCCACTGTGTACATAAGTGATGCCCAAGATAGTTCTCACTTATTGCCCTTTATGGAAATGTTTCATTTTTCTCCTTTTTCACTTTAAAGAGGAAATGCCACATGAGGAGGGCACAGCTTTCCTTAAGAAAGACCTGTGAAATTACTTCTTTTAAGAATATTCTTGCTCTCTTCATTGAACAGTTGGAGAATCACTTAGGTCCTTTGTGCAGAAGGCAAAAGAGCAGATTCAGCCTAGGCAGTGCTGGGAGGTGTGAACATGTCTCCCTGCACCGGTCTGGATCCAGCATCCCAACAGTGATTCCCCTCCAGGGAGAGCAGGTGGTGGAGCTGCTCTGTCCTCCCTGGGGTTTCAGGGGAAGGGTAATTTTAAGTTGCTGTCAGGGCTCCAAGGAAGTCTGGCCACTGAAGCTGGATAGAGCAAGCCAGATAAAGCCAGTGTAGCTGGGAAAAGTGAGGACAAAGGGTGCGTTCTCCAGCCTTTTGTCTGTCCTATTCATTAGCAGCCATTCACCACTTCGTATCTCGGCTCCTGAATGAAGAATTACTTTACCTGTTCATCTAGTGTTGAGAGACTTGGTTGAAAAAAGCTATAGGTTATTATTCTGGTTGCTATTAGTGTTACTGTAATCATCATCTTCTCTCTTAATAGTCCCCAGAAATTGCTCTGGTGCTGGGTTCCTCTGTGTAGACTTTGTGATGACTGCAGCTCCTGCACAGCCCTGAGTTGTTCTTAAAGTGCTGGGCAACAGGCAAAGTATTGGAACTGGCTGGCTTTCCTCCTGAACATCCCATACTTGAGAGAAGTGAATGCTGAAAATCATTAGTGTGAGGGACAGAAAAGTTACAAGATATAGCATGAGCATGGGCTATTATGTTTTCCATATTTAAGTAAAAGCAGATGTAAGTGGTGTGAGGCTAATGGGGCATTACTTACAGAGTCTCAGTGTAGCAAAACTAATGGAAACATTTTTCTTTTTAGCTCTAAAATACAGTATTTAAATGGAATTATATGCAGAGGGGGTGGAGCCAGCATGGCATTTTTTCCAGATGTTTGAATTCCTAGTTATCCTTGCCTCAGAACTGTTGAGTCACTACTTCAAAGCTTTATTCCCTTTTATTTATGTCAGCAGTATCTGAACATCTTCACAGCTTCTTTTGTGTTTCTGCAAGTAGCAGTTTTGAGGGAAAAAGGAATATCTGGGCTGGGAAAAGGCACATTATTTCCTTTTTCCTTTGGGTATAATGTGGCAAATTTCCACCCTCTGCCTTCCTTTCCCTCTGAGGAGAGGATGAGAAGTCAAATGACAGTTTATTAGCACTAGCTATGCTCACCAGTGTCTCAGGCTGGGACCTCAGCCAGAAACACGATCCTGGCATTAGGAGTAAATGAGAGAAATATTGTTCACTGCAAGATTCCCAACCCTTCCTCAAGCTTGCAGATATAGCCAACAGATTTGACTGAATACACAATGAAAGCATCCTTAGGACTATAAAAGCTTCTTTTGTTTCATTTTTTTGTTTCAATTCTCCAGAAAATATGGTTGATTTTTAGAAGAACTGTAAGCAGAAATGCTTATTCGAGCAAGACCCAAAGAAACACCTAAATGAAATACAAAAATCCATTTTACTGAACAAAATGCAGATTTTTGGATGTATCTATACTTATGTGTATATGTATGATTTCTCTAATAATTTTGAGTATTTTGATCTTCTAATTTGGAGGACTTGTATCATGAAAGTGAAACATATGGATAAATAACTCAAATTTCTGGAGTTCTTTTCACTTTATATGTGAGATCAGAAAACTCGGCAACTTAAAGTATTTAGATTCTGTGTTCACATTACATTAGTTAAATACCAGGGACTCAGTGAACTGGGTATGGATATTATCCTGGAGAAAGCCATCGATGGTGCTGGTTTTATTAAGTGAGTCAACATGCTGTGTATTTTACTTAAGGTTAGGGTGTCTGTACATAGAATGGCCTCAGGCCTGTGGCTTAGAGACAGGACCTGTAGTTTGTGTGCTGCAAGCCAAGTGAAAGCAAGCTTTGGAAAGGGTTTCCCTCTAGTACTGACTCATACACACATAAATATGTGCATGGAAAAGATGGCTTTTGTATATACCATGGATTCAGTGGCTGGAATGTTAATGTCCCTCTATCTGAAGGCTTTACTTGCTGTGACAGCCTAATGAGACACTGACAGTGACTGTCTGCTTGTCCTGAGTCAGTGCCCTGCATTATGTTGTTTGTGTTGTACTGAAGGATGCTGAAGTGAGGTTGTCTGGCTGCTGTCCCCTTGGGAAGCCCAGGCAGAGACGTACTGAATCTCCTGTGAGGTGATTCTCAGAAACAGTTTTCTGCCTAAATAAATACTGTCTCCTGGGGATCTTCTAGAATAGTAACCACTATATGACTGCCAGGATCTCTTCATACTGTGAAAATCTAAAGCCTGAACTATAGTGTCTATAATATGGAGACATCTCCTTTTTGATGCTTTATCATTTACTGACTGAATATCATTGGCTTCCTACCTGTTTCTATGTGTAACTTCAATTATATGCTCTTCATACTGTTTGGGATTAAGCTTTCTTAGGGACTTTTGTTCTCCTTATTCACCATGCAAAAGCTGAGGTCATCCGTGATGTGTTCTCTGATATTTCTTAGAGGTGTGTGCTAAACAAGGGAGGGAGGAGTTTAAGGCATACTGCTGTATTCCTGTGTGAGATTTCTTAGCTGAAAATACATATGTGAATCCTAAAAGTCTGTAGTGTGAGTCCAGCCCATCAGACTCACTGATGTGAGCTTTACAGACAGCTTATATGTTCTTCTGTAGAAGAATCTTCATAGAACCCCCTTGTGTTTGGTAGGTTTATATGGAAGAGTAGCAGATTTGAACTTCCCAATCCACAGCTCATAAATCTTTTATACGTAAACTGATCTCGTATTTTTACACTTATGGAGAAATGTTAGCTAAAAATATTTGCTGTTTCTTCAAATTCTACAAAAGAATTTACATACAGAATATAATTTCATTATCGTATTATATTCTGTGTGCTTCCTTGAACTTTACTGCATTATTGCACCTTGAAAACTAATGGTATAAAACATACATTAGCACAAGATGCTCTAGGCTTAGAAGAGGCACAATGAAGAAAGAATAGGATAGAAAATAATATGGAATGAAGAGGCATTAAATAAACTCATGGACTCTTAAGTCTGGAAAAAAAAAGATACCTGAGGGAGGGGTATGACAGGGGTCTGTACAGAGGTAGGCAGTATATAGCAGTAAACATGGTATTATTCTGCAATGTTTCTCATACTGTAGAAAATTGATAAATAGATCAGGCAGTGAGATCATAAGAATCAGAAGACATTTTTGCACACAGGACATCATTAAGTTGTAGTATTATTGTCACAGAATGTTGCAGAAGCTGAAAAAATGAACAGTTCAAAAGTGGAGTGAAAATAGTCCTGAAGCATAGATCATCTGATGGCAATTCAATACTGTTTTTTCAAATCTCTACTCAGGGAAGATCATAAAGTATTGATTGTTGGAAGCTGCAAGGATGTACTAGGAGAAAGATCATCGTATTTTACTCTCTCTGTGGTTTGCTTAGAATTGGGATACTTGTCGAGATGAATCTTTGCTTGACCCACTGTGATTATTTGTGCTTGCCTTTAGATTTCCAGGCATCACATCTACATGTCAAATACTTGATGGTATACACTTCATAGTATCAAGGAAGCAAAGCCCTGCAGATAAAGGCAGTGAGGGGATTCCCTTCACCTAAGAGAGCCTCAGAGAGACGTTCTGTAGCAAAGCAGGAGGAAAAGGCAGCGTTTAGTTGCAGCTGTATTGTGAGCCTGCGCTTTGATTTTCAGTCTACATTGTGCTAATTGCCATCATGAACCAACATAAAGGCTGTCACCTCAATCTCTGTTTTACCTCCCCCAATTGCCTAATATCCTTCTTGTCATCAGATGAAGTTGAATTCTCCACTGAAAAGTATCTGATTGTTTTGTAGAAACATGCATAGTTCAACCATCCTGAGGCCTTTTACAGTTTGTTACTGCTGATGATTTGCTACTCCTTTTTCTAAAGGAGAATATGTTACTAGATTAGTGGTTACACAAAGAAACAATCAATACCTCTGAAAAAATTAACCTTTTTGGAGTGGTAGAAGAAAATGGTTAGGAAGCAAAACTAGCACTATGGAAGCAACTATGCAAGACCTGCTCTGGTCATGAGAGGCAGGGATGCAGAACTGGGTTTTGTTGGGTTTGCAGGGTTTTTCTCTAGTTACTATTTCCCTAGTCAAGGGGAATTTCTCTTTGTCATATAACCTGTCTGGAGAGTGGAGGTGATAATATTGCTTTAAATCTATCTGTTTTCTGTCTTGCTTGTTTAAGCAGTAAGCTTTTAGGCCAGGGAGTTTTTTGTATGGGTACAAAGCCTGGCACAATGGTGACCTGAAACAAGCCAGGGCATGTATGTGCTAATACACTTACATGTGTATGTACACTAAGCAGAAATGCTTAAAACCCCCAAACCTAACAAATAAAAAAACCCAACTACTTGAGGACAAAGAGTAGGCAAGTCCTTGGCTCTTCACTTCTGCCCTTTTTTCTCTCTACTTTCCCTCTTGTACTCTGCTGACACTCTCTTGCTATTTTTCCTTAACTTTTCTCAGATGGCAAGAAGAGTCTCTCTAAAAAGAAAAGCCCGACTCTGTTTGATGGTGTTCTCTAAAAGAAGTAAACTATGAGGGAATCACTGCCTGAACTGCATGTGCCTGCCTCCTCCCACCCCGCCCTTGGATGCTTAGCCGCCTTTGTGCTGCAGCTGGACCCACCAGCTTGGCCGCTTGTGCCACCCTCCTTTCCCTTTCTGTGCAGAGAGTGACACACTCATACAAGCCTTGGAGGCAGAGCTCAGTGGAGACCCAGATGTTAGAGCAGCCCTGCAAGACATGCCCACTGGCAACGTCAAACCAGTGTACCAGCTTTGCAAAAACAAACCAGAAGCACACATCCACCCCTCTCACTGGGGAGCCAGCACCCCAGGACTCTGGCTTTAGAAAGTGATTCTCTGTGCAGCCATGACCTTTTAGTGATTTGGTGTCAGGAAATGTGAACAAAATTTTGAAAAATAAAATAAAAGGGACTTTATGTTTTCAGTGAAAATCTTGAAGCCTGAGACATAGGGGAAAGATGTTACCATTCTTACTTTGATTTAATCAAAGTCTTTATGTAATCTGAGCGTTGGTGGGGAACAGTCTTCCTGAGTCATGTTTACTAGTGGGAGTTTCAGAACCAATGTGTAGGTGGGAACTAACAATAACACCCCACACATCTCACTGCTGCACTTCATGGATGGGGCTAGGCTGGTACCACGACCACCCAGCAATGTCAACCTCACCAACTCTGACTTGCAGAGAGGACATTAGACTTGCTGGCTGTTAGGGGACATGAGACTTGCTCTTCTGTTTTAGAGGAAGCATCCATGTGATTGGAAAGGAAGTGGGGCTTGAATTCCTTAAGATTTGGCTACCCCTCATCATGCATTTAGTATAACTTTGCATATTCTTCATTTCTTAAATTGGAAGGCCACAGTACCATGAAAGTCACTTATTGGAAACAGATAACTTATGCCACATGAGCTGGACCTACGTGAGCTGCTGTGCGTGGCTGGAGTTCCAGCCCTAGTCCTTGCAATGCGCTTCTCACTGAAATCAGTTTTGCACCACAGGGCCCCCAAATGGTTTTGTCACTGCTTAGTTAGGCTGTGAGGAATCCTTTGGTGGTTATTTGTCCAAAGGTCTTAGTCCAGTTTGTAAATCTGAGCCCAACCATCCTTTATAGTGAATGTCAATTCATCATCCTCCTCTGTATCTTGGACTTGGACCCTGATGCAAACCTTCATGACATCAGTGAGCAGTGGACTAGATCTTCAGTAAGCAAGGTTAATCAAGGTATTTGGAGGTCAAATACACAGAATTTATTTATGTTGCCATGACTAGAGAATACAATTAAGAGCACCTTTTTGCCAGTTAAAGCATTGATGTTGCATATCCAAAGATTGCTGAAATCACCATAGTAATTACCAGAGATTTAATCAGATTTTGCCACAGGACTTCACCTTATTATAAAAGTCATGCTTAATCTGGTAGTGTGCTGGAGACCAATTCCCATCATCATTGGGAAGAAGCAATAAGGAAAGTTTTCACTTCAGCTGAGATTTAAAGACTATTTCTATTTTATTATTTGCTGTCTTAGGGGAGACTGTCCATAGAAGTTCATTCAGGTAGCACTATTCCTCCCTTTTGTACAACATACTGGAGTTCAGTTCACAATTCACTAATTAAATGTTTCTCTTTCTCAAAGCATGAGAGTGAAGAAGATATCAATTCCCATCTTGGCATGATAAGTTTTTTCTGCTACCTCACTGTACACATGGAGAATGCTTTACTTTGAGCATTAGAATACCCTGTGGATGTGATACCCCTTTGCCCCCACTTTCCTCCTCTGCTGTGAATATTTCTTCTCCTACAGTGAATACTCTTAGATCAGTTTTATGGTGCCATCTCCATCCTGTACCTATTAGATGTTCCTCATTTTTAATGTCTATCTGTAAGAATTATCTAGCAGATGAAGTGAGCAGCCAAGGTGATGACACAGGTAAAACTCTGTCTCAACTTTTGTTTAGTTACTTGTTTTTCTTATCTGCAATGCATAAATGATTTACTGCAGGGTAGGTGTCCTTGGAATATATTCTTCATCTAATTCTTTGAATGTAATGCCAGCTGAGATATTGAATCAGTTGAGAATGTAAGATAACAATTTAAATGACAGTTTCATAATTCCCCTCTGGAAGCTGAGTTTAGCTGTTGCTTCTGCTAGGGCCAAACAATTATTCTTTATCTACCTGCTGATGAAACTTCACAGAGCTTTGGAAATAGGTGGAAATGGCAAGAGGAAGTAAAGTTTTCTTCATATTCTTCCTCATGCTTCCTCTTGACATGCTATTGCTTCAGCATCTCATACAACACCTTCTGGAGATGCACCTCATAGCAAAGCCAAGAACTGATGCAGATATTCGAGTACAGATCAGCTGTGCTTGCAAAGTCTCAGATCTGCCTAACTGGGTATTTGAAAAGCTTGCACTTCCTTTAGCTCCACCTTGTTCCCTTCCTCAGTTTTCATTCTAGCAGCCATGGGGTAATACGAGTAAATTTCTTACAAATATACTGACATATAATGAGACTTATATATGAGTGGGAATGAAAATATGAGTATTCAACTCTTTTCCCATATTGTATGCTCTTTGATTATGGTGCTTTGTCAGGCCAGAGCTGGCTAGTGTATCTTTCTTACCCTTTTTACAGTAAATATACCAAACATTAGATTTTAGAAGATAAATAGCTGGGATGCTTTTTTGTCACTTTGCTGGACCATTAACATGCTATCACTTTTCTTGTTCCCTCGTCTTAATTTCTCTGTGTGTCTGTCATAAATGGCAGCTTCTGAAAAAACATCATCAGCCAATATAGTTTATGTAAATGTTTTTATTTACTGTGATCCTTAAGACAGAAATTATTTAAAATATTTTCTCCCACTCTGAATTCATAAAGCTATTCAGCGGAGTAAAACTTTCTGCCTGACATGATTGGAAACAGGCATTTTTAGTCTTTCAAAGTTATTTGTTTACAGAACTTTCAGCCATCTCACTATGTGTTGTTGCATTCTATTTCCAGCTTTTTTAAAATATTGGTATCTTTCTCCTCACCGATAACTTATATTGATATAGATGGGAAAGGAAGCCATAAAATTCTAAAAAGACCAACTAGTCTATCAAGCAAAATCAGACTTCCAGCCACACTGAAAACAGACCTAAGCACATTTAAAGACAGAAATGCACAGTAGGTCATCCAACGTATGGTAGTGACATGATTTGGAGTAATAGGAAGAAAATTTGATGCAGCTTCTGAAATTAATTTCATTTGAAACTATGAGCACTATAAAAATCGTTTATTGTACTGATAATATCTATTGCAATTGCGTTATGCTATGGGGTTTGGGTTGGGGGTTTTTTTTGAGGTAATGGAAAAGAATTTATGCATATAGAAGACAAGTTCCAGGAGAGCTATTTCTGCTCCTGAATAGGAAATAAACAGGTGGAAGATATGCACAGAAGAGTGAGAAGGGAGAAGTAAGCCCTAGTGTATTTACTGGTAATCCTTAAAATTAATCAATATCCCATAATGTCATAAATATCAGCAATGAAGCAGAAATTTCTTCCATAAAGCTAATTTAGATTAAGTTCTCTTTTCCTAACTAAAGGTAGTATTTTAATTTCTTTCATGCTTGAACAATAAACATTTGGATTTCCTGGATTTTTAAAATGAGCTGAAAAGGCCAGACTGAATAGTGTGGCACAGAGATGCTACTTTCAGACCAAAATTCTGAACAATAAAAAAATAAAGCGAGGTATACACTGGTCATCTTAGTTTTGGTTTTTTGTGTTTTTTTTTTGTCAGACAAGCCCAAGCTGATGCTGACCTGCCCCATCTGGATAGATTATGCACCAAGACACAAGGTTGTAGAGCAAAATTCATATGAATAAACAGAAATCAGTTAACTTCTTTCATAGCGTTAAATGTAAATATTGAAAGTAACAGAAAAAGAAAGGAAATAATTTCAGAGAATGTACTTTAACACTGTATAACAGGAATAGCACTGAGCTTAGAAAACATAGATTTGGAAATGAGCTCTGTTATCTCAGAATAGGGAATAGGTTTTACATTACTCAACACTTTCATTTGTCCAAATCTATGTGGTGCTAAATGCAACCTTTTTGTGATAGCACCCAGATCACATTTAATTTGAATATTTTAAGTGCCTGTGCCTTGAATTTCCTGTTTGGGAATGTATAGTTTAGTGCTCACACTTATATTTAGGTAGATAAGAATGATCTGACCTTCAAAGTTTCTTGCATTGGAATGGAAGATAGCAAATGCGAATCTTGCAATGTTGCAGCTGGTATCCAGGGAACTGCAAATGTAAAAATCAGAGGGCTTCACTGGTCACATAGGTAGAAACTGCCCTGAAGAAGTGAGTTTCTGTGTGGGAGCATAACAACTCAGTGTAGAAATACAATATATTGTGGAAGAGTCAGGAGCTCAAACCTGTTAAGAGTCAGAACTATTAGTGTGTGGAAAAGAGTCACTGAGCTCGTGGCTGGTGTAGGGTGCATCTGTGTGCTGTTCAGAAAGGGGTCAGGGTCTGCAAGCCTGAGTTTTCACTCAGTTTAATTATTATCTCTCTCTGAGGTCTGTGCTGGGCCATTTCAGCTTGCTTGCTCCAGTACAAATCTGTTGTAAAGGAAGGTAGCCCTCAGCAATGGGGATGAAAACATAATCCATTGGGGTTTCCTGGAGGCTTTTAACAAGGCCGTTCCTGCAGGCTCTAGTGTCTAAGTGGTTGAAAAATCAGAAATGGAGAATGCGAATAAATACTCAGTTCTCAGTGGAGGGAGGTCACCAGTGGAGTCTAAATGTATTTGCAGTAGGGCTCTTACTATTGAAAATATTCATAAATAGTTCAGAAAAAAAGCTGGAGAGCAAGGTGACACATGTTGTCACAAAACTAAGTTACTCAGGGTCACAAACCAAATCCTGATTGTAAAGAATTACAGAAGAATCTCATGGTACTGGGTGATAAAATGACATAAGAAATTTGTCTGTGGTGTGTGTAAAGTAAAAATAATGATGAAATGCAATCCTCAATTTGTATACAGTCTACGAGGGCTGTGAATGGTGGTTACCACCTTGGAATAAAATCTTGGGGAAAAAGTAAATATATCCATGAAAACATCAGCTCAGAGCCCAGTAATGGTTTATAAGCAGAATGAGTGTTAAGAAGTTTTTGAGGTAGCACTGAAGATACGAGTTAAACAGGATTTGTACGGAGATGTTAGTCCAGCTTGTGCAGTTGGAAAAAAATAGTGTTATGGATTGGTAGAAATAGTGCTGAAGATGTGGATTTAGTGGGATTTGTAGATAGATGTTAAATCTGCTAGTGTAGTTGGAAAAAGTAGACAAACTTGATGAGGTTGCAGATTGAAGGAGGACAGTTCAGAGCTTAATGTAGAGCTTAATATTGGATCCACCAGGAAAGAAATAGCAAAACAATGAACACCACCATCAAAGAGGGAACATTAGGCTAAATGGACTTTCCCTGACCCAGCATAGCAGTTCTTGTATTGCTGTCACATCCCTGCATAAATTTATGTACCTGCAGTGCCATTCTACCTTCCTTTTTCCAAAAAGAAGAAAAGGTATGGGAAAAGGTGATAAGGAACATCAAACATATGAAATTGTCTCCATGAGAGAAGAGACTACATCAACTCTGACTCTTTGACCTGGAAAAGGGATGATTTAAGAGGACATAACTGACATTCGTAAAGTCATGAGTGGTATAGAGAAGATTAAGAAGGACGAATTATTTGTTCTCTCTCATAGTACAAAATGTGTGGGCCATCAGATGGAATTAACAGAGGTCATGACCAGAATAAGTAGAAGAACATACTTTTCTGTGCATCATGAAAGGATGTTGTAGATGCCAAATGCTTGTTACAGGTTAAAAAAATGGAAAAATTAATAGAGGGAAAATCCTTGAAGAGCTTTAAAAAGCAAGAATGAGTCTTTAAGCTATTAACTGGCTTTTTGCATTTTTCAGACCTAGGTCTGATCCTCACATCGTATACGTTGTGTCCATGCTGTTCACATTCAGGCTCCTCTTGAGAACAAGACAGCCAGGCCCCTCCAAGGCCTTGGGCATGGCAGTGCAATGTCATTGTTGGGCTTTTACAGCCACTGCTGTGGGGGGTTGTGGTGAGTGTGTCTCATCTGTTGGTTAAGTTGGGGTTGCCCTGCAGGTGGGACAAGTTTAGTGTTACGCAGCATGGATCCAAGTCCTGCCCTGAGCTGCGTGGGTACAAGTCAGTCTGCTCTAGTTGGTCCAAAAGCCAGAACCTACTTCCTAGTGTGGTTCACAAAGCTGACAATGTAGCCAAGATGTATAAGGTCAGGTTTAGGAAATGTCTGACCTAAAGGTAGCTGGGTGGTGGGAGGACCAGCCAGGGAAATGTGTTCAGTCTGTTCTCAGTCACGACTCCAGCTGTCACCTGGTGTCAGGGTCAGGAGAGCCTATCTGTTCTTACTCTATTGCAGGAGAGTGGAAAGGGCTTATAGCTGGAAATAACAACATGTGTTTCAAAGTCATTGTTATTTTCTATGTATTCTCTTTTTGAATAAGAAAGTCTATCAAACATAAGTGTGGTGTAATCTTCTACTGTTGATCTCACTCACCAGAGACCGTACTGCCACAAAGCAGCCCATGTAACTCAGAGAATCACAGAATAGTTGAATTTGAAAGGGATCTCTGGAGATTGCCCAGTCCAACCTTGTTGCCTGTGTAACAAAGTTAGGAGATGCAGTTTTTAGAAGATGTATAAGCAACAGACATTTGAAAGTGCATTTTTATCTTTGCTGTGCCTCTCCACCACCCCCAATCAGACAAACGAATCCTACAGACCTAGAAGAAAAGAACGTCTTACGGAGAAGATCTGACCTCATCTTGCATTTATGATTTCAGTGTAGAGATAACTTAGTTTAATGTTGTTTAATGTTGCCCATGTCTCACAATGGGATAGCTTATACTTTCAATGAGTACTTCTACATTTGGCACTGCATTCCCAAAATGCAAAGTATTTGCCTAAGAAGATGAAATTATATTACAATTGCAGGCTGGTTTAGTTTAAATTACTTTGGCTATTAGAATGAAATCACAGTAATTTTTATAATTTTGTTATTAAAAAATCCTATATCCTGAAATGTGTCATTATGTACAAAATAATTTGATTCAAAATTCCTGAGCACTGATTCTGCTAATACCTACTCCTTTTTGTAAAACTTGAGTAAAGTCAGTGAATTGAGAGGAACCACAGGTAGAGATAAAAACAGTCTCAAAGGCCCTGATTGCTTGTATGATCCAGTGGATAAAATTACAGGACGAAAATGCTTCATTTTATGATGCATTTCCCAAAATAAACAAGATTGTGTTTAAGAGTTGTTTTGTCACACTCTTGAAGTGCAAAAGCAAAAAATGTCTTTTCCATTGACATATTTAGGTGTGTTGTGATTATTAGCTCTGCACCATTAGTTCTGTGCTTAGAATATGAAAAGCAAGTGTGTGCTGTCAGAAGGTGGTGGTACAGCTTGCACTGCTGTGGGCTGCTTCTTGATTTATCCCTGCGCTAGGACTGAAGGTCACTTGGTGTTCAGTGTGAGGGATTCATCTGACAGAAGCAAGATCTGAATTTCCAAGTTACATATTTAAAAAGAGAAAGGGAAGGACAGGGAATTAGGGGTTTTAAAGCCCAAATCACAGGTTTGATCCTGTAAAGTACTGGGCACTGTTGCTCTGTTTCAGCAAGACTTACATGTGCTTAAACCTTTTGTTCAAGGCTCAGCATTTAGCACTGTTTAATCTCAAATGAATAGTTCTTAAAAAGAAGATTGATATTTCCTTTTATTCACAGATTTCAAAGGACTCTGTGAACAGCTATGTACAGAAACTATGTAATAAAAATGAGAATTCAATGGTGATTTCACAGTTAAGCATAGTAAAGAAAAAGACAGGAAATCAAAACAGAAGCCTTCACATTCTCATGTCAACTCTTCATGTTGCACCTATATATAGTTTTATTTTCATCTCTTTTTTCCTGTTTATTTCAATATGAAATCCTCAGACTCCTCATTTGTGGCTAAAGCTGTGAATTCATGCAGAAACATAGGACAGGATGTGTCTTTTGAGCTCCCACATCTTGTCTTTAAACTGTGGGTGTCTTGTTGAGAGGAAAAGTGGCTGTTGTGTATTCACCTCTCGTGCCCCTTCCAAGCAAGACAGCAGACAAAGGGCAAAATTCAGATTCAAACCTTGATAAAGGTAGACTCTACCTTTGAAAAAGGTAGAGCAGACCTGTGAGAGCAATGGGAACAGCTTGTTTCTGCTAAGGACCTAGAGCTGGTTACTCTACTTAAGCCTTAGGAGTGTGCTTCTTTGTTCCTGGTATGTCACGCACACATGTTGTTCCTTAGATTGCTTAAATACATGTCATCACCTTTCATTTTATCTTGTTCCTTCTTCTGGCAAGCTCCACCTGGGTTCACTAAAACAGGTGCCTTTCCCTGGGTAAACCCAGGGATATACGTGTGGAACAGGGATACCTAAGAGCTCTTGGATGTCCCGGGAGATCTCTGAACTTTGCACATTTAAAGTGCTTCTGTTTCTCCATGTGTGTGTGAGAGATTGTGTTCCTGCTGAGGAAATGATTCAGGTATTCATCTGAAATAAACCCCAAGAATTTTCAGCTGGAAATGGGAAGAAGTTGATCAGGGTTAATTTGGATCTATTTTAGTAACAGAGTGCTATTTGTTTAGGGTGCTGGTAGGGGAATCCATTCCCTCTCCAACAACCGAAGGAACATAGTACTTTTATCCTGTATTTGGTTGAAAGACTGAATTTCCAGGAACAAAAGATTCAGTGTTACTATATGGAAGTTCTGCACGAGTGTTAAGAAGTGAATGTTTGCATTCTAAGGGCAATGTTTACTGATTTCTACAGTCATCGTATGGGAAACAAAAAAGAAACAGAAGTTCCCTTTCATTAACCGTAATAGTAGTTTAGCTATTTTTACAGCATTAATCTTGATGTTAACTCTTCTTTTCACATTGTGAGGAGACAGCACATGACAGGAAAGATCTGTAACATCATTCAACATCTGATTATATGCCCTTTTTCCTCAAAGCCAATTTGCATGCCTACAAATATCAGCATTTCCCAGTGGAATTGAAGGTGTAAAATATTGTCTCTCAAGCCGAAAATTATTTAGCCAAAGATTTTTCAGTATTTGGGAATTCTGGCTGGATGATTTCAAAAGCAAAACCATATGTCACTTACATGATTTGGCATTTCTCCAATCGCAGAACATGAGTGGAAAAGTGGAAAAAAAAAAAGCCTAACCCTAATTAGATGATAATAAATACAGGTGCTGTACTGTGGGGTGCAATTCATCTTCATAGCAAGCTGTGGAATGAATCAGAGCCGGAAGATTCAGAGGGATACTGTTTTGTGTATGTATATTCCAGACACACAATAAGATCCAAATTAAGGTAAAACTGGAAGGGTTGTGTAGCACTGAGATGCTTTTCAAGGTTACAGAAGGGCAGTATTGCCTAGACATGGAAAAATGGAAATTGTATGCTTTTTGTTCAGTTGGGTTTTGCCTGGGGGGTTTCTCACTGTAAATAAAATTAATGTAGCACCGGGAAATAAACAGTGATTTGATGATAATTTGGAGATCCTGACCAGGGTTTCCCCATGCCCCCATCCTCCCAGACTTCCCAGCAATTTCCTTACCCATGCCAGGCAGCAAGGTCACTCCCCAAGAAGACACCTTCCCTCTTCAACAACCTTCTTCCCAGCCTTGTGTGGTTTGCCAAGACTAAGGTAGTTGGGACTAACCTGCCAACTGTCCTGCACAACTTGGTGCAGGGAAAGCTGCTGTACATCTGCCCACTGTTATGCTTGCCCCACCTGAAGAGTCCTGGCTAAATGCAGTCTCTGTGCTCTTTCTCTTTCATGTGCCAGAGACCGTTGTGGAGGCTCTTTTAAATTCCCAGAGGGACAAGTAGATTCAGATGGTGAAGATTTGACTCCTCAACAGTGCTTTTAGTACTTAGATAGGTCAAGCCATTGCAGGTACTGAGGGCACTGGTTTGTCTTACCTGCTGGTGGGGTGTCCTGTGTGTAGCCACACACGTTACGTGCTCTAGAGCAAAGGCACAAAGGAGGAAGGATTCTGTTCTGTGCAAATGGACAGTTAAAAACATGATTAGAGACTGGCCTTATAGTCTCAGTTGGTGCTTCTTTAATGTGAAAGTGCTCTGAGATGTGCTTGTGTCTGAAATAACAGGAGAAGACACAGTCGTGCTCCAGCCTCCAGGAATTTACCACAATAATATGTTGTGTGGTTTTGTAAGAGAAATTAAAACACAAAGAAAACCCCTTTGCATGAAAATTTGATTGAATAATTAAAAATGTGTAAATAATTGAAATGCAGGGACTATAAAAGCTTTCTGTTGTTCTCATTGAGGAAAAAAATGTTAAAAGCATAGGATCCAGACATTGTTCTGGGGCAGTAAATTACTGATATTTACAGTATGGATTACTCAATTTTCTTTTGCCTGATGAACAGGGCTCCCAAAGCTTATTGTGGCTGTTTTGTCGTTTATATAAGGCACGTGGCCACTGTGATTTGCTTTTCTCAGCATCCCCTCCCCCACCAGCAGAAACCTTTGAGCTTCCAACACAGATGTTGTGCTGTGCTCTTTGTGTGCATGTATGTGTATGAGTGTAAAACCATTAAAGAAAGACTGTGTGGCTAATATAGTGGAAAACCAAAGCTGAAGCTTTTTCTTTGTTACAGTGAGATGTTAGCATGGACAAGTGTAGGGGTAATGTGTATGAACAAGTAGTGGTTTAAAAGCAGCCACGCTGCTTCTAAAATCAGCAATTTAATGTAAGCAGGAATGGCAGTTTCATTAAATAATGCTATGATCTCTCAACCATATTCTTAACTAGTAATCTCCCTGTAGCAAAATACATAGCTAATCAACCTCCTAGCCTGTCAGTAAACTTGCAGGGGAATTAAATCCTGGAGGAAGAAGCCCGTAGCCCCGGAGGAAGGCTGAGTGCATGTTTCGCTGTCGTCTTTTCAGCTCATCTCAGTGGTCCCACTGCTAGAATGTGCTCTGTTGTCATGGCAACCCCATCTCCTGCTTCCTACAGGAAAGATTAGCTCGTACTGTGCACTGGAGAGAATTTAGGGGAAGTCAAGCTAATCCCTGGGTGCACTGCAAGAGAAAGGTTGGACCTCGCCTGAGGGATGCTGTATCTGCAATGATAGAATTGGCCTGCCACAGACACTGGTATTTAAGTTGAAGAGCAGAATTCACAGTAAGTGTCAGATCCTCCAGAGAGGAATATTGAATGAGGTTTTCTAAGTCTTGGTGAAGACTGTCCCATGCCAACAGTGGAATGACAGCAGGAGGCTGTGTGTGGAATACAAATATGTTTCACCCATTCAGGTGGTATTTCAAATATAGATTCAAAGCCTCAGTTCCCTGGAAACTAGGTGATAAAATTTTAAAACATCATGGTGAGATGCGCACCTAGAAACCTGAAGCATGTCTCACTTGGTGCACAAAGCTGAGCCAGTGCTGATGAGCATGCTTTGCAAATTGTGTGTGCTTAAGAATTCCTACCTGCTGAAAAATCAGCGGGAAAGCATGAGGAAAGCGATCCGTGTATGCTGCAAACTCAACTGCAAAAGTGCTGAACTACCAAATTAAGCATGAAAATGTACAACTCCTGATTTAACCTTGTTTTTTTTCTTCATATTAAAACCCAAACAGAGAAAGCATGAGCTTTTTAAAGGTATAGTCGTACTACAAGCTTTTCTTTGAGGAAAACTCATATTAATGTAGCTAAATTAAGGTGGTGTGTGACATGATGTAGTGTGTGAAATGTGTGTTTTGCTTTCTTGCTGGAAGAGTTAAACAGAGGGTATTTTAGCTATTCCATTTCTGGTTATTTTAATGCTCTGGCTTTCTTTGATATGGTCCTGTATTTCACTTTAATAGATGCCTCAGACTCCCAGCTTTAAACTAGACTGTTTGCAGTAAGATTTTAACTGTCTGCTTTTTATTACTGTCAGCTTTTCCTAAACTTGTTTTTTTCAGCAGTTTATATGTTCAGCCTGTGTATTTTTACATTTTTAGTATGCATGCTTTTTCTGTTAAGTTTCTAATCAAAAACCAACTTTGTCGTCATTTCATGGCTGTTTCATATATAGCACTATTATCTAACTTAGATCTATTATGCATATATGTGTCTTACGTGTATAAAATGTATGTGTGTTTGTGTGGTTTTGCAATACATGCCTATGCATATGCAGGCAAATGGGGTCTTTGTTTTAATGAGGCCCATTAGTGATTCATGATAATGTAACACTGAGTAAGTAAAAGACCTGTTTGACCTTGAAGGACAGATATTTTTCTACTATCTGAAATGTTTATTGTGGAAAAAACCTAATAAACACATTCAGTCCACTTAAAGAAACAGCATATGTTACATTTCTGTGTGTGTCTATAGAGTAAAAAAGGGAAAGCATGTTGACTGATATGATGAAAGAGCACTGTGCTGCCTTCCCAGAGCCCTGGGTCTGTGGAATAGGGAGTGAAGGGATAGTTGTCGTCTTCTCCCTTCCAGAGCAGAGAGAGTCACACATAAGCTCCAGATTGGTTAGTATGAGAGCAGTCTCACCTGAAAACTACCCTTTTTTGGGGCCGTTTACCAGATAGTAAGAACATTGATAATCAAAGACAATGTCTGTCTTCTTTGTAGTTAAAAAACTTTGTAGCCAATGTACATTTATTATATGGAGGACTATAGAAATGTACACAAACAATATGGAAGCTTTAAACCATTATTTAGGCTGACCCTTGAATCTGTGGTAGATATATGGGTGACAGAGAGAAGTGCCAAGCAAAGCAGTGATCGGGATAACAGAAAATTCATCAAATAAAGGTTTTCATTAGAAAGAGCACTAAGAAATTATTACTTGTTATCCGTCAAATTAAATTACCGATTAAAAAGTCCCTTGTGTGATAAAGTAGCACAAGGAAACATTTGTCAGAGGATTCATTGTTTATTTTCACCACCCCTGTGTTTTAGAGTGACACCTTTTAACACAGCTGTTTACACCTTTTCAAAAATTGTAGATGGTTAACTGCAAAAATTTTCTACCTTGTGTGTCCTTTTATTAAATTAATTAACCAAGAGGTTGTTTTTTTTTATCTCAAGGTCATGATTTGTTTCCCTTTTTTTTCTCTCAGCATTTCATTTGTGTATGGAATAATGTTGTCTGGTTAAACAGTGTCTCAGCTTTTTTTGTCTTCTGCAAAATGTGTGATTTTAGGAAGATGGTCCAGGTTTTATTAGGACTGAGTTTTTACAGAGGGACTTGACTTTCTATATTCCTAGACAACTTTAAGCAACAACTGGAAACAGCACTAACTGCATGTGAGGAAGTTTAGGGAGGTTCAAAGCACGCACCCAAACCCATAACCTTCTGAGAAAAGGGGTGAACGCTCCTTGTAGCAGTGGGACTGTGTTACACACAGGCAGGTACAATTGGTAGAGACTGCTCACGCTCAGAGGTCCAGGCCTCCAAACTTGAGGTGTTTCCTCTATAAACTCTGTTTTGATTAAATAAAATGAATTTCCTTGAGTTATCAGAAACTAAAAAGCAAAGGTTTGCTGTATAGAAAAGAGTCAGAGTTCCTAAACTTTTAAAGAACATAGATGTATCATATTCTGCCAAGGCTTCCCTTTGGCACTCACATGTTGTGAGAACTACTGGCTTCCCCACAGCAGTTGGTCTCCTCTGCCCAGGCTTTTCTCTTCGTTCTGTTTCTTCCCAGCATTCCTCCTCCCTACAGGTATTGCCCTCTTCCTGAACTGCCTTCTCCCTGTGCCACCCTGTCCTAGTGTTCACACTGGCTGCTGGCCAGGCGTTGGACTGACTAATGTAATGCTCTCTGATGTGTCTTTTCCATGCATTAATATAAGTAGGGTGATTTAATATATATACTCATTCACTAGATTGAGCTTTGAAATTATGACACCAATCAGAAAAATATTGTTAATAGTGTGTCGCTCTCTTCCCTTGAAACATTTCTCACTATTGCAGAAATAACCCCCCAAACTTGTACAGCACTGCTCCTGCCTACGGCCTCCATCTGGAACTCCTGACTAACAGCTTGTCCCTCTTACACTGGGATATTCAGTCAGGGCAAAATAGGTACAAAGTTCTGCACTTCCCAGGTGGTAATGCTGCACCTCACAGAACCTGGCTGTCTCTAAACATCCACAAATATGATAAAATCACAAACTTCTGCCCCAGCCAGGATCTTGCTTCTGTTATTCCATTATATCCATAACAGAGATCACGAATTTGTGCTATATACAAACACAGTGTTTGTATCTCTCCATACCAAGGATTTATCCTTCACACTTTAGACAGAAAACATTAATAGTGATGATATTTTTTTTCTTGATTGCAAGGCATTTTGTTTCCTGAAGCATCTCTGCCTCTTTAATTCCTTTAAAATGTGTGTATATATGTCATATTTCCAAAGAAACTATAAATGGGCAATTTGAAGATAGCAGAAGTGGCCCTCAATGAAAGAAGTGTGTGTTCAGATGAAACAGAAAGTTTAAAACTATTGAGATTTTGTTTGTCTTTAAACATAAGCTCAAATATTTTGATTAATATTTGTATCTTTTTGTTTAAACAAATCTGCAAGGATTATAAAAGTGTCTTTTGAGTCAACAGTTTGACTGAATTTGAAACAATAATAGCCAGCCACATGGGAAAATATTGTTTATTTTAAACCTCCTTTATCTTCCTTTTCTCCACAAAAGTAAAACTCTGAAACCATGAATTGTATGTAAATTGCATTAATTTAATGGGCTAAATTATTTCCCAGGCTGCACATACTGGCTCCTGTTGACTTAGTGGGATTAAGATCATATGTATCCAAAGGTAGATTCCAGTCCCGTGTATGATATTCTTTTGGCCATCTTTGTAGCCATAGTTAATTAAGAAGTGCTCTCTCAGTGCTGTGCTGCTGGCTTTGTGGCTTTCTGCGTGATAAGTTCTTTATATAGCTGAAGAGCTAAGCAAACCAGCAACGTTAATTTTTTAGCAGGGCTAAATGAAAAGGGAGAGAAACCAAGATTTCCTGTGCAAGTTCTCTGTTTCTAGTGGCAGTTGAGGTACTACGTGCTGTCTGACCAACAGCCCTGATGGTAAAAGGAGTGAAATTGTTCTTGTTGCAGCTCCATTATTCTAGTTTTGTACACTGTTAGCCATAGCAAACTGAATTTTCTAGTGTTTTCCAGAGGTCATTTGTGAGTTCATGGCAGCAGGTGGCTACAAGAAGCATGAGGAGCATACACGCGTCTTTTAGGGCAATGCTGAGATTTACTTTAGATTCTAAGTACCAAAATATCAAATGTTAATAATATCAGTAATATCAAAATTGCAGTTGTAGTAAGAAGTTGTACAGTGAGAATCCAGGGTTTCTGTCATTCTGTTGCCTGAAGAGTCCATCTGGAGTTTTACAGGGGATAGGAGAATAAATGTGAGCTCAAGATTTGAGCGATCAATCTTTTCATACAAGTTGTGTTTTAATTTCTCATTGCAAATTCATTCTTGACAACGGATTAGTTATTGTATCCTGGCATGGACATCTGTAATGGTCTGTCTTTAGGTGGATTATCAGTCATTTTGAGTTTGTTATTTCTCTAGTCATTATGGTTGAAGTTGTTTTCTGAAACCTGCTGAGGAGAAGTCGTCTACTGTATGTGTGGGTTGATGGCAACATCAGCAACAATGCTGATTGCAGCGGTGATCTGTGTGTGCTTCCAGCCAGCAGCAAACCAAGGGGGATCTGATCAAAACTTTGTTTGGGATATTCAAGTCCAAGGGCAAGAGTGCTGTGATATTCACTAATGTCCTTCCATTCTGCTCTTTGCTACTATATAAACCACTGAAGATAGTTTTTAATGGCTCATATTGTGGTTACCACATGAAGTTAGAAACTGCATTAACAGTACCAGTCCTTTTACTGTCTGCAAACATGCTGTCAGCATAACTCCCCTTCTGAGACAAAAGCTCAGCCTTTACTCCCTGTGTTTTATCTTAATTTCCTGCAGCAGCAACTGTGGCGTTAAATGTGGCAGGGACTCGGAGTGTGGGAAGCTCCATAAGCCACAGGTTTCACTGCTGAAGTGAAAAAGAAACATATTTTGGAAAAACAGACTGCTTGAGAATCAGGTGATGACATCTCCATAAAAGGCACTCCACACCAGTGGTTTTCACCGCATTTGTCAAGTGGCTTTTGCCATTTGTTGGAAATAGTTCAAATTAGGGCTGTCTCAGGTGTTCTTCAACAGGAGAAAATAATCTTGAAATTAAAGCAGTTCTGACAGAATTTTAATCTTTGATTGTTTCTCAAGTTCAGCATGAAAGATTTTGGACCAGAAGTCCAAAAACCTCATAGAACATTTTTCCTAGGGTTGAGAGATGCAGGTTCAAACCTCTGATCTGAATCAAGTAGTGTGTTGACTTGCATTTAGATATTTTCTGCACCATTGATAACCGCTCTATCTCCATCTAGATGTCTTCTTTTCTTTTCTCTGCTGATAATGTGTACACAACAGGAGAGAGGCACTAACTCTGCATCCCACTGTTCTGGGACTTCAGCTAACGGTAGGGAGACAGCATCGGGAACTTGAAAAACTGTGTTTAGCTGTTTGTGTAAAGGGGAATGCCAAGAACATCTTTGAGGTATTACAAACTTTCCTAGAGGAGGACAATATCCCTAAACTACCTTCTAAATGCTTCTCTGTTGGAGCTGCTGTATTTGACACAGGGTAAGAAAGAGAGGGTTTTTCTTTTAGAATTCCTTTGAGTCCTCCAAAATGTTTTTGTTCAGGTGTTGGAGTATTAAAGATGGTAAACATTTCTTTGCTTAGGCAGCTGAAATTTCTTTAAGTACCTGAACTGACATATCTGGTATGATCAGTCAGTTTGTGTCAATATTTTTCTATATGTCGGACTCTGGCAGTCCCACTTAGTCAGGGGTAGTAAAATTGTGCTTTCCCCAGATTGTATTGTAATTTTGGGACCAATTCAATATCTAGCTCTGAAGTTTCTGTTGATTCCTATATGCAGGATAAGGAGCAGTCTCAGAAGCTGTCATACCTGGAGCAACTCTAGGTGCCATCAGCAACAAACTTTTCCATCCAAATTTGTGTCTGAAGTGCAATTAATAGATTTGGTTGCAGTGTGTTTACCATTGCCAGGCTTTCCCCTTAGGTTATTTTTTGTTGTTGGGGCATTGGTTGTATTATTTCTTGTGGTGGCAGTTATTTGCAGTTGCAGAAAAGGAAAAATCTGCTGCTGTTCTGTGAAGGAGAACAGGCATTTCACGCTGTTGAGTATCGGTATTATTGTTTGCTTTTACACTGGATATAAAAGATAGTAGCCCACCAAGAATGTAGTAGTTATTATAAATGGCATTCTATTCATGATCAAGATTGTTAAGATTGTTACCATGTGTTTCCCTTTGCAGCATGCATAGCTTCCACTTGATCCAACAGTAACAGCTTCCTACCCAGAAGTAATCCTATTCTATTCTCAAATCCATCTTCAGATCCATCTTATGCTTCTAAAAATTTCCAACTAAGTTTCTGGAAAACACAGTTCATTCAGAATTGGTGCGTAATTGTTACTTAGAAAGGAAAGTGATCGGTTTATGAAGGTGATGATAAGAATTGCAAAGCAATGATCTGGGATTTGAAAGAACTTCCCAGAATTCTGTTGTTTTGATGGACATGTACAGTTTATTTAAGCAGGAGAAAGACTATCAGTAATTATTGCTCATTCTCTTCATTGTTTTTTTTGGAAACATTCTATATTTTCTAACTTCCCTGGAAGCAGGTTTGCCATACAGCTGTTTGTCATACAGCTTTTTCTGTTTCCAGGGTGCGTTCCAATTAGGTTAAAAAAGCTATAGGATGGTGAGCCCTCCAAAATACAAAGTGGGCCAAATAATCTTTTTGACAGATTTTAAAGGGAAAACAAATTATACAGGAGGTTCTGCCATATCATTGTCCTTTACTTTGTTATTTTAAATAACATCGGGCCTTTCTGCAGGTGCCTTTGCTCCAGGTTCCCCCTTCCTCCCCTAGCTAGGTTTGCGACAGAGAACATCATCTGTGGGCGGGATGCTTTGTTTACCAGGAGCAGCCTGCTGGTTTCCACACACAGACCTGTTGGGCCAGCTCAGCAAACAGTCATTTCTCACATTTTTATGCTGCCCTTCATTCTCAGCCTTGAGGAAGCTGAGTAGATATTACAGTTGGACTTTTTGGTATGGTTTTATTCTTTCCCTTTCTAATGCTCTGACCTTTAACAACAGTATCTACATAAATAGTTGTTGGAATTTTAGTGAGAATAGGACTGATTGACTGTAATGAAAAGATTCTTAAATTTCATTGGTAATGGCACCTCATCAATACTGCAAAGCCCAGGAAAAGCACGTGCTACAAGTACTCTGTGTGTGGGCTGTCCCATTGCTAAGTCCTGCTGGGCTACCAGAAACCTTTAAGAAACATGGACCAGTTATTCTTTTTCTTAAGAAATCACTCCAGTCTGCAAAGAACTGCAAAACAGTTCATGGATTCTGTCTGAAGGGTGTTCTGTTTGCTGTACTTTCTGGCCTTGTTGAGTCATCTGGTTTTGAGGCTGGCGCTCAGTGATGGTTCAGCATGGGCAAGCTGACTGCCTTTAACGAGAAGAAAAGTTTTGAAAGTTACTAAAATAGTATTATGTCCAAGAACCAGTATTGGTTCTGTTGGCATTAGCTGCTCAGAAAGGAACTGTAAAATGATAGTCTTCATGCAGGACTTTTCAAATGCAAATAGTTTTTAAGTTTTCCTGTCTTTAATTTAGACTTTTGTTCAATGCACCCTCTCACACTCACTCTGTTCCCTGCCCCAGCACAGGCCACTGCATTGCAGTGGGAGGGAGAGTTTGAAACGAGATGCATTGCTTAGTCAGGTGGCTTGGCAGGGAAAATTTCAAGGCCACAGCTCTGGTGAGGAGTAACAGTGGATGTGCCAGAACTATCTGTCAGATCCTCTGGGCTTTGTGAAATTTCTGGGCATTGAATCATAGTTACTTGGTTTGCCAGAGATATTGTGCTGACAGACCATCTAGCAAAATCATTCTTTTTTGTCTTTGGATATGTCTTATTCTAGTCCATTTTTAGATGATGTGTGACCAAATGCTCAGCTATAATTTGGGAATTGTAAAAAAAATTTATTGACTTTGGTGTCTGTGCTGAAAATAATTTCTGAAAAGGAAAGAGTGTGTTTTAATTTTTCCAGTCAGATTGGAAGTCAACATGTCTATCTGTGGTGTTATGAGCAGCTGGGATTTAAAAGCGGTGACTTTAATGAAGGCAGAAGAGGCCTTGCTGAAGTATTAATACCGTATGGGAAGTCTGCTATCTTCTGCCTGATATCACCCAACTGCTGGCAAAGACCTCAAATCATGAATGTTTGTGGATAGAGTTTGCAAATCTGCAGTTTTTCACTGAAAACTGGATTACACGATTTGAGATTCTGCTGTCTTGGGCCATGCAGTTTTTTAACAGGAAAAATTATTAACTGTTGTAAGCTTCCAAGCTGATTCTAATGCCTTGCATAGGATAATGCCTGTACATCCCTCATGGCAGCTTTGGGATTCACTATGTGAGAGGGGTTTTTGCTGAAAGGGAGGCCAATCATCAGCACTGTTTATTTTTCTCCCTTTAGTTTGATGCTTATAATTGTAATCAACGTGCTAGGGAGGCTCCTGATGTGCTTATGCCCTTTACCTCAGTGGCAATATTTTTGTTTTCAGGTAGAGCTTCCCTAGCATTGATGAATGTTGCACCTTTTGCATTCCTTTACTGATGTTTGGGCTGCTGTTTAGCCTTTGTAGATGCTTAATATTTTTAACTTGCACTTGATATAGTGAAAAATAAAATTAAGAAGGCATAATGGATGTAACATTAAAAAATGATTGCTTGCCAGATGGAGAAAGGCCATCAAGTCAGTTATCAGGTGTTGCCCTGTGTGACCAGAGTACTGTTTTCACTCAAGCAGTGAGGAGACCACTCACAGTAGTTACCCAAGGCATGCTTGAATCAGGACACAGTAATGTACATGCTGCCATGGACATCCATAAGCATTTTAAAGTGACAGAATAAAAAGCAAACTGAATTGAAAAGGAACATGTAATTTATATCCCTCAAACATGCTCATTTGCTCAAATTCGTAATAGCAGCTTTCCAAGCTCAGGAATTCTCCATCGAACTTCTAAACTTACAGTTTATCTTTAACAGCATCCTACACTTGACTCACTGAGACTGTCTTGGCAAAAACATTAATTACAACACAGTCATTAAATAAGGAAAGAGGAACCCTAATAGAGTCCTTAACAGATTCACTAACATCCACTTTCCTAAAGTACCAAGGAAGTTTGAGTTCACCACTTGTAATGCTTGAACGGTGATGGAGTACAAAGGCTGTAGGTTCCTGCTTCATATTCCATACACCTTTCTTCTAGTTCCCTCAAATTATGTGGTTTTTACTTATTTTTAAACTGAATTTCAGTATCTGAACATTAGAGGCATTTATTTTACTCTCTACTAAGTTAGGAAACTTTCCTGAAAGCCTGTGTGTTAATATGAGTGGAGAGAACTGATTGGAAAGCATGTAACAGAATTGTTCTAGAGTGAAAACCAAATCTTTTGCAAAACCCAGTTGATTTTACCAACATTGCCAAATGAAAACTAGAAAAAAAATTATGGAAATGGTAGGAAATGTTTTCACTTCTGGTTATGAAGCATTTTTCATGTCCTAGCTTTTAGTATGCAGTTTTAAAGCCATTTTATTGTTACTTACTTTACTTGATACAAATCTGTATACTTGTTATATTAAAAAAAAAAATTAGGTTGTCATTTTGAAATCCTGGAGTAAAGAGCTACAAACCTGGTGGTAAAAGGTCTAATGAGTCTGAACTATTTGTAGAAATATCGTTACTGAGAGTTATGCTGTCAACTCAGTTAAACTATTTTCATTATTATAGAGGAATCCAAAATATTGAGATAATCTGATAGGGCTTTTTGAACTTAGTTACTCTTTGTTTTATGTACCTTTATAGCTACTGAGATTGTGTGTACAATACAAATATAAAGTCTTCTTCAGCATGGTTCTAAAATAAAACTTAAAATACAATAACAGCATCTGTTGAACATCTGCAGAACTCTTGGTTTTCATACATTTGCCCATGTATAGATATCTTTTCCCAGTTGTCTTCTTTTTTTTGTTGGGTTTGTAAGATTTTTTTCTTATTTCTACTTCATTGTAGTCATCTAGTGATAGGTAAAATATTAATAGACATGATTTTTTCATATTTAAAGAGGAAAATTCTGCTCCATTTTCTGCTAAGAATATAGCAGACAGAGAAATCTAGCAATTTGTACTGTGAAGTTTGGGGTCCCTAGTCCCCAGAGTCTCCCAAGAGTTTGGGTTAAATGTTGCTAGCAATATAGGAACCTCAAAGCAGTCATTTCTGGTTGCTCTTCAGGCTTCTCCCCACTTTCCCAGTTTTACTGATGGAGGGGGTGGAATGAACCTTTCTATAGCCTTGCTGCCTTATGGAAGAGCAGGCAGCAGTTTGCTGAGGTGGTGCAGAGCTGTCAAGCGATCATTTCTCTTGCTTGTGTTCAGGGCTTCACCCTTCCAGAAGGAATTACAAACTGATAGCCCACAGCAGCCTTTACCTAGAGNCTTTAACAGCATCCTACACTTGACTCACTGAGACTGTCTTGGCAAAAACATTAATTACAACACAGTCATTAAATAAGGAAAGAGGAACCCTAATAGAGTCCTTAACAGATTCACTAACATCCACTTTCCTAAAGTACCAAGGAAGTTTGAGTTCACCACTTGTAATGCTTGAACGGTGATGGAGTACAAAGGCTGTAGGTTCCTGCTTCATATTCCATACACCTTTCTTCTAGTTCCCTCAAATTATGTGGTTTTTACTTATTTTTAAACTGAATTTCAGTATCTGAACATTAGAGGCATTTATTTTACTCTCTACTAAGTTAGGAAACTTTCCTGAAAGCCTGTGTGTTAATATGAGTGGAGAGAACTGATTGGAAAGCATGTAACAGAATTGTTCTAGAGTGAAAACCAAATCTTTTGCAAAACCCAGTTGATTTTACCAACATTGCCAAATGAAAACTAGAAAAAAAATTATGGAAATGGTAGGAAATGTTTTCACTTCTGGTTATGAAGCATTTTTCATGTCCTAGCTTTTAGTATGCAGTTTTAAAGCCATTTTATTGTTACTTACTTTACTTGATACAAATCTGTATACTTGTTATATTAAAAAAAAAAATTAGGTTGTCATTTTGAAATCCTGGAGTAAAGAGCTACAAACCTGGTGGTAAAAGGTCTAATGAGTCTGAACTATTTGTAGAAATATCGTTACTGAGAGTTATGCTGTCAACTCAGTTAAACTATTTTCATTATTATAGAGGAATCCAAAATATTGAGATAATCTGATAGGGCTTTTTGAACTTAGTTACTCTTTGTTTTATGTACCTTTATAGCTACTGAGATTGTGTGTACAATACAAATATAAAGTCTTCTTCAGCATGGTTCTAAAATAAAACTTAAAATACAATAACAGCATCTGTTGAACATCTGCAGAACTCTTGGTTTTCATACATTTGCCCATGTATAGATATCTTTTCCCAGTTGTCTTCTTTTTTTTGTTGGGTTTGTAAGATTTTTTTCTTATTTCTACTTCATTGTAGTCATCTAGTGATAGGTAAAATATTAATAGACATGATTTTTTCATATTTAAAGAGGAAAATTCTGCTCCATTTTCTGCTAAGAATATAGCAGACAGAGAAATCTAGCAATTTGTACTGTGAAGTTTGGGGTCCCTAGTCCCCAGAGTCTCCCAAGAGTTTGGGTTAAATGTTGCTAGCAATATAGGAACCTCAAAGCAGTCATTTCTGGTTGCTCTTCAGGCTTCTCCCCACTTTCCCAGTTTTACTGATGGAGGGGGTGGAATGAACCTTTCTATAGCCTTGCTGCCTTATGGAAGAGCAGGCAGCAGTTTGCTGAGGTGGTGCAGAGCTGTCAAGCGATCATTTCTCTTGCTTGTGTTCAGGGCTTCACCCTTCCAGAAGGAATTACAAACTGATAGCCCACAGCAGCCTTTACCTAGAGCAGCATGGGCCTCTTCCATACTGGGCAAGAAAGAGGAGAGGGTGCTGGAGCAGGTTCAGAGAAAGGCAATGAAGCTGGTGAAGGGTCTTGAGAGTAAGTCTTAAGAGGAGCAGCTGCAGGACTTGGTGTTGTTTAATCTGAAGAAAAGGAAGCTGAAGAGAGACCTTATCATTCTCTACAACTACCTGAAAGGTGCTTGTAGGGAGGTGGGTGTTGGTCTCTTCTCCCAGGTCACAACTGATAGGACGAGAGGAAATGGCATCAAGTTATGCCAGGGGAGGTTTAGGTTAGACATTAGGAAAAACTTCTATACTGAAAGGGTTATCAAAGACTGGAACAGGCTGTCCAGGGATCATCCCTGGATGTATTTAAAAGCTGTCTAGATATGGTGCTCAAGAGTATGCAGTAGTAGTGGGCCTGGTAGAGTCAGGTAATAGTTGGACTTGACGATCTTAAAGGTCTTTTCCAACCATAGGGATGCTGTGAGGGCAAGATGTCCTAGGTTACCTCTTTTACTTTAAGGAAAAGGCTTCATATTTCTCCTTGTGTTAACAAGTTGCAGTCTAAAATGTCTTTGTTGCTGATATGTTCTGTACAAGGTTGGAATTTTAGTGAATCTCAAAAGTCAGAGTTAGTCAGTGCTGAGCCCTGCTTCCCTGCCTGTCTCCCAGTCTTCTTCGGTTCCTAGCTTCTTATCAATAAACTGCTCTGAAGTCTGGAGTCCTGCTTGGCACGAGTGTAGGGGGGTATCTCTGGTATCAGTCATGTTACCAGGCTGGGAACTTCTTCCTTCAACGTTTGTCCAGAGATGGAGCTCTAAGCCACATTCTCAATGCCAGATGACATTTTGTCTGTCAAATGTTATCCTATATATGGCATAAAAATGTCTAGAAGAAATGCAGGTTTTCTGTATTAACAACTGCTTGGTGGAGCCTTTGCCACAAAAAGCACCACAAAAAAGGTTAGTTTTCTTCAAAGTAAAGGGAAAAACAGAGTTTTTTCTCTCCAGAGGCAGTGAGGGCTACTTCTTTTGAAGTGGAAATTCCAAAGCACAAGTACAAACTAGAAGCATAGTGATAATAAGACTGCTGTGCACCCAGTGAGCTATTCAGTTGGTTATTTACATGTGCAATACCCTCCTAATAGCCATTCTGCTTCATCTCCTTGTTGTGTATATGCAGGGACAGCAGCTCTGCAGGCAAAGTAAGCGTGTAATCACTCCTGAAGCTTTATAACTGAGCCCTTCGATAACACTGTGACTGTCAGGACACTATTATTTTTCTAATAGTTGCTGATGTCGTGGAGTGGCAGTTGTTCACTGTTCTGTTATCTAATGTTATAATTGAATAAAATATCTGCCTGTTTTGTGCCTCCAAAAAGAAGAGACGTTTAGCCATGGAAAAATTGTGATACTGGGGGGGTTTGTTTAATAATAAGATTTACCTCCCAACTAATGCTGCTTCCACTGTGTATGTGCATGTGTATTTCAAATTTACTGTGCTCTTGTTGATAATGCTAAGGATTAGTTTTGTAGTTTGCTTTGTTCCTTTTTCTTTTCATAGTGTGTGCAGTGAGTGATCATATGAAGTAGTTCCTGACCTATTCCTCCACCACTGAAAACAACAATTCATTGATTGACATCACACTGAAAATGATGAATGTTCCAGGTTCCAATTTCAGTGCAGTGAGTTTCACAGCTGAATTCACAGAAGCCAGCCACATCAGGGAAGCTACATGTATCAAAAAAATTATTAATGTTCATGAAGTTAGCTGAAGAAGACAATTAACACTATTCTGGTAATGGAGCAAATGCAGTCTCACTGCAAACAAAAGGACCGAGCTCTGTGCACATTCACCAGCTCTGTCCTCTGGAAAGGCTCTTGCCCACCTCTTAATTCACATTCCTTGTTTCCTTGACACACTACTGACATTTTAGTGGAAACAGAAATAGTGGCAGTAACTTTTTGAAGGAGCAGAGAAGGATGCTTGAGGTTTACACAGGTTCAAAGAAAGATATTTGCACGGAAAAGAAATCTGTTGAGCATTAGTAGGCTACTAGAAACCACATCCAGCTCAGAAAGACCTTGAGTTGAAAATAGTTAAGGGCTCAGCAAACCGTAGGAGGAAGAACTGCATTTGCTTGTCTTACTTTTTTTCCGTAAACATCTACTAATAGTCACTGCTGGAGGTAGGATATAGAATTAAATGGATTTTTGATCTGACCAGCTATGGCCATTCTTATGCTCTATGAAACAGGGAATAATAGAGGGTCTGAAATCACCTTTGTACCTCCGTTAATTCAACCCCTGTTCTTTATCATATGAAAGGGAACAGAGAAGATGAATAGACATAGTTGATTTTGACTGGCTTTTAAGTTATGTATTGAACTTGTGCTTGAAACATGACTTGTGATGTAAATGAAGCATAACCGAACACATAACTGTGACAAATTGGTATTAAACGGTCCTTGTGAAAAGTGGTGGGAGTGAAATGTGACCTCGCCTTTTTATCAGTTCATTTAGAAAAGTCTCTATAATTATTTCATACTACAGAAGTTTCCACGAGTCAGCACTCTACACCACCTTTGGTCTGATTCAAGGTGTTCCTCTCCCCAAACTGCCTGCTGTCAGTTGCCACCAGTAGAGCATTTTTTCCAATAGCTCCTGTCAGGAAGGTTTGCTAGCATGCCTTAGGTTTGTGGAATTACAGAAGGAATGTAACTAACTCAGTCTTAAATGTTTGCTTATGTAGCATATTATTGTCATTAAAAAGTTGTATTTTAACACAGGAAAAATAAGACATATGCAATATTGAAACTGAAGGTTAAAGAGGACAGTGTAGTGACTCGAAACTGGTCTGGTGTCGGTCACTCCTTGGTCTGTACTTTGTGAATGATCCTGTTCAAATGAACCATGTTGCTAAGGGTGTAAGGTGGTGTTTAGCAAGACCTGGGCTGGTGGTATCCGTCCCAAAGAGATTAAAGTAGCCTTCATCATATAGGACTTTGGTAGGCAATCTTTATGAGTGGTTTTGTGACAGCCGCATTTGTACAGCCAGCAGCTTCAGTCTCTCTCATCCCACTCAGCTCATTCACATCCCATCTCCTCCTTTTAGAAAGAACAGTTACCCACCTTAGAGTAACTGCTGCTCTCAGAGGCTCTCTGTTGACAGGCAGCCAAGTCAAAGTGTTTGTTTAACCTGTGTGCATGCTACCTTGGAGTCTGCAGGCGGCAGTGTCTATTTGGCTGCATGTGTGGCCCTCTCCCATTTCCACTTCTTAGAGCAGAATGAACAAAAGTAGCTTCAACAATTGCCTTGTTCCTTTGGTGTGATTAATTGGACTCATTATCACCAGGAATAGTTTTGGCTTGTGGGACGCCCTTGTGTAGTCAGAACGTCTCAGAAGAGCCAAAGGTGCTCTAAGGTTAATTGCCTTTCCCTCATTTTTTGTCTACTTCCTAGGAGGCTCTCTGCCTTGCTTCATGGCAAAAAAAGGGAGCTGTCTTAGCGCTGCTTTGGTGTCATGGGGCTCTTGCCTCATTCTTAATGTTAATGAGTGGTTCCTTAGCTTCCTGACCCATCACCACATCTGTCCTTTCAGCAGATCTGAGCTTCCATATGGCTGTGTGGTTGTGGGACTTTGCCACACCACTGCTGTTAGCACTGAAGGCCAACACTATGGATTACTGACTAGTAAAATACGCAGTAGGTATCAGGTAGCTGAAATCTCAGCTGTATAAAATACTTGAGCATACTCTAAGTAGTAATTGAATTCTAGCCTGAGAATTAATTTGATAGAGGGAGAGGGTTTATTCAGAAATCTCTCTGTATGTAGAATGGTTTGTTGACTCCTTCCCAACTTACCTGCAAGGAATATGAAAAATTGGGGTGATTTATAGTATGAATTTGACTGCTAAGAGTAGCACAAGAGATCCTTTAAAACATCTGAAGATTTTTTCTCTCAAGGAGACATGTTATATATATGTACCTTGGTTTGAGATTCGTAGTGCTTCAGGGACACTTATATCGGAGTTAAGACGTTAAAGTTGTGCTCTCAGAAAACTTGTGTTGGTGGGACTTGTGATTCCAGCCAGATTTGGTGCACACTTCAGCTTGCTTTCCTTTAAGAATGCACTTTTACTGAGAATGGCATTGAGTGTTTGACATATTGAGTCTGAAGACAGTTCTCTCTAGGTGGAAGAACTGTATTTTAGCCTGTAACAGAAGAGTCTCTAGTTCTAGCAATATGTGTTGTTTGTCATACCAAATTTTGTAAAATTACCATAATTCTGTAAATTAAGACCTGGTTTCGTGCTCTAAGTCAGAGTGCCCTTAAACTATCAACTGTCATGAAAATCACTTTGCAGAATCGAAGGTGTTAAATACAGAGAAACTGGATTTTGACAGAGGTTTAAGTTATGATAATGCAAATGTCTGTGGCAGAAGGATGCAACCGTTCTGAGAATCAAAACTCATATTCAGAGCATCTGTTTGCTGGGCTTTCTTTGGCATTGTCTTTTCTTCCAACATTTCCAAGTTTCCTTCAAAAGCAATTGGAGAAGCTAACACAGTGGTGACTGCAACAAGCCTGGAAATTTCTCAGGCAGGAGCCTCCACTTTTCAAGTGTGCAAAAAACAAAGCTGGTGTCACTTTGTGTCTAGCTGGCTTCAAAGTGTTTTAGAAGGAGGAGATGGAAGCTCTAATGCAATGTGGCGAATAATAAGAAACTGACTTGAAGTAGGAAAATTCCTGCAGTTCTTGTTTTGAGAATTACCCCTTACACAAAGAGACTGAAAGTGCCCAAAGGGTGTTGGCCAGAGCAGAGGATCATTTGGAGCCCTTATCAGAGGATCAGATGTGGAGCTCTGTGCAAGGTGGGAGAAGGAGGCCTTGGCATCAGGAAGTTTAAGAAATACTGGGCCATGGATGAGAAGTCCATGCCTAAGCCTGCACAGTGCTCCTTGCTGCCCAGTCCAAAGGTACCTTCCCTCTGCTCTTGGAGTCTTTCTCTGAAGGGCGATGCTCTTTAATTCCTGATCCCTCCCTGGATCCCTCCCTGGCTGGTTTTGAGAGGTGAAACACACAAACATTTTGCAGTCAGACTCTCCCTTTTCAGGCCCAAGTAGCAAAACCAGTTGTAGATGTGCTTCCAGTTTTCCAGCATGCTGGGGGTAGTGATTTGAATACTGCACAGTTTCTAAAGACCTGTCCTCCCCTGAGGAAGAAGCAGCATTTGATGAAGCCATTATTCGCTGCCATGGCTGATGCCACTGGATGGCAGCAGCCCTGGGAGGTGATGAAGATGTGAGCTCATCCCACAGCCTCTTTCATGACTGCTGTGGTCAGCACCAAGTACCCCGCTGTAGACTGATTATGGTGGGGTTTTGTCTCCTCCCTTATCAGCCAGCTGTGGGAAGGGAGCCTGGGGTGGTGGTGAGGCCGAAGCGAGCCCAGGGAGGGCTTGCTCCACGGGATCCCTGGCAAGGAGCAGGGGCCAGGCTTGGCCCAGGCAGACCCCAACTGCCGCCATAACGCCCATGGGTCCCTGGAGTGCCACGGTGCTCCCCAGCTGCACTCCTGTAGCCTCTCTGCTGGCCCAGGGATGGGCCTTTGGCCTCTCCCCCTCGGTGCCCACTGCCAGCCGTGCCCTTGTCCTGGAAGAGGAGGCGTTGGCAAGATGCCCCTGAGAAACAGTTGCTGGTGGCCATAGCTGGGCAAAGCCTCGGCTCCCCTGGGCCTGTGCACAGCTCTCCCCAAGCCACCACCCCTCTGCTTCTGCGGGATGGAGAAAAAAGGACTTGGTAAGAGAACAGGCTTTTGGCGGTAGCTGTTTATTGTTGCTGAGGTGTTTCCGCAAACAAAGGTGAGAAAACCACGCAAGCAAACTGCTGGTCCCTACCCAGGCCCCAACTTCGGTGCAGCCCCTGCTCACCAGCCGTAGTGGGCACAGAAAGGAGGTGAGATCTCATGTCCTGTTCCCCAGAGAGACCGAGGTCAGGTCTCCATGGAACCAGCCTTGCCCTGTGGCAGCTGTGCGGTGGCCATGAGTGCTGGTAGTCCCTGCAGGCCCAGAAACAGGGTGGCTCAGCCCCATGGCTGTGAGCAGGGGCTGTGACTGCCCATATCCAAGCTTGAACATGCCTTTCTGCTTCTGGGTCAGACCCTCTTGCCTTTTCCCCCAGAGCAATTGTTCTTGATGCAGTCTGTGTTTCTGATACCTCAGAAACTCTTGCTTTAGAATCACAGAATAGTTTGGATTGGAAAGAACTTCAAAGACCATCTAGTTCCAACCCCTCTGCCATGGCAGGGACACTTCCCACTAGACCAGGTTGCTCAAGGCCCCATCCAACCTGGCCTTGAACACCTCCAGGGATGGAGCATCCACAGCCCCCCTGGCTAACCTGTTCCAGTGTCTCACCACCCTCAGAGTGAAGAATTTCCTTCTAATTTCCAATCTACCCTCTTCCAATTTGAACCCATTACCCCTTGCCCTATCACTACAGGCCTTTGTGGACAGCCTTGTTCTTGGCAAAAATAGACCAGCTGCTCAGGGATGAGAAATGTACTAAACCTGGTAATTTAGTTACCTTGGTAACATCTGTAAGGAACTACTAGCACTAAACCATTTTTTTATGGCAATGCATATTTATATTTACTTGGTAAAGAGTGTGATTTCTAGCCATTGTAGCCTTTCTCATGAACATTATCCTGATAGACAATAGTTCCTATTTCTAACAAGCAAGGTTAAATGACTGTAAAAGCAGGTATTTGACTTTATAGTAGAAACTGAGATTAACTAAGAGAGAGTAACTAAGCTTTTGCTAAGCAAAGCCAAAATCACATAAATACTGTATTATTGTGTCAAAGCATTGGAATACTTGATCACGTTCACTCAACATGGGAATTTTTTTCAGTGGTTGTGTTTGAGAACAAATATAAAATAGGTGTTTGGTTTTTTATTCCTTTGCATTGTAACATTTCACACATGTAAGCTTTAGTTGTCAACCATTCATTTTACAGAGAAAAATAAGAAAGAAATAAAAGCATTATTGCATATGATTACAAGTCAAAACTAACAGCCTTGCTTTGGATTTGATTGTTCCTGAATCTGGCTCTAGGCATGGATCTCTTCCTACTCCACCATTCCCATTTACCTGTCTATGTTCTGGTAGTGGCTCTTCTGCACTGTGTGACCAGGGACACTTGTGTGCTTGGATTCCTTAAGGAACCAGAAGTTCCTTAGGGATCAGACTTGTGTGCTGCAGAGTAGACAGTGCCCCCAGCTTTCAGGTGGCTCTTTGCATCCTCTGGTTCCTCACTTGTTTTTCTCTTTGCTCCTAACAGCAGGGAATTTTCTGAACCTTTCAAAGGGAGGAGCATCCCTCACTCGGTCGCCGATTCAGTAATTGATTTAATTAATTTGAAACTAACTGTCCCTTGTTAAACTGATAATCAAGAAGCCAATTACCTGTTAACAGTCTAAATACAAATCAGTGGTAACCGAAGTGTTTCCCTCTTAAATAAAGAAATCTGGATTTCTTTCTGGTATCTCAGAGCTTTTAAAATGAGTTGTAAATATGGCTATTTGCTTTAAAAAAATAAAGACTCTATGTTAGAATACCATCTTTTAGTTCAAAATAATGAAATTGCATATTTAGTTCTGAAACTGTGTGTAGAATTTTAACCATTTTAATATGTTATGCCCTGTAAGACTTAGAGCATGATAGAAAGCTTATTAAGGATCAGTTCTGCTCACCTTATTAATTTATGTAGCTGAAATCCTCAAGCAACCCCAGGTTTTTAAGTCAGAACATTTCCATTGCTCTGTTGAAAGTTGGGTTGGTGTACACGTTTAAAAGTCTTATTCTAGAAATGTTATGCCTTTTATTGTATATACATTTGTATTTTTAAGAGGTAATGTAAAAGTGCTACATACCAAAACACAGCTTTTTTTTTATTGCAGCCATTAATTATGAAGCATTTTGTAAAACAAAAAAAATGTTCCTCAAAGCATTTAAATTATGATTTTTATTCTGTATTTTCATGATGCTAGATTTCTTTTACAGGTTTACAAAACAAAGCAATTAAAAATATGTTCAGAATGTGTGCCCAGACCTGCATACTTCATAACATAAAAGTGTTGGATGAGTACAGCAAGGAATCCACTGATCTATGATGGCTTGTCTGTTGCTCTCTAAGTACTTAGTTGAATTAGGTCATTACCAATTTATGCAATATTTTCTTCAGTTTTAACATTCTGATCTTAGGACGGTGAATAATTGGGTTTTTTTGTATTAATGTTGGAGTCAACAATTTGATTAATCATGTAGTGTCAAGTATGAGTATTTCTGAGCTCATCCTTTAAAGAATGTGTCCTGATGGTGTTTTTAAATTCCACATGTATATAAATGTGTTTGCTTCTTTTCCATGGAAGTTATTTGGAAGGGCCTGAAAACAAATGGTATGTTAACGTACTAATATATTAAGGTCCATCTCATCCTGTATCTCCAGTTTCAATCTGTACATGTTCCTGGCTGCTAACCCCCCAGTTCTATTTCCAGCTTCACTGTCTGGGCTAAGCCTGGGCTTGTAGAGCCCTGGGCAGGTGTTCGCACCATTAGCAAAACCATCTCAGTTGCCAAAAAAGAGATGCTTTAGAGAACAAGAAGTAAGCAAATTGAGGGCCAAATTCTGCTGCCATTTATTCCATTGAAGGGGGAATTGTTTTACTAGATAGCCTGTTGTCCAAAAGATCGTTTAGAAGAGGGGCTGAGTAGTAGCACAGGTGGCAAATTCCAGTGCTGACAAACACAGGATACATGAACTCATAATTATGTGAAGAGACACCTTAATCACACATTTCAGCTGTAAAATCTTAGGGGTAACAACATCATATCCAGAATTTTCAGATGTAACATTCAGGTTGATAATGTAATCCTTTATTGAGCAGTATTTTTAAATATCTTATGACACACAATGAGTGAGCAAAGTGAATGAGCAACTGAACAAAATGAAGAGCGGGTCTTTATTTCTGGAGTCAGCTTTTCCAGGATGATCTCTACTGGCAGCAGTGAACGCATCAGATGTCTTTACATTGTATCTGTGCAAGAGGATGTGCATGGATGTGACATATGCTGCTCTGCACCCTGAAAACCTGAGAACTAGATTCTGTCTCCATACCATGAGCATCTCTGTTGATTTCCAAAATATGCAGTACTACAGTAATGAGCATAGCATAGGAATCTACATAGCTCCATAGACATAAGGACAGGCAGATGGATTAAGGCAGACTTGTCACTTTGCCCCTAAAAATCCTTTGAGATGCTTACCTTTTGTGTAAGCAGTAACACTAAGGTGTCAGTCCAGATAATTTCCCTTAACTGAGTAATATTTTATGAATTTGCATAAGGTTTTTATCTTGAAAATGTGGAGGAGTGTGTGCACACATTTTGCAGAAATGTACTGGTGCTAGTAATATAAACCATTTTCATTCTATTTTGAAAAATATTGTGAAGGTATAAATTATGTTTGAACTGGACAGAGATGATGATGTGGCATGTGACTGAAAATATATATTTTTTAATAGATGATTCAGCCGCAGAGAGTTTTAATGGCAATGAAACCGTGGGACACAGTTCCAATGCTTCAGGGGGAACACACTGCAGGGAGATGGCAGAAACCAACAGTAATGGCAAAACAAATCTGGAGCAGGATGAGCAGCCTCTGAACCTGAGTGACAGTCCCCTCTCTGCTCAGCTGACTTCAGAATACAGACTAGATGATCACAGCAGTAATGGAAAGAACAAATACAAGACTCTCCTAATTTCTGATCTCAAGATGGAACGGGAGGCAAGAGAAAATGGAAGCAAGGTAAGATGCTTCCACATGCTCCAGATATGAAGTGTGTAGCTTAGAAAAGGAAAAGGTTTGTGAGGCCAAACCAAAGGTTATTCCCAGCTAAGCACTTAATGTAATGTGTCTGGTGTTTGTCACCTCATTACTCAAATGCGATACGTAGATTTGTATGCTCTGTTACACATATATGATGCATATGTGTATGTGGATGTACATGGGTGAATACGTTATATATAGGCTTATATATTGTGCCGACACAGTGACAAGAACCAGTGCAGTTCTCCATCAGGCATGAATTTTTTCAGTCCATTTATTGACAACTGTCTACATTAACCATTTTAAATATATATACTAAAATATGTATATAATGTGATACATATATGTGTATATATACTGAGATACACATACTTATGTGTATTTATAGATGACCATCTCATTACATGTATGACGTATCCATAGATGAATCTGTATGAATGCTAAGTGTGTATGCCCAAGCAAATTACTGCATGTCAATTATCAACATCTGAAAGGAGCTGATTTGGTTCCTTTCTGATTGTTTATGTTTTGCAGGCACCTAACCTGAATTAAGACTGACAAGTTTGCTTTAAGAAGCTGTAATCCCCTGAGGGCTTTTCTCTGTAGTTTCCATTATGTGGATAAGGAAAAGGAAAGGGGGTTATATTGTAAAGACAGATCCTACAGATTAGGCAGCTAGCTTTCTAGGAAAGTGTTTGTCAAGAGGGCATACTGCAGGGAGGGGGGAAGAAATGGCCTGTAAGAATTTATCCATTGATCTTATTGGTGACAAGTTTCTGGTTTTTATCTGATACCTCTCAACTGAATTATGACTTTTACAGCATCAATAATAGGGTGTTACTACTGGATCCAAATATTATTAATGCTAGTCGCTGGCTTTCAGTAGCCCACTACAAAATAACCTGACAGCATATAGACTTTGAATGGCCACATTTTTTGAAGGGCTTTGAAATAGGAATGATATGGAAAATCACTTTTTCTATGTATATCCAGAAAGGGATTGTACATGACTGATGTCTAGAGAACAACATTTATTTATGCTGAAGTTTTAAGCCCTGTCTTCATTGCCTGTGGAGTAAAAATAAAAAAGTGAATTGTTCTTTTAACTCAAGTGTCTGGTTTTGGTGGGTAGAGGAAAGGGAGACCAAAAGGGAGATTGTTAGTCTTTCTCTTTCTTGGCCGTTCCAGTTTAGCAAATAATGTATCCCAAAATCTTCTCCATAAGATCTGTATGAAAACTTGTTTATCTGCATGGAATACTTTAGTTTCCACAAATTTTCATTTTATTGAAGGTGTTTTGAGGAGCTCTAGTCTCGGGGTGTGTATACACTCCAGTGCTGGATTTTCTCAGGACTTGGAGAGTTTCACAGTGAGTCCCAAATTGGATAATATGAATGGTATCTTCATTTGCTTCAGGGCACATTGTTCCAATGAACCTTTTATAAGCCAGTCACCCAAACATTGATAGACATGCAGGCTCTTTTGCCTGAGGTTCATTGCTGCTTCTGCCATTACTCTTGGAGATACACAAATAAGCTTGGTGAAGGAAGGGAGGAGTCTTAGTGTGGAGCTCGTTTATAGCTAAGGCAAGAACACAGCCTAATGTTACATTTCCAGTTTTAAGTGGTTTCAACTCAAGCAGAAAAAAAAAAAGTATCAAAAAATGTTAAAAATCTGTTCTTGATGAAGTGACATGGCAATCAAACCATCTCATTCTTTGTTATTCTACAACTTTTAAGAAGCCTGAATCATCCCCCACAGCAATATATTCCTTCATCACTCACTGTCATCCTACCCACTCTATACTGCCAACAACATGCAGATTTGTCTCCCCTTTTTGTCCTAGTGAAACGCATGTTGATGTTTACAGTTCATTTAAGTATATGATTTATTAGGTATGCAGTGAAGATTATTAAATATGGAGTGAAGACTTCAGGAAGAACACACCACACTCCTGGGAGAGACAAAAATTTGTCAGAGATTTGTAAGCTGAGTGTAGAGTAAAAGAAAGTTTGTGGCCAATTTAAAGATGAATTCTACTCTTATTTTTAAATTTTTAAAAAGTTATAGAAGATTTTTAGAAGGAACAAAACCCACCAATGTATTAGAATGGAATGGGACTGTACAGCATCTCAGTGTTTCATATGCATACATATACACTCATATAAATCATTAATACTGTTTTACCTCAAGCAATATCTCACAGGCTAAAGAGAGAATGATTTACAAGACCTAGACCTGGTCCAAAGAGGTCCTCTTGCCTTCCCCTGGTGATTCAGGTTACAGAGCCTCTCCAGAAGAGTGTTCTGGCCATTACTGAGCTGATGAATTTTGGACAATGCAGATCCAACTCCTAGTGGTGTGCAGCACTCACTGGATGTGCTTGGGCAAGGGTTTCACAAGGAACTAGCCAGAACTCTAATTCTCTGACAAAAAAGGAAACAAAATAAAGAACAAGTAAGGTTAACAGAGTGCTATAGTTTACTAGAACCCACATCTTGCATATCATAGAATGTTTTAGGCTGGAAGGGACTTCTAGAGGTCATCTTGTCCAACCTCCCTACATAAGTAGGGACATCTCTACCTATCTATCCTTTGTACCCAGAATACACCAAGTATGGGGGTTGGTTTTTGAAGTCATCCAAGAATTCTCCCAGTGCTCCTGCAGCACCTAACCTCCAGCCATTCAGTTATACAGCTATCAGACAGGATTAGACCTGAATAATGGCATCGTTGGTAGGGATGAGTAAGCAAATGTGTTTAGCATAACCTCTAATTGTGTTTTCAGGAGAAGAATAATGTGCAGTGCTCACCAGTTATCAAATTGATGTGCCACTTCCTATATACCATAGTATTCTTACTGTATCTTCATGTGGCAAGGAATTGAGAAAGGTAATGTGAGAAGTCAGTGAAAAAAATAGCTGGTTTCTAAATGAAGGGGAATATATTTTAATTATGGGGCTAGCATTGCAGGAAGTAATACATTGTGCTTCCTCCAGATCTACAATGGCCCATTCAGCCTGCAGAAGATGTTCCTTGCTTGAGATGGCCAGGACTCTGTGAAACCCAGAGACAAAGGGCTGGAGCTGGGAAGATCTCTTGGCTGACATATTCCCTTCCTGCTCCGTCTGTCTCCTTTTTGGATACTGCATCATACATGTCTTATTAGATTTGAAGCCACAATTTCTCTGGTCAACCTTAAAAATAACACATCAAAGCTGAATCTAGCTAGAAAAAGCCAAAAGTTTATTTTATTCATTGATAATTATCAACACATTATACCTCCTCCACCAAATGACTGATTTTTAAAGAGAGTTTATTTTTCTGAAAACAAGCAGTTTTGTTAAGCTATGGTATAGGTATTTGCCTGTACAATGCTCTGTGCAAGAACAATATTTCCTTTGCCTGTGAAGTGGTGGGCTCCACCATTTGACAACAGTTCTGCCTGATAATTTTGTACATGCTGCAGAAATATGGTCAGAAGAAGCAGTTGGGATAAAAATGGTAGTTTTTCCACTGTGTTTTCTTTGCAAATCTTACAGCTAATAGGAAAATGTTTTTTGTAAATGGTTACTTCTTTGTGGAAGTGCAATTTTTAGAATATTCATCTTGTCAATACCTATTTGAAGCAATTAGATGATTATGCTACGTGGAATGTTTGCTAGATAGTGGCCTCATTCTGTGAAAGAGTTTTGGATGTCAAAAAATGAACACTTAACATCTTCCTAAAATCAGGCCTCTCTAATGTATACAGAGGAAGTCACTAGGGATTTGCAAGAAGCGTAGCTTTTTGGGAATAATAAATGGAGTTTTCTTGTCTGAAAAACTGATGAATAACTGTGAACAAATTTTAATTCAACTTTTCAAATTACTAGGATGTATTATTTAAAGAGTGGTTTGTTCAGTCACTTCAGAATGTGACTTTAAAAGCTTATGTTGATAAAACTCTTTAAACAAGAATGACTTTTCATTGGACAGTGTAACTTTACTCTTTGAATCCTCAATTTCAGCCAGTGGCTATATGTGGTAAGCTCTTCTTTGTGTAAAAACACCACATGCTGAGTGTAGTGGAGGGAGTTGCCAAATTGTAACATAACCTTAAAATCTGCTCCAAAATGTTTTATCATTCACTGAAAAAACATTATGGAAGGAAGACATGGGTTTTCATAGTCTTGAATATATATATATATATGTATGTATGTGTGTAAATATATTTCATATATATGCTTTAATTAAGTTGATATAGGGGACTGATCCTCCAGGAAGACTCAGATGTTCATGACAATAAAAATTTCTGCAACCATTTAGGGCTAAACTGAAGTCAGTGAAATTTTGTATAGCTGCAAAAATATATACATAAATTTATCTTAGAAGGGATGGATCTTTATACTACAAAGACTTATAAAGTACTCATGCAATTCTATGAATTCAAATACTTAAGTACACATATAAATTATTTTAGATCATTATATACTTATGTGGGAGACTGCTGGGTTTCTGTATGACCACGGTGAGTCTCTGTAGCACTGAGATTTTTTATTTCTGCTTCTTTTGTTATTGCTTTTTCCTGGAGCATATATTTTATTTTGAAAACTCATTCTATAGCTTTATCTCTTCTCTACATCATTTGTTGCATGAAATATAGCAAGCAAACCCACTCCTTTTAAATGATTTTGTCTCTTCAGCATTTGGACAACAAGGTTATTGTGACACACTATGGGAAAACGGGTTTTTGTGCTAACCAGCCATACTTACATTGGGTCATGGATTAATAAATAGTTCATTATGTCTCTATTGCAAAGGGAGTTCCTAATTTGCAAAACTTCTCTGTGGGATTTCCCAGATGGACACATGTGCTGCTGATCCTGAATGCCTAGGTGATGCATTAAGATAACAAGGAGGACGCACACCTTGTGTCTGTTTTGTCCAGATACCTACTAATTGTGGACCCTTGGTTAATGTCTTCTTTCTTTCTACCAGACAAAATTTCTGATAGAAAAATTGGACTCCTCCAGGCCCTCTGGTTGTATGGTAGGCTGAGTTAATACACCTTATGTTTAGCTCAAGTGTCTAATTGGCTGCATGAAGAAATGCACAACTAATTTTCTCTAAGTCTGAAAAGAAGAGCACAGTTTTAAAGGAGAGAACAGTAAATAATGATTGTTGCATACACTGACCTTTAATTATAATGCTGCATTCTAATGTGCATGTCATTATAGTTACAGCAGTTCACAACAAGGCAGAGCTTTCATGTAGTTTCTAAAAAGATCTTACTTTCTGTCACTCCTTTATGTTGGGCTTTTGAAATGTTCCTCAAAATTTTTTCTTCAGCCTGATATAAAGAACAGTGTTATTGTCATGGGCCACTGCCAGAGGCTGTTTGCTCACAACTATTGCAGGTTCAAACTGGTGTTGTAATGGATGCATTTACACTGTGGCAGGTTAGCCTGGTACACTGTCCACTTTTAAGACAGTTCCAGCTCTGAGAAGGTTAAGACTGTTTAACCTTGCATAGTTCTGAAAGCCAGAGCATCTGTGAGATCCTGGGTGGAGAGTCACTTGAAGTTCCTGCACACTTATCTCATTCAAACTTTAGTCATCCTTGGTGCTTGGTCCAGCTGTAGAATCTTGTAGCATCTGCTTTGCAGGAGCTCAGCAGTGCTGAAGGAAACGGGGCAGAACTGTCCTAGCAGCCTGACCCGCATTTACAAACGTACAGATAAGCCTGTTGTAATCTGCTGGTGCATCACAAACCAAAGTGCACATGAACTTAGCCACAGACAGACACCATCTCTGAGGAGTAAAGACAGAATTTCAATGTGTTTCTTTCTCCTTTTTAAAGATATCACTGTATTTTAGTAAAATATGAAAAGTCATTCCTAGTATCTGGTAAACATCATCACATCTGACATTGTGTCTCTGAGGCATGTGAAGTCACTGTCTGTCTCGTTCCCCTCTGCCTGTATTTTTGTCTGCAGGTTTGCTTTGGGAAATACTCAGAATATAAGGGAGCATTTAGCTTTTTCCAAAACATGTGGAGTCCTCAGGAGTTAGGGTGGGCTTTTACATAGACCAATAGTAGCTTATTGAGTCACTTGGGAAGTAATTTATTAAAAAATTTTCCTGATGAAATGTGAGCCGGGTGTGCCTCTCCTTGAAGCAAGAGGGAAATTGCAGACTCCGAGAATTTGGCATGTTGAAGAACAGCGTTGGAGACATTATTTATTTTTTCATTTTCCTTTTTACTTCATATCTAAAACATTTCTCATTTCTTTTATTTCTTTCATCATCGAATTCTATTTATATTCAAGTGGCATGGATAGATTTCAGCTGAGTTGGAGCATTGTCATGTGGTGCTTGTATGGTATGGTTACCTCCGCTCTAAGAAGGAAGGAAAGCTGGAAAGGATGAGATAGAAGTATCTCCTCCTCTTTTGAGGACACCATTAAATGCTTCACATTGGCTTTTTTGGTACAAAGAAAAATACACTTTGACTCTTCTATTTTTATGCTGGCAAGTGCTGAAGTTACAGGTAATGAATGTGGATTAGGAGTTAGTTAAGCCTTTCAGAAAGGAGTTTGTGGCTCCAACTCATCCTCTCTTCACAACTGCTCACTCATCTCTCTTGCTTGATGTTGGATCTCACTACCTGGCTATGACATAAGAGGAAACTAGATCCTTTTGTTGTTAATTGTTATATTTTATTTCACTTCCATAGGTAGAAAGTGTTAAAGCAATGTCATATTTTTCTGACTGCTTTTTTGTTAATGCAAATTATCTTAAGAGTCTGCAGTCCAGGTATTTAACTGCCTTATTTTATGGCCTAATTGTTAGGGCTAAGAAGAAGCTTAGCTTGAAATTTGCCACTGTGATGAGAAACCTGTGAGGAGGGGAGCAAAGTCTGGTGAAAGGTATAGACAGGACATGTCACAACAATTGGTGGCATCTTAGACTTTAAGCTGCACCCTGTGGAGCAGCAGGACATCAGCACAGACTGAGCCTGCAGCTCCACAAGGGTCCAGCCTGCTTCCACCCTTCAAACCACAGCACCAAGGGGAGGATGGTGACTTCTTCCAGCTGTGCCTTAATTGTTATCCAATGGATTCCATCACTGCTGCTTTTCACTAAATCTTTGGAAATAGTTTGTACTGACATTCAAAAGAAAAAAAGACGTGAACTGAAGGTAAAATCCCCCCCTGCCACCATCACGTGTAGGTGGTACAAGTCTACAACATCTTTCGGCTTGCATCTCACATCCTAGGGGCGTGTAGGCAGGTTCTGTTGTGTCTTTTTCGTTCTCTGCTATATTGAGGTTTGTGCAAAGGTAGCAGGCACGCCAGTGTTTTTCACAGCTCCTTGGGAGGTAGATACACTGCAGTGGAAGGAGATGGGCCCCTTCTCTTTTCCTGTGCATGGAGAACATTAATGAAAGGAGAACAAAAAGTGTATACAAGGAAGTTTTTTATCTTCTTTTTTCCTACCTCCTTGCTTACACAAGAGTGGACAAACTAGCCTGCTTTCTCTTTCCCTATTAATTCCTACTTCATACCCAGGGTTCTTATAGGTTGATCTTATTCTAAAGACTGAGTCCTGTATATTTTGCTTTACCATTTTATCAAACACTTTGGCTTTACTTTCCCCTGCTTCTAGAAAATGAGAAAGCTGAGAAATTAACAATTTTCTAGCTCCACAAGTCAGTTTGTTGGTTGTTTGGAAAAGCAGTATAGTTCTATGAAGGGAAAAAAAGAAGTCTTTCTTCTTTTTTCCTGTTTTTTGATAGAGGAATTGTTACAGGCCACTGAGAAGCTTTTTGGTACCAAAAAATTTATATTAGTTTAATAAGTCTTTTCCTTGAAAAGGAAGTTAAGTTTATAAAGCACTGTTTTTTCTAGATTTGAATCTTCTGATTTTGGGTGTTACCCATAATAAATGGCTAAATAGAGTGGTGTTATGAAGAGAGACAACTACAGGTGTATGAAAAAATCAGTGCAGTGTTTGTCAGGAAATATGAATGACCTAGTGTTCTCTAACAGCCACATTCATCAGAGTCCTTTGTCTATGATAACATCAGTTCTGTGTCTAATTCCTCCCATTGGAAGTATATTTAGTAGCAGGTTTTCATGTTCAGTGAAAACTCTTGAAAATGAAATTGCTTTCCTGCAGAGCATTCGTTACAATGATGCAAATCCAGATCAATTAAACCGAAGCTGCTGCTGCTGCTACTCCAGATTTACATATCTGAAATGGAGAATACAATCTGGCTCCGAATGCCTGTGAAATCCCAGATAATATGAGGCTGGCATGGAAGAGGATAACTTTTTATGTGACCTTTTATAAATTTTCTCAGAAGTTTTTTTTAAAGGGACAAGTGCACATTGATCAAGTATCAGACAGCAGTGCTGTTGATTCCAGAGTGCATGTATATTGCTCACAGATCCAGCTTTCTACCCTCATTCACACTCACCTTGGGAGTCACTGGTCCTTCATACTGAAGCAGAAGCAGTTGTACCTGAAGGACATGCAGGACTTTTTCCAACTTGGTTTTGCTGGCTGGACATCTGTTCAGACAAGAGAGAAAACTACCAAGCGCATCTGCCATCAGCAAGGTAAGGTGTATGAAATTACTGCTTCCCTCCCTGAATAGAGCCATGAGCTTTTTATAACTCAACAGCCTGGGAACCCAAGGCTGTGCCTTTCAGGCAAACCAGAGTTTGTACCTGACAGATAGATACCTTCAAGGCTGGGCCTGGTTACCATGAATATCTTCAATCCCTAACTCTTGCTTTTGTGTTTTGTTTTGGTTTTTGCTTAGGAAGGAAACTGAATTTGTGTTGAAGTCCTACCAGGTGAAATGGTTCACTGCAGCTTTTTCTTCTCCTTCTATTATCACACATGCAGCTCCTCTACCAACTAGAAAAAGATGGAGAGCAAATCTTGCTCTTGGAAGATTAAATACTATTTGATGGTAAATTGAGCAAGATATAATGGGGCAGCAATAATTGCTACCTACTACAATTGTGTTTAGTCTTAGTATTATTTGCAGCTAATGAACTGTTATTTTCTTATTTTTCAGATGCAGAGGGTGAAGAACTGATCCTCAAAAGTAATCTGTGATGAATGGCTTGAAAATTGGCCACCTTCTACACACGTTACACTCCTCCAAAACTGTATTGTTGTTCAAGAAGTTGATAATCCTGAAATGTTACTCATATTTTTTTCTTCTAGTATTGAATTGTTTTCGATATACCATCAGCTGCTGAAGAAAGGGAGGAAAGAAGTTGAAGATTTTTCTTTTCTTCTTTTGTTTTTCTTTAATGATTTTTATAACAGCGTAATGCTGAGTTTTCAAAATAAATACAGTTTTTATCAGATATCTTGCAGACATCTCACTTTCTAATCTTGTTTTTTGTTGAATGAATGCTAGTAGTCAAATGTCTTGCTGAATACTTGATACACCTTCAAACTGTACTTTTGTGTCCTCTCTATTTTCCCCCCATAAGAATTGCTGGGAATAATAAGGTACACTAGAACACTGAATACTTTTTTCTGATAACTACTTATGCACATAACTGGATTTGCACGGTGATGTGAGAGATGTAAATAGGTCATTTTTTTAATAGAGGAAGGAAGAAGTAGAATTCAACCTGAAAAATATTTAAGTGTTTTGTTTGCTTTCATCTTTTATTTTGTTGCTAGTCTTTTAACCCTCCAGCTTTTTCTGCTAATTCTCCTCCGTTCTACTCCATTTACTTCCAAAGATTCCTAGGAAGGCCTGTCTGAAATTTGATAATAGTATCAATTACCAGAAAAGAGGACTGTAAGGAATCACCTAAATTAATTAGTCTAGTCCTCTGGAAATGGCAACCTAGGTAATAGACGTTTACTCTAAGAAGATCTGCAACATTTCAGCTCACTAAACGTCACAACGTCCATGAAGTTCTCATTAATAACCTTCAGCCTTGTGGGAAACAGCAATGGCGCAGCTGTAATATGCCACAGGAGAAAAGTGAGCTACTGGAATCATTGTTGATGTCCTAGATCCCTGCAACAACAAGGGATTTGCTAGGTGGATTTCCCAGATGGTCTCTAGCAGTATCTTACTCCCTGCGGAATAGGGAGTAAAAAAGAACAATCTACAATAATCCTTGTCAGTCTGCTTGAGGTTTTGTCTGCCATATGTTTCATCTAAACACCCTGCCTTTTATTTCGCCTCTAACAGTGACTGATTTTGAATACTTCAAAGAAACAATTAAAAAAGCAGCATCTACATTAGTTATGGAGGCAGGGAGGGGATTGAGATGTAGGTGAGCATTGAAAGCTGTGAAATGCGTGTTACGTTTATTGAACAGTCAAAAGACAGCAATTAAATACCTTTGCAAAACTCACAATAACAAATAAGTCACTGACTGTTACAAATATTACAAAACAGTATTCTTGCACAATCAGCAAAAGATCCTGGAAACTGGTATTTGAGAACTGTGTAAACAGTCAACATGTACTTTTCACTGGGCACTGATGAAGGACTGTGAAAACATGAGCAAGTACAAAAATATGCAGCCAAAGGTAGGGGTCTGTAACTGGTGTGTGTTTTCATTCCACCCGTGTAAGTGTGGCATAGCATGAAACATTTTAGTAGTGGATGAATTCCATATGCATCTGTAGAATTTGTAGTAAGCTGCTGCTTCTATGTTTCTATGAAATAATGCAGCTGTTTCTTGGATCTTGGCATGGTACAGCTGAGTATTTCCCATATAGATGATGCTTCTCGTCAGCTGCTTTGGTCACAGGCTGTCATTCTCAGTGTTCCTTCACACCTATTCACTCTGTGTTTTCTTAACTCTTCTCATCATGAATATGCCATGAACTACTCCCTGGATTTGATGGATAACAGTACATGCTCTTCTCTTCATATACATACACACGCACATTTATTTATATTCTCTTGTTCTTCCTCTTGTCCGATGAGAACAGTCATATCCAGTGGCCATGATCCAAAGTTGATGGAATCATACAGACAAATCAGGAACATACAAAGAGCTCATATCTCTTGTTGCTGAGGCAGCTGCAATGACACACACCTAACCTTTGTGTACAGGCCCTCCAGCACACAAGAGTGTGGGATTGTCTTTCACATGCATTTAAATTAAAATCAGGGTGATATCTTGTATGTTGCTTCTGACTCCATTTTATATTTGTGTAGACATCATGAAGTAATGTGTTTCATCCTCTGGTGTTTCCCATGGCACTTGGGAATTGCCTGACTCTACCAGGAAGACCCCTTGCAGAACTACTCAGAATTTCTGCCCTGTACCTTCTGCCATTTTGCTCCTTGGCTGCGGAGTCTTGGGATGGATGAAAAAATCTGCATGAAAAACAGGGAAAGGTGAGTTGATGTCCTTAGAGGTTACCACGAATGGCCCCAGTATGGCCTTAGTCCTCAACATTATACTATGAGCTCTGTACCAGCTCTCAAAAAGACACATTGGGCCTTTTGTACTGAACCAGTGATGTAAGTTCTTTTGGAGCCCCTCTGAATGCATGTATCTTTGTCTCACTTTGTACAGTTAGTCACACGCTCTTAAAAATCTTTTGCAGATGGAACCCCGTGGGACTGGACCTGCATCAAAAACTGTATTACATGACTGAAATAAAGGTTTCTAAAATTCCTGGTTCCCCCAGTGTGTTACTTGGAGGGAATAGCTGTGTTTAGTGGAGAAGAAGTCAGATGAGTCTGGGGCACATGTGCCGCCTTGTACCCTCTTGGCTGAGCCAGGAGATGGTGGGATGGAGAAGTGAACTACAGGCATCTTTTGGAAGATGAACATATATATATACAGGTTTATGCAATATTGTCAAAAAATACTGGAAGCCATAGTGGGTTTCAATAAGGGACAAAACAGTGAGGAGCTGAAAAACTTGCTACACAAAGAGATAAAGCAGTGGCGACTTCGTCACAGATCTCACTGGTTCTTACCAATCAATAGATTGTCTTTTATTTTAAAAGACAAAGTTATTAAAAGACTCAGCAGATGAAACTTTTTTTTTAAATGAGGTTGGAATTGAGATAAAACATGATAAAAAAGTGATTGTAACCAACTCTTCATGTGAAAGTAGTTAATTATTACAGAAAAATGTCTACATAAAGTAGTTGATCTTTTTATAAATACTTATTCTAATTAATCTGCAAATTTTTTGGCATGATTGTGTTATTTAGGAAAATGGTGACAACTGTTCCCTCCTGTTCAGGGGTTACCAGATGATGTTCTACAGTGCAAGCATTCTCTTCTGAGCTTAACATCTATGTATCTGTGGAAGTGTCTTGAATGCTTAAAGAGCCAAAAAGGCTTTTAGCCTCTCAGGCTGCCAGTTTCCTGGCAGAAGCTTTTGAAAAACCTGGCCTAGATGTCTGTATTTCATGGTATTTAGTACTTAGCCCTGCATACATCTGATTAGGGGTATAAAACCCAAGACAGAATATTTATTTTTACAGTACTTACTATGCCAATTCAAGCTCATTCTTATTAGTGTGAGAGGTAAGTATTTTTTCAGACTCTCTAAACTCTATTGAGATCACTTTTTATCTTCCTTATTTTTCCTTCTATGTTTAGTAAATTGGCAGGGAATATGTTGCTTTGCTCCTCCATTTCTATGTTTAGATTTTTTTTTCATATTTAGTGCTCACTTTATATGTTTACAGTACCAATAACTTATATCTAGGCCAAATAGCAAATTACAAAATAAATAAATAAAATTTAGGCTGTGTGAATCTACTGTGCGATGGTGAGACACTCAGTTGTCTCTACTTGAACTATTCTACCCAGGCAGTATCAGTGGCAGGATCTTCAAAACTTTTGCTCCACCTTTTATTATCTTTTCCTAGTTGAAAGTTATGTCATTTAACTGTATATAATGCTGCAGTGTTACTTTTGACGTTTATAATTTAGCACCTACAATTCATATGGTTCACTTAAGTTTCAGGATATATGGTTTCTCATAAGATAATTCTATGCATAATAACTTTATACAACACAAATGAGTTATGAGCAAGATGTTAGTTGTTCCTATATCTTAATTCTTTGAATTTACGTAGCACATTTGGGATTCTGAAAACATCAATAGGAATAAATCAGCTTAACGTTGGATCGGTCCCATGAGGCAAGCATATTCCATCACTGTCTATTGATTAGTAAATAGAGGCATGACATAATTCATTGACTCTCCCAAAGCCAAGCAGTCTGTAGAAAGCTGGAGAAGTCATTTGTTTCCTGCGTGCTATACCTGACCGTTAATCACATTACTGTTCAGATGGGGTAAAGAGTCAGAATCAGCTTGAATTGAGTAGCCATTGGAAAGTTTCCTCTAGTTTTATTAGCGTAGCTGAAATTCAAAGCAGTTTTAAACAATGTTTGTTTTAATTTGTGCTTTGCTGGAACCATGAGGATGGCAATTTCACTGATTGTCTCAACGAATCTATCCAGGCCTCATCATGAAAACATATATACGTATACACAAGAGATCCTGTGGACTATGTTGTTAATAGTTATGTGAATAAACCTTAGCTGCCTTAGTTAGATGCTTTCCTTAAATTTAGTTGTATAACTTCCCTGCATAGTGTATTTACATAATACAGAAGTTAGAAGCTGGGGCAGTTCATCCTGGTTTTAGATAGCTGAATGGGATTCAGTTGCATAGAGATGGGCATTTGACACCCTTGCAGGGACCCCAGGGTAGTTTGTGCCCGGCAAACACCTCTCTGGAAGGATATGTCTCTCAACTGGCCTTGTGTCATGTTTGCCAGCACTCTACCGTGCTCCTATTCCATCCTAAAATAGGATGGCTCAGTTGCCTTTCACCCAATCATCTGATTCCCTTTTAGACTTACACTCTCTACAGGCTCCTCTCTTAGTTGAGTAAGTTCAGAGTACTTTGGTACAAACTGCAGTTAATTCCTGCACACTGCTACTGCAGTCTTTTTTATATTCCTGAGGATAGGAGACCAACATTTGGCCCCTGAACATCTTTAAATGTGTCTCAGAATGTGGCCTTGGCCTTGCAGAGTTGGAATGAATACAACTATTAATTTGCTGATTGAATCATTGATTGGACAAAGTAATGAGTATGTAGCCAAAGCTGAGAGCACTGCAGGATGATGAGACTGTAGAAGTGTCAGAATAATTGTCTGAAGCTACATAACAGTGTGATTTCATCTGCTTAATTATGAAAAAAAGTAAAAAATAATAGTTCAAATCACTGAAGTATTGGACTTTAATGTAAATTTTCAGTTTGCATACAAAATCTGAGTGTGTGTGTGCATCTGTGTACCTGCAAGTTGTTTGTCTTCCTCCTTAAATATTACTTGTTAGCATATAATCCCTGTTTCACAGTGCTGGTATATCAAGCTTGCTTGGCTCAGTGCTCTCCTGATTGCTAAATTTATGTCCTGCTTAATAAGCCTATGTACCTTCCACGTGTTTCTGGCAAGTGCTTTTGACAGTGTGCCTTTATACACACCTTTAAATTACAGATTCTTTTTCCAGCAGTCCATTTTCTAAAACTTCTACGCTTCAGCCATCAAAGCCATATAACTAATGTTGACACCCTAATGAGATCCCTCAGTAGCTTACACACCACTGACTGGTGTTACAGCAGCTGGGCACTATGTGTACAATTCACTGGCTTTTGGGCAAATACTAACTGAAACATGTAACATGGAAAACATAAAAAAGATTTTAAAAATAAGAGCTTTTTTACTTTGAATAGCAAGGAATACACAGAGCTGAGGGCAAAAATGAACATCTGCTAGTGCTCCATCTCTTGCAGTGCTTTGCAAAGTCCTTCTGCTGCAAATCAGAGGCTGGGTATGCAATAGCCTCCCTCTTCCTTCCTTCTTTACAATGGCTTTGTCACCAGGACATGACATTTCCACTGCCATCCAGCCACTTTAGGCCCACACTTGATCTTCCTGTTCATCCTAATTAGCATAAATGACTTTTTATATTATTACCTCCTGTCTCCTATGTTGGGAACTCTTCCTCAATCAGCCTTACAAGTTATTCCAAATGAACTGTGTTGTGATGTGTTACATAATTGTGTATTGAGAGAATTCAGCTTGAGAAGTGGATCCACTCTGTCTAGTGATCTTCTCTTCATACAGGATTATCCCAGCAGATGTTTTCATGACTTTCAATATCTCTTCTTACATTTATACCAGAAGCAGTAGTTTCCCCCTGTTGCCTTTGCTACAACATATGAAGGCAAAGCCGATAGACGAGTCAGAAAAGTTTCCCATTCGAAACCCAGTTCATGGTCTGAGTTTTATGTTACCACTTCCTTAGTTCAGTGACCTTTTCTTGTCGTTCACCTCAGCAAAAAAGACTCAGAAAGACAATTTATTGACTAGAACAAGTGGTGAGATTGGCATGAATAGAAGACATTCTCTATCTGGTCTTGGGAACGCACATTTCAGGTCATTGCTTTACCTTTGATAAAGTATCAAAAGGGAAGAAGAATTCTGAAACTGTGTAGAAACCAGTATAATGTTATGGAGACCTGAATTTAGCAAATAGCATGTAAAATGAAATTAGTATTTTCACAAAGCGGATTTGCTGTAGGTTTCTTTGGATATGGGACTAGACTGGATGCAGTAATACTTTTATATGGTACTTATGAAGAAGCTATTCCAAAATTTTTCTAAGTAGAGAAAAAGGGAGGAAACGACTGTGTGTGTGGCAGTTCAAAAGCAAGACTGGCAGCAGAGCACTGAAGGGAACTCTTTCTACAAATGACATATCAGTACTTAGAGCAGATTTATCATCAGCATTCTTGGAGAGCAGCAAGAGCAGGGATTCTCCATAAGGGAACGCAGTAAGGGAGCTGAGGGTGGCCATGACCCAAGGTCAGTGCCCTCTCTGATGCAGACATAGCCCCACAGCACCTCACAGTCTGCAGAGCAGGGCTGCTGGCTGGAGTAGGTCCCACCAACAGCCCAGTGACCAGCAGAAAAGCAAGAGGGGGTGAGCAAGTCCTAGCTCAGTGCAGGAAGGGCAGGCAGCAAGCCAGGAGCAGCCTAGGACAGCACAGGCCCCCGCTTGCCCACGCCAAGGCTCAGCTTCAGTGGGGCTCCTGGCATCAGGCATGAATGTGGAGGTCACAGGCAAGGTGGCCAGAAAAAATAAGGCCTGATGGTGCATTCAAAGTCCTGATGTGGGTATGGATTAGTGACAGAAAATGTAAGGTAAGAAGGTTTTAAGTGACAGTGGTAAAAAGTACAATGTTAGCTTCAGAGCCCATTCCTATCTCTCATGGGAGGACTTGTATTAACTCTGCAAGAGCAAGTTTCCATGGGCTGTGCTCAGGCTGCAGCCACCTACCTTGCACAGTAGAGATGTTTACTTCTGCCTTTGGTGGAAATACAGAATCCAAGATATGGGAAGGCAAACGGACAGCATTTAATTTCCAAAATAAATGGGCCTCACTAATCCTACCCTAAAGCCTTTCATCCTTCCAGAAAAAAAACATGTTCTTTCCTTAAATTAGTTAATTGAGGGTAGTGCAGTGTTCAGAGATCAGATCAAGTGAAGCACTAACCAAGGTAAACCATTCTTGGTGCATAAAATTAAGGCATAAAGAGCGTTTCCATTGCTCCAGTTATTTAAAGCCCATGAAACATGAACTCTGCAAAACAAAGCAGCAAAGTTTGGTCCCATGATTCTCCTGTCAGCTGTAGATCTTCAGAGATGTGTCAAACCATGCCTGTGGTCATTAGGACTGACCAGTGCTACTTTTTTTTTAAGATCAAAAAATCATTAAAAAATACAAAGACACATTGTAGAAACATTACTCAAGAAGTGCCAGGTTGGAGGCTGATTTATCTGCACACAAATAGTAGAAAAAAAGAGAAGATAAGATAAGTAGGCTTCAGGTTTATTTCAAGGCCTTTTATAAGCAGCTTCTGAAATACTGACCTTAGAAATAGTGAACATAGTGCCCAAAGTAAAACCAAGTGATACAGTGTTTTGTCTTGAGAGTTTTCCATCACTTCAACACCTTTCATAGTATATGTGCAATTACACTATATTTGCTTCTTAATTTTAACAAGATGTTAAATAAGGATTATTTGCTTATTTGAGATACTAGCATGAACATATTAGAAAGTGTTTTGGAAGTGATGGTAGGGGAAATAAGTCTTTGTGATTAGTTTTCAATGAGTCTGGAAGGATTCAAACCAGAAGTTTTTCTGGGTCTTTGAAGTCTTGCAACTGGATTATTTTGCTTCTTTGCAAGGTGAGAGCAGACCTGCCAGGCTCCAGTGCTGTTTTTTGTAATCCCTCTTTTGGCAAAGCATCATGAAGAGGAGGGTTAAAGAAAAAATTGCTTCCTTCATCCTCCCTCTGGAGTTTGTCTGAGGGATGGCTTGCAGGCAATTCTTTTGCAAATCAAGAAGTCTGAGGTAGTCAAAAGGGAGTGGTTTGTCAAAAAAGGTTGTAAGATCTTCTGCAGTTTTCTGACATTGATAACGCTAATAAGGAGAGTAGTTGGTGTGTCCTTTTCCCTGACTTTTGAAAGGTTGAATGGTAATGAATGGTAGAAATTTTTGCTTTTGGCTTGTAAACTTGGCTTTTGTAGTTTTAAAGAAAGCTAGAATTGTCCTAAAACTCATGTGGAACTTTGATTAAGTATATTATGCAAAATTTCTTAGCAGTTAAAAACTACTGGATGCTCCAGTTGTCACACACGATGTCTTAAGAGTGGGGCTTTGGGAGGTGTTAAAAAGAATGTGGCCATGTGCAGACATACTGCTTCATACATCAGTTAACCTGTTAAATAAAAGTAACTACTTGGAAAGTTGAATCTTCTTAAGATCATCATCTTATCAAAGCATTTTCAAGGAAGTTATTTCATGCCGTCAACAGATTTTGTATATCATGCACTTTGTATTTCTTGCCTTAGTGTCAACGTGTGAGGTTGAATTATGTTAAATACGTTTAAAAAATATTATCTCCCACCCTTATTCAGTATCGTGAAGTACATAATAATGCTACAGAATATATTCATACTTGTATATATATACAGAAAAATAAAATACATGCTCAAAGTGCTATGGAAGTGGCTAATAAATATGGGATTCTTCTGTGTATGGATACCTCCTACATACCACTTTGAAATTCATCCTATCTAGGGCAAGAATTTGCAAGATACTTGCTAGATCTTTTTAAAATATAACTTTCCATAAAAATATGTTTAGATACAAAGCATTATTTAGAGATTTTATGCCAGACTCTTCCAGTTTTATTCATGTCCAGGTAAGAAATGTTCTTTTAAATCTTGGTTACAAGGAAACTTTTATCCAGAAAAAATAGTTTTGCTATCCATATGGTGCAGTTTATTCTATCAGAGTGAAAAGATGTTTGTTGTGGTGCTGATCATTGTCTTGTTTTTGTTTCCTAAGGAAGTGTTTTATGCTCTGTTAGTTTGTCTGTCCCCGCCTAAGCTTTGAAACTACTGATGACCAATTTTAATCTATTTTGCTACGGTAGGAATCTTGACAATGTTGAGTTGCTACAAGTTCTGTGAAAATCTGCATTTGACACAAGTGGAAAGAACCAGGTTACTGCCTTCATGAGGGCCTTTCATTCCGAGAGGAAGAAGCTGCTTGGGCAGTGAGTGCTCTCCTGGCCCTCAACAAGCCAAGAACCCTTGCCCTGCAAGGACTGGGAGAGGTGTGGAGTGACATGGAGAAGGCGTGTTGGTGAGGACTTGGGGATCTGGGACATAAGTCAATAGGATGTCAGCTTTCTTTAGTTCTACTTTTTGAAGATCAACCTGTTTAAGTATAACAAATGGATATTTCTGGATAGGAATCACTGAGCAGCTATTAAAGCTACTTCTTTACAGGACTCATAGAGATGAGCTGTGACTGCCAGAGTGAGTCATATCCCTGTATTTTGTCTTTTGCTTACAGCAGTGGTGAAAGCACTTACTGCATAGAAAAACTCAATAGCTTGAACCTATGGCATTGCATTCATTTAAAAACAGGAGTACTGGAGTTGCAAAATTTCTTGACAAGATTGAAGACGTCATATTTACCAGAGAAAACCACTTTCCATATACTTTCATTGTCTGCATGGTGTTACTTTTTAATAATGGAAAACAAAGTTGTTAGTGTCCTGTGCCACATGAGAACAGATCCTTGTGCTCCCATAGAGCTCTACTACAGGGCTTGTAGGCCCAGGATGTACAGAAGGAAATCCTTCTCTATTTACTTTGTTGACTAGAAGGTGACAGGTAGTTTAGCAAGTTAGAATGGAAAGCAAAACATACAAAGTACTATTACAGATGTTGGCTTATAGACAAGCAATCAAGGGTGAGGCTGCACAGATGATAGTGCATGTGCAAAAGAGAGCATTCTAGTTAGGTTCATTAAATCCTGTTACTCACTAGGGAAGGGGAACTTTACTAAAGTCATCCTTGCCTTTCAGTTTTTAAAATTGATTCCTGCCCACTGGTTTCCTGACCCGTGTCTTGGTCACACAACAGAGCAGAGTCAATGCCACTTCCAGTGACGATGACGGGGGATGTTCACAGAAAACTTCTGTCCCTCACATTCTGTGCATCTTGTATTTGGGTTTAGTAAAATACAACAGATGAGAGCTGTGTTTCCCATTCACACTCCAAAAGGATCTCAGCCTGTAGGTCACAGCACTGCATGTCTTGAACTCAGGTTGAGCTCTGTGGAAGAGGAGAGTGGGTGAGCACACAGTGGCAGCTGCACATTGAGAGGGGGCCACTTTCTCAAAATAGACATAGGGATGACATTTTTATTTTTAAAAGTATTTTCTATTTTGGTTTACTTTTTATTCTTTCAACTTTATCTATGGAAGCTAAGGATGAACTCAAGAACATTAAGAATGCAAATAGAAACTGACACAAACTTTTAAAGCTTTAGGCCAGTTCAGAAATGGATCACAACTTTTCAGCTAGTTCTCTTCATGTGATAATCTGATTTACAGGATGATGCTCTTCTCACAAGCCTGAGAGTTTAACAGGCTGCATATAAAATCCCAGGGCTCGTTTATAACCAGACCACCCAAAAGTTCTATCTCACTTTTGTATCAAATATTTATTAATGTTAGAACAAGTTAGAAAGTGCTGTGCCATCTTCAGTAGGTAAACGAATGGATTACAATGAGAATTTCTGGTTTCTTCAGGATGGTACCATGAAAGCTATGATCCTATAGAGATACTTAATGATACTGGTAAGGATTTAGGAGGCTACTGTGGTCTCTCTGATTCTTCTGGGGAGGAACATTTGCTCTTATACACAACTGTATTGTTTGCTAGAACTGGTTCCCTGAATAGTTTGATCAGGAATTGCCTTTTCTTTTGGGAGTCATCTTTAATGCTTTTTATAATATTGTCCTTCATCCCCCACCCCCAGAATGTTAGACCTTGCCTTTAGCAGGAGCACATCCTACATAATTTTAGGACTGAAAGGGTTTTTTGTGGCTTCTGTTTCTTGGTGCTCTTTTTCTATCAATACTAAGGATGCACTGATCTGGAGAACTAATGGCTGGAGATTGCCTTTATGAGGAATTCTCCTGGAATATTCTTATGGTTGCTGTCATGTGCTAACCTCAAGCAATACATCTGGCTTACTCTTATGATAAATGTTTTATTTCTCCTTCCCAAAACAAGGAGGGTCAAACTACATGCATTTCTTACAAATCAGTCTAAAGATTTATTTGTGGTAGATAAGTAGGGAACTAATCAGTAATCTATTCCATCAGCTTGAGCTACAGACATCTCAGCTGCTCCCCAGTCACTCAGACTGTTGTAAGCTAGGAACAGCCCCCCCAGTTCAGAAGCCTTGTCTTCATCTGTCCCCTCTTGATTGGTCTCAAGTTCTAAATCTCCCCACCTGGCCCTTAAGCAACAATTAAGGCAATTAGCCTCTGTCTCCCAGGGCTAGTTGCTAACACAATCCAGCTGATTTACTGCCAGAGAGATTTTATAAAGTTCACCAAGGGAGAAAAAACCCAAATGTTGCTAGTGTGAGCAGATAGAAGCAAAAGGGAAAAACAAGAACAAGGTAGTTCTTCATTCTTTAGTTGTACCCTATGCTTCCCTGTAAGCAACATGATCCTCTGTTGCATATGCAACACATTTGTGTTGTGCTCTTGTTGTGTTCCTAGCTTTCCCCCAAAGAAATCAATCTTTAATCTGTCATCTTATTACCAGGATAATTCTAAATGGTTATTCAGTACTAAACAGATTATTTTGGAATGTATGCATACCATTAATCAATTGGCTTTGGGGTTTTTTTGCTTGAGTCTCTCTCTCAAAATATTGCCATTGCTTCTTTCCTCTGGTCTGTACTTCGGAAGATGTAAGTGATCAATCAGGCTCTCATGATCAGAAGAAGTGATAGTGGTCAGAGGAGTGACAGGACTGTCTCCTCTCTCCTGTTCTGGCATATAACTTTAGTGACTGAGCAACACAAACTGAAGCAAGGAGAGCCCAAGTTTGTCTCAAACAATGGAGACAGGTGAGTTGGAGTTCCCTACTCTGCTGCTTCCACCAATTGAGTTTTAATCTCCTTCCCAACCATTTGCTGTGCTGCTATGCTCAGACTGGAAAGGAGAAAGGTGGGGAACCTCTGAAATGCTGTTGTGTAGGAATGAAATAGGAAGAGGAAATCAGCACAGGGAAGAACTTAAGATAAATTCAGAAAGAGCACACCGGGAAAGATCCATTGTTAAACCAGTTTCTTCTTTTGCTCCAGTCATCACTTTTAGTTCCTCATTATTTCTTACTTTTGTTCTGTGCTCTTCTTACTCATATGAGTTAGGATAAAAAATGCTGCTCCTCCTTCCTGATCAGAAAATAACAGGTCCCCAGCTCAGTATGTAACTATGTGTTTAACAAGTCCAGCTGCTGTGTAGCCTTAGGCAGACTTTATAGGGAGTTGCTGAGTTCCTGGACCTCAAATAGCACTCTTTTGCCAAAGTCCTGGCAGGAATGAGACGCATCCTTCGTCTTTGTTGCTTGCTTTCTTTTTACCTAGTGAAAACAAATGTTCCTTTCCTTTGCTGCCTCTGCTGTTGCGACACAAACCCTGCGGTGATGCTCTGTTATTATCCCTACATCTGTCTCTGCTGTTGCTCCCTGTAAGTTTCTTTAGAAACTTGGTACAAATTGGAAGCCTCTTGCATAGCTTCCATCTCCAGCTTTCCTGGGATACACAGAGACGGGGGAGTTGGGTGAAAGTAAGTGTCAAAAAGAAAATAATTCTTATCTCCTGACTTCCTGATATAACCTGAATTCTTTCACCTGAGAATGTGTTTGTTCCTTGGGAATGTTGCTCGGCAGATGGAAGAAGTTTGCATATACCTGAGCTGCTGTGGAGGAGTAGAAAA
>VYZX01019520.1:0-45249 GCA_013401335.1 Brachypteracias leptosomus
AAGTTGAAATTCTAGTGTTATGATGCTTACTGCTGTTTGAATCAGTGCATTTTACCTTTCTATTGGAGTGTGTTTTTAAGGTTTTCAGGTTTTGTCTCAAAATACTCTCTAGAAATATGAAGACCTTAAATATCATTGTAGAAACTGTACTGGTTATATATTTAGACCTTCTGTTCAGTGTCTTCTCTATAGGTATTTGAACTGCTGCTCTCAGCTGTTACTTTGAAGGCTTTTTGTGGCTGTTTTTCTCCCTCACCCCTCACGCCCCCTGAGGAATAACCAGGTAATTCTGTGCTGTTTTGTCCCCATGTCCTTTATAGAGTATTATAACTTAAAAATTTTAAGCCTTAGATCAAAAATAACTGAAACTTTTAAGTGTTACTCTTTCAAGGTTCTGTGATAATAGCAATTTATCTTCTGCTTTGTTCTTTACATTCTCTTTAGATTCTGAGCAAGAAAAGGAAATTTTGGGAGAAAATTTACTCATCGGTTTGATAGAAGCCTCCAAAAAATGTGATTAAGTCACTATTAAATTCAGAGGCATACAAAAAGAGTGTGAGTTAGTATTAACGCTAAAACCTTGGATGAAAAAAATCCCATATAGCTTAATTTAGATGTGGAAATGTGTAGTTAGATCCCGCTTCTCAAAAACGATCATGTAACCTGTTATTATGCTCTTGCAGCATATTTTTTCATGAAAATGTGGTCATGTGCTGCAGAAGGACTTTCCCTTGGAAGTTGTCATCACTGTGTGTACACTAGGCATTGATGACAACACTGAAATACTTAAATCAAGTTGAACTTTCACTTTGCTAGCAGGAAGGAGAAGAGTGCTATGATCTGACTCAAAAGATGAGACACTAAAAAACCTGAATTGTTTCTTTATTTTAAAATGAGTTTTCTTCTAGAAGTGTTTGTTCTGACTCAATAGGATACTGTTTTAAGAAGCTATTGGTCTGAAGATAATCCTGAGAGAACAGGATCAGAGATGTGATAATCTTTTTATTGAAATTCCTCACCTGTATATATTTAATGCAAGGTTTTTTCAACTCCAGGAAAAGAAGTGTGCATTTAATACTGGGATGGATAGAAATTGAGAGAGGAATGATGTTTGGCCAGTTCAGTGAGTATTACTTCACATAGTTGAGCTGCAATCCTAAATGTGTCCTTTGGTTTTTTTCTGTAGCACAAAAAAAGATCTCTACTAGCTATTGCTAAAAAAATTGTCAGTGTGATTCCAGTAAACTTCTGATTTGGAGGCAGACTATTACAGAATTTTTCATCAGTTAGAGGCTGGAAGTTGGAGACTTCATTAGGATTTCCTTCAGGGCAAATACAGAGGGGGGTCCAGAAGTAGTTTATGGTTGAAACATTTCAGGCCTTTTATCTGACGTGCAGCAATGGCTGTGATCGCATTGAAAAGATCTTTAAAAACATATTAAATGCCTTTAGTAACTGCAGTACCTTTGAGTAAAAATTGTGTTGCTGTTTTTTTTTCCCCAGTTTTACTATGTGCAAGCTCTTGCCAAGTATTGCCTTCAGTGCCTGCGGATTGGAGGCAGAAACACAACAAAAATTAAAATGATTTAAAGTGCTGGTGTGAGAGCTGAGGGTAGAAATGAAAGATGAAAGAATGCAATGACAGGTGAGGAAGACAAGGCAGCTCTGTGAGCAAGATGGCGGGATCTTTGGGGAGTTTGAAAGAAAAAGGCAATTTGCAGTGTGATGCAGAAATTAATGTAAGGTTGGGGACGTGCAGAGAACAGGGGATTGTGAATCTTGTGTTGCAGATGAAAAGTGAGATGTAACAATTTTGTTTGCTGGGATACCAACAAGTGGAAGTTTGCAGTCATGCATTCTAGATCAGAAATGAGAAACTGAAGGCGACCTGCCAGCAGAAATAGATTTTATACCCAGCTCCATAAGGCATTTCCCAGAAATGCTGTTTTTGTGAAACTACTCCCGTGCTTATGTTTTCACTTTAAGAACACTTTGAAATATGCCAATTGAAGTAGGACCTCAAATGGGAAAGGTGGCAGTGCAGGTCTCTCTTTCTGTGTAACTGGAATAACTATGTTCCACGTGGTTTTCCACATGCCATATAAGTACTTAAGAATACATGGAAGCTAGAAAAAATAATAGCGGAAGGTTGGCAAGAACATGACAGATGAACTATGACCTGCAAGTAAAAAAGAATGAGGCAATGATACAGATTACAGAAAATAAAAAAAATGAGAGGTTAGAAGACTACTATGATTTAGAATTTCAGGGGACAAAAGTACAGCAAAAAAGCTAGTTAAATTTTCTATGTGGAAAGGTGTAGTGGAATTTGTGTTGTGAAATCAACAGAGGATGAGAGAAAACTTCTGATGTGGATATAATACTGTGACGGAAATATAGTTTGCCTACTCCTATCTGTTGGGTTTACTGTAAAGAGGAATGTGTTAAGGAGGCTTGCTATCCTCCAGCTTTTACTAAAGTCAGAGAAAGATAAGAAGATGAGGTAGAAGATAGACCTTTACTAAAACAAGCTATTTCATGATACGAGTGGGAGGGAATTTTAGATTTAGGATTGATTAGATTTTTGTATGGGTTATTACTGGGGATAAGGGAGAGTCATACCTGCTCAGGCATATTCCAAGGGCACTTAAATTTTAAGACCAGTGAATAAGGCTCAAGGGAGAGTTTGAACCATTGTAGATTCTCAAGAATTGGGAAAGTTACAAGAAAAAGCCTTTGCTAGAGGAGTAGATGGAGGAAACTAAGACAGTAGTTTAAGATATAGGCTTAAGATATAGCTTAAGATGCAGACAATAGTTTAAGGATTGTCAAAATAACAACTTGAGAGGGTACTTTCCTAAAAAGCTGAGTGATGTGCCCCATTTGCACAATTGATTTTCTTTTTCTCTAAATTTTGTATGCTGCTGGGTTCTGTATGCTCTACAGCAGAATTCTGTGGAATGTCCACTTCTCAAATTGTGTGTTTTTCCTATTGGTGTTTCACTCCCCTTACATCCAGACTGTCTTTTTAGTTTTTCTAAAACTTTTTTTCTTAGTCAGAGTTCGTCTCTGGAAATGTCCACTGAGTTAGAACAGGCTGGTGCAATGTGTGAACAGGTAAATTTTTAATTTTTCTGGGTAGTGCTGGGTTTTATCTCTTTCTCTGTTGTCGATTTCTGGTATTGTTTCTTCAAGCATTATGCTCAAAACTGTGTTTGGTGAATTCTGTGGGGGGGTTTTACCCACTTGTATCTCATAACTGGCCATATCTCTATTCCCTGAGCCCTCAGAGCTATATTGATATATAGCAGTCTTAAAAATTGATAAAGCTAATGCCCACATTCTTCATACTCATCTGGTGCTGTAGCTATTGATGAATGAAATTTGACATCTCCAATAAAAGCTCTGAAACTGTTAAGGCAGTGCCCGAGTGCCTACATTTAGAATGAAATTTTAAGTTGTCTGGTTCTGTCTGTGGATGAGCAGTTGTGGGTTTCAGATATTCTCTCTGACTTTGTCGGAGTGGACAGAACAGAAAGCTGCAGCCTGTGGAAGGGTCTTCTACGCTTTGAAAAAAGACACCAAAAAAAGACTAATAGAATCTAGTGCCAATCCAAAATTGAGTTGGTTTTGAGGGGCTAATAGTAATGAAAAGCAATACAAACTGTTCCTTGCATTCCTACTAAGGATATATGATTTTTGAATACAAAAAAAGAACAGATCTATTGGGAAAACCGTTGCTGAGTAAAACTCATTTTAGGTCCCCATGCCATCTGTCCTAACCCACATAAACAAATTACCTTTCTATTGAGAGTACACGGACTAGGTTTCAAGAATTGAATAAAGTCTTAAAGTTTTTGATATTCCACATGAAAGCTCGGGCTTTCAATTTTGTAACTTAGGAGTCAGGTGGTAATAAACTAATTCCATTCTTTCATCTCCTTCTGTACTAAGAAATTGTCTCAGTGATATTGTGGCAGCCATCTGTGGAAACTTCCAAAACTACCTTTGAGATGTAAAAAGTGACTTATGAAATACAGAACTAGAATAATACAGAGAACTAAAAGTGTATTTAATTAATACTAATATTAATACAATTATTCCATGATTGTAGAAGATAGATTTATCCACATTAAGCAGTTGTACAAAGTTAACATATTGTTGCTAATGGTAAAGCCTGGCAATGAAGCTTTAAATAGAAAATCATCAAATGTTTTCAGAGATTTATTTTTTTTTTTTTCCCCATAACCTATTTAGCATTTTTGTGTCACTTGGAAAAAAATCTCAGAAATTTGTTTAGGTTTTAATTCAGAGCTACTGATGAAGTTAACAGATGCTACTGGAGAAGTCTTACTTCATTATGAGACCAGGGAAATGAGGGGTGGAAATCTGGATCACCTGGTACACCAAATAGAAATAAACCCCTACTTTTTTACAACAGTATCTGGTACAGTTCATAGAATCATAGGCTGGTTTGTGTTGGAAGGGACCTTTAAAACTCATCTAGTCCAGCCCCCCTGCAGCAAGCAGGGACATCTGCAATTAGAGCAGGTTTGATTAAGAAGTTCTTCATAGTCAACAGTGACAAAAGGAACAAAATAGATTCTTAATTGGACTGTTTACTTAGCAGACGCAAGTAGAATAGGATTTAGCAGATGACAATGGAATCTAAGGACATTCTAGGTCAGAGCTAAAGTGTTGCTTTTCAACAGAGCATATAGGTAGGCATTTCACAAATGTACTGACAGCTACACTGAATTCTTCAGTCTTGAAAAAAATGACAGCTTCTAAATAAAGGAGTTTAAGCTATGTCTAGCTCAAGTCGAAATTAATTCAAGAAAGTGCAATGGCCTGGGTGTTATGGAATCCAAAATCAATTACAGACGTAGTCTGGTCTGGCTTTATAATGCGTGTCTCGTCGTATTGGGAGCAGACTGACTTCCTTGCACCTTGAGGCAGTTTTTAGCAGTTTCAGTTTCACTGCTGGCGTGTTTGTGGAGTCAGCCTGGCAAAACCTCACATGGATGTTCTGTGGTATCCACCCTCTGCACTGCTGAAAATATTTATGCTGAGTTAGAGGTGGATAATCAGCATTATCACTATTTGATATAGTACTTGTTGCTAACAACTATAGTAATCAATTAATTAGCTTTTTATGGTAAAGAATCCATTCTTCTGCAGTATTGACAAGCTGACTGCTTTATACCTGCATGTCAAAGGACTCTTACAGCTTTGTTTTCACTATTTATCCTTATGTGGAGCTTGGAATAGCGGTTACTACCTGTCCTGAAGCTGAATGATTAAATGCAAAGGGGAGTAATATGGCCAGCATCTATAAAGGATAATTGCAAATAAATCAATAACTAATGGTCCCTGAATGTGTTTACTAGTTCATTGTAGTGATATATGGACCTTCGTAAACCCTATGTGCCTTATAACAGTTACTGAGATGGTTACAATATGCACTTCAGTCATGTGAAAAATTAGTGTATGCTAGATACTGAGAATACAAATGCAATTTTTGAGGTTCCTGATAATGCCTTAGCAGTAGAGTATTAGTTTGAGGAAAACCAAAATTTGTTTGTTATTTGGAAAGCTAATAAAAGAATGGCAGAATTTAGAACTTATTTGAACCTCTAGCATCAGTATTTGGACGTGACTAGTGGTAGGAGAATCTTTAGGAGAAGATGAATATTCTTCTCTTGTTCCAAGTGCAAGATAGGATCATGTCAAACTAAGTCATCCAAAACATAATAGAATTTTTCTACAATTTTATGCAGTGCTTGTGTTAGAAATAATATAAGAATGAATTTAGAAGAACTGTAGTTTGAAACATCAGTAAATGTATGATCTTGTCCTGGCTTCTAAGGAATAGCACTGCTGGTTCCAGAAAATTTTCCACTTGCCCTTACGTGATGGGTTGTTTGTTTTTTTTTTTTTTGGGGGGGGGAGGTGGCACTTTTTCATCCTCTCTTATTTTGCACAGAATTTGTAGGGGATTGAGTTTCATGGGAAACCTGTCCAGTAATTTATGTGCTAAGAAAATTACTCTGATTAAGATCTTACTGCTTCAGAACTCTGAGGCATGTGGTTTTGCTACCTTGATCAATGGGAAGATACCCCTTAAAAAAGGTGAAGAAACATTTGGCAGCATTTTGTAGCATCAAAACATTTTGATAGCTGATAAACGTGGGGTTTTTATAATGATGATCTTTTGGGATGAACTTCATGATGACTTAACAAGCCTGTATTGGGAAAATACTATAAATGACTATAAGTCAGTATTTGACATACTGGCCTTAAGCATGACAGGGCCTGTAGGAGTCTTCTCGTTTTCTATTTAATTGGCATTTATGTCAAATAGCAATATATTTTTAAGAATAAATATTTTAATTTTTCTAGTTTTGAAAACCAGCATCCTCTACATGCAGTAATAGTTAAAATTGGTAAATTCAGAGTCTTCCTCTTGCTTCTGGTCTTGCATGCTGATTTTATATATGAACATAGAGGTACATGGTGTATAAATATCTATATTCTGTACTTCTGCAATACATATATGTATTTTTATATAATATGTCTTTATATATAATAGCTATTTTATAATTTAAACTTTTTTTATTATAGAGCAATGTATTAGTCCTGCTATTACAACAAAGCCTATTTCTGTAAACCTCATTCAGAGATATTTTAGTGTGATCTTTCTGTATATAAGGAACCAGTGTTTGCCTGTGTAAATCTCTCATCTTCCCAGTCTACTGTGCAATCAGTGTTATTTTTCTAATGTGCACTGGAACTCTGTAGACATGGAGGTGGGTTTTCCATTACTAGGTACTCAGAGGTCCCATATATTCCTCAATAGAGGAAACAAAGGGGGAAAAACCCCAAAGAACCAATCCCAAAACAACCCTCTCCCCAAAACCCAACAAAGAAACAGAACTTGATAACACTTGGGATGAACTTTTCAAAATGAGATATTTGAGTGGAAAGACAATATAGAAGAAATAACCTGGTAATTCCCCAGAAATGTAATACTGATGTTTGTATTACACTGTGGGGGAAAAAATAAAGTCCTTAAACTGTGTTAAAAGTTTAAAATTTGTTGCTTAGTACTTCTGATAGAGGTAGATGTGAGCTAGACTCTTAGAACTGTTTAAAAGGGCCTAGTTGAATTAAAAATCATGAAGGCAAAATTGAGACTGGAAGTTTCTCTCTTGAAGATGATGTGATGGCTACTTGTTGGTGCTGTACCTTAAGAAGAAAATGGCCAATTACCTTGTTTACTTGTGTAAGCTGCTCCATTTGTTGTTACTCAGGCCACTGGGAGCTCACGCTTTCTGCACTGACATAGCCAAGCCCTTCATTAGCTGAGGTTCTTGAGATGTAAAGTGGAAGGGAAGGCTGCCAGCTGCTGAGAGGGGGCCCACAGATGGTAGCACTGACCTTCAGGGTCGGGCAGCAGCATTATCTCCCCAGCCTCCAAGGTAGTACCAGCAGCAGCAGCCTGGCATCTTATGCTGACCAGTGACAGAGATGAGTGAGGGAGTAGCTTACACATGAGAATAAGATTACTCTTACACTGAGTTCACATAATACAATGAAAAAACCCCGGTTTATTTGACAGATATGTAAGTATCTTGGGGAAAAAAGGAAAGATGTTTCTGTGGAGATCGGGGTACAAGGAGTGAAATCCTCAGCTGTGTTGGATTACTTTCATAGCTCCATGGCTATGAAACTGCAGCAGTGCATTTTGGCACCATGGCTGTGGAAGCTCCCTTACCTCCCTGTTGGAGGCATCTGAATCTCTTAAATGGTGCCAGCAAGGAGGCAGTTGTTGAAGTGCTGGGGCCTGGGCTGTGGGCCCTGAGTTGGAATTGACCTATGGATGAGTCACAACCCAGCAACATGTTTTGTTCCCCAAGGCCCCAGAGCCAGAACCTGGCCCACCTGCGTAAGGCCCTGCCTGCCCCCAGGTGGTCATGATTGGGGTGGTGGGTGAGGCTAGAGATATATTAACCTGGAATCGACCAGTTTGAGGGAGGTAACAAGGAGCTGGTCAGTTTGAAGAGAGTTCTTGTGGAAGAATGTTCCTATTGAGGGCAGCTTGCTGAGCTCTCAGTGATGTGTTCCCCTTTGGCTGATTCAAGATGGAGAAGAGCAAACAGATGAAGGATAAAAGATGAAGGTATGCTGAGGGGATGTTGCTGAGTTTGGTGCTGGCCTGAGGAAGAAGAGAGCTAGCAGCACGGTTGTGCAGCCATGATCCTGACCTTGCCTGCAGGGCAGAAATGAGAAGCTACAAAGGATGGGGTTGTGGTGTATAGTGTGTGCCAGGCTGCAGGCTGGGGAGGAGTCAGTGCATGTCAGGAAGGCTCCTCGGGATGCTGAGCTCACCAGAGCTTCCCTGCAAATGTTCCAAGTCAGGTTGGATGGGACTCAGAGCAACCTGCTCTAGTTGATATCTCTGCTCACTGCAGGGTGGTTGGACTAGATGACGTTTGAAGGTCCCTTCCAACCAAAAACATTCTATGGTTCCCACGTGGCCTGGTGCTGACACCAGGACGGGATAACTGGGGACAAAGCAGCCCAGATATCTCACAACTTGACCCTTGCCAGGGAAGGTGAAGGGTGGCTTCACCTTGGTGATGAGATGGATACGTTTTTTTTTCACAGCAAAACTACTCTGTGCTAGAATGACATGTAAAAAAGTGTTTTTCAAATACAGTTTTGTTGAAACACGATTTTAAGTACATCAGGAAGTTGTTTTCATTAGTTAAGTTTTCTTTTTCATTTTGGCCTCAGGTTATCAATACAAATATTTCATGGTAACTTACTGCCTAATGTGTACTGAATTGAAAAGTGTCTTTATTCATTTTTGTTAAATACATTTGTTCTTTTAATGTTAGGTTGCCAAACAGTGGGCAGCAAACACATGGAAACATGGATTTGATATGGGTTGTGATTTAATAAAACTGATACTCTGGTGTTTATGATATTGTACCATACATCAGTGGAAGCTTTTTATACATTTAGATCTGAACATGTGATGTTTAATAATTTGTTGATTCATATGGCTCTTCCAAGGAAGGAAGCAGGAATTAGACAACTTGTTTGAAAACATCTAAATTTGTTAATTGACTCTACTATGGGATACTTCTGCAGTAGAGAAAATCTGTATTAATCACTATGAACAACTTAAATATATACAAAAAAAAAGAGAACACTGTGATGTATTCTGGAGTATGTCAGAAAACTGAAGTAACTTGATGCCTGTCATATAATCAGCATTACCTCTTTAGCATGCCCAATTGAATTATATAGCATATGCAGCATGTGCTGCTGTAACTTCAAATATTGCTGAAGTTTAATTGCAGCATAATCAAAATTTAAAGCTGCAAAATAAAATTATAATTAGAGGAAGTTTTTTTATATTTATTGCACCATTGTTTATTTTAACATTGATCATAAATTTAGGAGCTTTATCAAGCATAGGCCTTTTAAAGGAAGGAATAGGGGGCTACTTTGGGAGTAGTATGTGGTTATTTGACTTATAAAACTGCTATGAAAATCCTGGCAACCAAATGTGTGCCTTGTATCATCATCATAATTTATTGCAGCATTTTCATTAATGTTATTTTACTACTCCTTGGCAAATGATCAAGCCGAGTTTTGTAACTGTTTTCACTTGTTTATGCAGGATGAAGTTATGTATGTAATTATGCTATACATCTATACTGTATGGACATAGATACTGTTTTGTACTTTGTAAAAGGTTGATTATCTCTATGATAGATAAGATTATTTTGAAAAACAGGAACATATTCTGTTGTTAGAGTGTGGTGATGCTATGAAAGCAAGAATCAGGTCATTGTGAATCACCCCCAGTAAAATAGTACAGAATTTATTCTTTCACATGTGATTTCTGCATTCATAATTCCTGTTAATGCTGATCAGAAGTAGACATTTAAAATCCAGGCATATCAGTACCAGTATCTTAGACTTGCAATATTGAATAGCATACTTTTAAATTAAGAAATTAATTTTAATTGCATATATTAAGTTAAATTCCCACCATCAAGGAGTAGTAAATTAGAAGTTGAATGATCATTATATCATTTTATTGAGACTGTAGCTGAGTGCAGAATTAGTGGTACATTCATGTACTAGAATAACTTCACTGTGATTCCTCATGCGCCTTATTGCCTTAGCAGAGATCATTGGTCATGCTGTATCCTGGAACAGACTAGATGAATCAAAAGAGGCTAAAAAGACACTTAAGGAGGTAGCTGAGGTGGTAGAAGTGATGGAAGAAGCTGCCTTGTAGTATTTCTGCATAGTATAGATATCCTTTCTGTGATAGAACAAGCCTTCAATGAAGAGTTTGAGGAGTCTTCCTTCTCTGAAAAAATAATCTGTTCATCTTTCCAAAGCTGAAGTATTTGTTTTCCAGTCAGTGTGGGTGCAGAGCATTTTAAATCTACTACTCAAGGTTCTATGGTTAATCTTGAGGAAGCTCAAGGAATTATTTTGTGGTTCTCAGCTCTTGCTCCTGAGACTCCCAAGCTCTGTCCTCTAAGCAGCCGTGCAGCTCACTGGGCGTTTGTCTCTAGTGTTCAAGTTTTACAGTCCCCACGTTCGAGTGGTGTGTTTACTCTTAGCAGCATCATCCAAAATCATGTTGCTTTAAACCAAGAAATGTGATTTACTTCGGTGTTCGCTATGAACTTTCTAAGGTTTAGCAGAAGCTAAAATATTAGTTTTATTTCTGTAGGGTTGGGTGGTATGTTATGCATAGAGTGAGTTTTTTCTTTTTATGCTGTTACTATCTGAAATAGTGGCAATAAAAGTTAAACAAGCTGTAGTGCTAAAATTTGGAAGAAAGTTATTGCATTTCAGTGATGGATCTTTATGATAGCTTCCTCTTATTCTTCAAATTATTCTTCAGATTATTAATCATTGAAAAATACATTAATAGCCACAATAAAAGAAACAAAACACTAATGAAGTGTAGCAGCTTTCAATCTTCAAGTTTATCTTTTTTATAGTAGAAAATAATTTCTGTAAATTTATCAATGAGTGCTAATAAGAGCTGTAGTTAAAGTATCAAGTGTCTGTGTATGGTTACACATTTATAGTAGTGCTTTCTAGTTTATTGCATAGGCGACGGCTGTAGGGAGACTTGATTTGGTAGATCCTTAAAACCGACGTTGTCAGGAGCAGTTTCAAGTTTAAATTTATTGTTAGCACCAGTTCACAACCTCTCAAGAGCTGCATCAATACACTAGCCCTGAACATGAGAACAGAACAGTTTTACCATTGCTTTTTTAATTAATCTGATCTTTACTACCTATTACATATGATGTTCACAATTATTTTACTTCAAAAAAGGAAAAAATGTCAGGGCTGTAAACTGAATAATCAGGATTTATGTGGCCACAACCTTTGTTAGGTGACTTTTATGTTTTTTATTAGCAAGCCAAGCAGGATGTAGTAGGCAATGAAAGTTTTACTATGCGCTCCTGCTGTTGCTTTCAATTTCCCTTCCTTACGTTTCACATGTTTGTAAAATAGCTGTGGTCATGATTAAAACAGTAAAATAAAGTGCAAATGTGTTGTAGTACAGATACTATAGACACTGGAACATTGAGAAATTGAGTTGTTTCAGTATTAAGAATTGTACAACACGGGCTACTGAGTATTGTGCTGATGGAATTCTGTTCAGAATTCTGTTCACTAAATACCTTAATTCATTTTATTCGTAGCCTGCTAGAAAAGGATACCTTATTCCTTCAATTATAGAAAACATGAAAAAAAGTAAAATAATGCTTGGCTACTATATATTCATTTTCTGTCTCTCTTGCAGCAAAACACCTGATACTAATTCAGTAATTCCCTGGTTAGTATTTGGTTCCTTTTGCAGCCACTTATCTCCGTTGCACTACAACTAAGCTGCTTGGAGAACAGAGTAAGAGCATCAGGATTTTCATCATGGGAAAGAGGGACACAGCAACAGATTTGAATCTCTTAATTTGAACGTTAAAATAATTTATATTCCTTTCTTATGTCATCTTAATAGCGGTCGTTATTTACACCTTTCTTTGAGAGTTGTCTGATTCTTTCAAAAACAAAGTTGCAGAAAAGTAAAATGGAGCTTGAAAAATCTTGTATGCTGTAGATTGCTTTTTAAAGTGTTTTAGTTTACTTGACATACTTTATTTTTGGTAGTATGATGACTAAGAATCATTCAGTGTGAGCAATTACAGCCAAGATTATTTTCATTCTTACTTGCATATTTGTATTTTAGAAATGTCTTTTGTTCATTTCCGCTATTTGAATGTATAAATTCTTAGTAATCCTTTGGTTGCTTTGAAAGCTGTGATAGTTTGGACAAAAACTTAGATACAGCATAAAACTGAAGTCTTATTGCAAAAACTAGATAATAAGGAATTTCTGAGTAGTACTACTGGTTTCTATGGGATTGCTTTGATATTTAAGAACTAAAATATGGCAATTCCAATATACTGAAAAATGTTTAATCCAAAGGAGAAGAAAAAATACAAAATATATCCTCTAGAAGCATATCAGATTTTTCAGGAACAGTGAGCAAACAATTACTAAAATTAATTTCTCACTTCAACTTTAAGTAAAAACAATTTCAATGATATCTCAGTGTAGCTATCAGTGATTAGCTCAGTACTTTTCCAAGTACAGAAAAGCAGAGGTAATCCTGATTTTGAGATGAGAATAAAATATTTCCCTGAAAATCTTTAGTTATACAAGTCAGGATATCTTGTTCACAAGTGCGTAGTGAAGCAGCTTCTTTGGACTTCAGTTTTAACATCTGAGTAAGGAGCAGCTTAGCACTACATGTAATAATGATAGACAGGGCTGAGCTGCAATTTAGATAAACTGATTTGGATGTTTTCAGGTTTGTGTTAAAGTATACTACATTTTTCTCAGCTGTGGGATGATTTAGATCAGTTCCACTTATCTATTCATTGCCTTCTATATGTTTTGCCAAATGAGTCTCTTCTTCCTTAAGGAAAACAAAAGCTGTAGACTCTCTCTGAAGAGCCCTGCTGTCAGAAGTGAAAATGCTGTCTTGCTGTAAAAACTCAGGACAGGAAAGAAAACAAAGATTTTTATTAAGAGCCTTAAGGGTAAATTGTCTTAATTGCATAACCATTTCTGTTAGGACAAGACTTGTATCTTCTGAGGAAGAATTAAGTAATGGTTTGAGACTCTGAAGAGATGAATTTGGTCTAAAAGCTCTCGTAGAGAATTTCAGCTTAATCTAGGGTAAATCACTAAGTCCTCTCAAGGTTCAGGCTCTTAACTTAAAAAAAACAGACAGACAGCATTAAACAGCAGCAGCAGCAACAACAAAAACCCCAGGCAAGCTATTCCTCTTCTCTTCCAGTTTGTTTTTATATATGAACCTGTGAGGTCCTAGGGCAAGCAGTGCTCTTATCAGTTCAGGTGTTTTGATTGCTATAGGGCTCTTGGGGTGGATCATAAGTATCCATAATAGATCCTTGTATTACTTTGAGGGTGCAGATGGGTTTGCACTGCTACCTTTGCCAAGGGTCTGGCATTGGGATGTCTTCCCTGTGCCTACAGAACAAATGGAGGTAATGACACTTCCTCCCTCCTTAGAGAGCTGTGGCAATACTCCATGTAAATGGACTAAGTCATTTTTGAGTGGCTGCAGTCTCTTACACCTATACCTTTAGATAAGGATAGGGTCGTTTTGAAATGACAGCTTGGGCAGGCACAAGCACCATATGCTTGTCACCATTGTCAGTGACTGAGGACGTGTGTTCTGAAGGGTTACAGTTCACAGAGATTCTTTCTAGGGCACTATTTTGAATGTAATGTTCCTTCCCTTTGATGAAGTAATAGGATGTTTAATTTCACAGGCAGGAAATGCATTATTTTCTCTTTTATACCAATGTAAGAGGAAAGTTTAATAGCTTTTCATGTTTGTCATAGTACAAATGCCTTGTACATTGTAGACACAAGAGTGAACAAAACCATAATATATTGCTTTGGCTCCTTAGCACTCAGTACATGCATTTCTTGAATTCTGGCATGCACATTTCCATTGCTGATGCTGAAGTACCATCAGGTTTTGTAATCAATGTTTGTAATAAATATGTTTCACAAAGCCTTGTTATGCAAGATCTCAACTTGTGTAATGGATTTGCTGTTACCCTTAGGATTTAGCAAATGAAAGGAACAAAATAAGGATTATATAATGCCAAAATTTGTTAGGAGAGGGGAGCTGTCTTCATACTGGTGTTCTTGAGCGTTTTTAATTGTAGGTAGTTTTTAGGACAAAGATCACATTTATTTGTGATTAATATTTGTATCTGGAAAAAAAAATCTATATTGACCTTTGTCATTTCATAGGTAGCTTGTTTGTGTTCCTTTTGATGAGCTCAGAACGTATGTACTGAGCTGTGCCTCACATAAATTGAAGTGCTGATAAAGCTTTGAGAAATCAATACACTAATTATATATTTTGGAAACACTGAGAGAACACCGTAAGCTGGTATTGCTTCTGAACTCCTTGGTAGCTTTCTTAGGCAGGAAAGCAACTTGACAGCAGACTTGATGTGTTTAAACTGTGGCTTTGGCCTGGTGTGTACTGGGGAGCTACTGAAATCAGCATTTTGCCTGGCTGTGGCAAATGATACCACTGTTCGTGCCATTCAGACTGTGAAGTGTATGAACCAGAGCTATGAATTCTCTGAACAGCTGAGCCTGAATCTCACAGTCTAGTAAAATAAAGCCTAATCACAGCAAAGGAGGTAAAGGCAACAATTTCAGAAATACTCTAGATATTCAGTAAGGAATGATAGAAATACTAATTTTTTGGTATTATCCTCTTCTCTTCACTATATTTGTGAATTTTACAGCAATAATTTACAGCAGTATCTCCTGTAGTAGTATCAGGATTTTTTTCCTACTGAAAAATGCAAGACTTCCAGTCACTTTGATTCAGAGTGCTTAAGGCTTTCCTAGAGTTGTTTCACTCTGGAATGAGTAGGTCTGGTTACATCTAGTAACTGTTTGTACTCCAGAAAGTGAACGAGGCACAGTTTGCAAAAAGCACATTGATTGTCTGCTTTTCTTATGCTATAATTCTCATTGTTGAAATCTGTAATTCTTGAAAGGTAAAAACTTGGTGAGGTAAGGAGCACATAAAGCTTCCAAGGTTGCATGAAGCCAGTGTCACCTATTGGGACTACCCGCTTTTAGTTGACGTCTTTGTTCTCTAATCTGTATAACAAATATTGCAGGCTTATTTTAATTACTCCTAAATTTGGAAAATGGATTGATTTTTCTTGAAACTGGCTTCAGAAAACTGCAGGAATATTATGGCTGAAATGCAATCAGAACTTCTTTTCTATAACAAATTTAGCCAAAAGCATATTATGATTCCTTCCTGGAATAACAATACAAGATTACTTTAAACTTTAATCTTTCCTTACTTGTACTTTACATATTTATTTCCTAATTCTGAATGTTTTTGAGTTTATTTAGGGTTTTTCCCCACATAGTTAACCTTTCCCTCTAAAACTGTCCTTATCTGTGAGATAAAGTTTTTAATTCTGTTAACAATTATCTTCCACAGGTTTTGAGTAGAATTTTAGAAATTTAGGTGTTCATTTGAGGTTGATTCCCCCCCCCCCTTCTTTCTAGGCTCCTCTTTGCTTCTTAGTACACCCCTAAGTACACATAAGTGGAAGTACAGAAAACTGTATTTACACAGATGGCTAATCTGATGTAGCTCTTTAATTCACCCCTTGGTACAACATGTAAGTATTTTACTAATACCTAGGTTAAGACAACAAAGGTTGATTTTGATCATCTGTTCTCCATGATTCCCAGATTCTGTCTTCCTCCTGACAGAGAAGGAAGACAAGACCTATGTCAGTCACCATTCAAGGTATCTACCATTCCATGGAAATGGAGTCTAGTGTTCTGGGAATATGATTTCTGCATTCTTAAGGCAGTTTGAAGCTTAAGTTTTACATATCTATAAAAGCTTACAAAATAATTGCATAGGATACTAATACTGACAAGTTTTTGTGCAAACAGAACTCTGTATCTAGCTTCTTAGCTTCAAAGAGGAAAAATAAATATGGTTTAGATAGACCACTTACCAGTGAACATCTGCAGTTTCCATCAGAGCCAGTCTTACTTTTTTTTATAACCAAGTAAAAAAAAAAAAAAATTAAACTACATTTTGGAGTGGTTTTGTTAGGCTATGTATGTGAAATCACAGTCCACTGGAAAATATTTTCCAGGTCTTGGGTCTCTAATAGATATGCTTGCACTGATCATTAAGCTGTTAGCTTAATTGCTTTTGTAATCATTTGAAAAGTTTGACTCAGGTTAATAGCATCCTTATAAAACATGCAGTGTAGAGAGCTTCTGAAATGGGAGACAAGATGATATTCTTTTGATAGTCTGTAGCTCTGAAATTTGCTGTGCACTTATTCCTACAAATTAACAGGTTGGCTACCATCAAGTTAAGTGCAAGCAAGTTCTGAAAAAAAAAGTTTGTGGTTATCCCTGCTGTGTGTTCACTTTCATATTAAAATATAGTGGTTTTATTCAGTTTTTAATCTCAGTGGTTGATGGGCATTTTAAAGCATATGGTAATTTTAGTCTTTCCTTTAAAGCTGCTCGCAGCAGGAGGTCCTGGAAATGTTGCAAACACAAATGATCAGCTAAGCCTTCAGAACACTGCATGGTCTTTGTAAGTGGTTTTGTGATGGCTAGTGTAGTCCTTCAAATATATTGTGTGCAGTTACTCTCCTTACATTCTTCAATGACAATTTATTTTTAATAAAGCCATTTAGCTTGGTTAACTAGAGTTAATAATAAATCTACTCTGCTGACTAATCCTAGAAAACCTCTTAGACCACATTGAAAATGATGCTGCAAGATTAACACACTCTCTCTCTCTCTCTATATATATATATGTATTGTGGCTTTTCATCAACAATATACTTGCAAGAAAAGTCCTCTGAAGAATACAGAAGACCTGCCTCTTGATGCAAGTCATAGAGCTCACCTTTGTGGAAAATAGTGGTAGAACAAATGGAAATAGCCCATGCCAGTAATCTCACAGAGGGAGGCTGATATCAACCTTCATCCCCAGTTCTAGGCCAGGGGTTTGTCAGTAGTGTGCCATTTATCTTATCCACTTTTTTTTCCTTGAGGCTTCTTTGCAACCATCGAAGCTTCTTTCTCGGCAATTCAACCCCATGTTATGATACAGCTTCTCTTTGCTGCCTGGTCTCATCCTTGTCTTCAGCTTCTGAAGTCTCAGGTCGAAGCAGATCATTGTTAATACCACCTAAACTGGTATCTTCTGCTATGATGATCCAGTTGACTCTTGGAACTCACAGGAGAGGGGTTTTTTTTCAGCTTCTATAAGAATATCACTGAAGACTGTAAAGCCAGCACAGATTCTTAGATAGCTCTTTGTGTTTGTATGTTTTTTTATTTATAATCATAGTAGAAACTGTTAATTTAGCTGATAAATCAGTAATTACACCAGAGACCATGCGGTGCTGAGCTTGGTTGTAAGACTAAACTTCATTCCTTCATCTCCAGTATGGGAGATATGCATAAGAAAAGTAGAGAAGGAAATAAAATATAAATGGAGTGATTTGAACGATGAGAATAGTTCTTCCATTCCAAATTGAAGGGACTTTCTGGCTTCCAGTTTATGAAGCTGTGAAAATTTTCTACAAGTTAACTTCTTTTAATCCTGAGATGGTCCAGTGCAAGGTAGATCACTGTATGTTAAATCGGTAGTTTTAACTTACTGTTAAAAATTTTTAAAGCACATCTTTAATTCATTTACCTAAATTTTGACTTTTATTTTTGGCTGTCTTCCACAAAATAATAAACCCAGAGATTGTCCTGAACCTAATACAGGGGATTTAATACTAACAATTTAACAGCCTTCCTTTTTAAACATCTTATCTTCTTCCAGTAGCAGGTACATAAATGACATTAACAATAAAAATATCGGGCTATGCTTTTGTCACTTAGGCTCATGTTGTTACACAAACTTTGTTATGAGTGTAAATGACAGAATTTTATTTGCAATTTTTTACTCTATCTCAACATACTAGCAGTGTAGAGATTTTCTTTTCCATTGCTGTTATGTTTATATAACTGGGGCATTTTTCTGTTTTGGGGGAAGAAGGGATTTTGGTGGTATAAATGGTGAATCTATATTTATTTGCAGATAATGATTAGTATTGATGGTTGACCTTTTTGATATAACTGTCCAGAAACCAACTTGTAGGAATATAATTTTAAAAGAACCAATTAATATATCTTAGTAGTCAGTTGTTCACTACAGGTTCCAGTCTTCCAGGTGTGCCTGCACTCTGCTTTAACAATATGTATCAAAATAAATTCAGGACAACAGTCATTTAAAAAATTGAAGAAAATTGAACTGAGGATAAAAATGAAGTGTAAAAATAGGACAAAACTGTTTTCAAAACAGTATCATAATAAATTGTACATTGTATGAACTTATGCAGCATTTCTGAGAATTATTAATTATGTTTTTCTCTCTAGGATTCAGAGTTCTGTGTTGATGCTCAAGTGAACCCATACTTTGAATGTGCTGAAGAATGTACTCAACCCCTGAAATCTGGAGAGTATAAACTGAGCAAGGTTTTAAAAGTGCACGACTTGGCAGTGAACTGGTAGGAACCATTAACAGTTCATTAATTTTATTGTTATATACTTGTTAAGCTTTATTTTTCCATGGGTCATTGAGAAGCATTTGCTTTAAAATTTCTGAAAAACTAGTGGCAGCTGTTGGGGGTACTTTCTGAAGAACATGAAAACAGGAAAGTTGATCATGAAATTTAGTGGGAGTGTAACTGGAGTAAAACACCTGGGCAGAACTGTTTACAGACTGAGCTTCATCTTTTATGTAAGAAGGGTGGGGTTTGGTTAGTAGATATAAAAATGGGAACCAGAGATGACTATAAATTCAGGTTCCAGGAAATGAAATTATAATGCTGAATATTTTTGCAATTTGTATTTGATTGCAGTTTATTCCCTTGGGTGAAAAATCAGAAGAGTTTAAATTTAGATTAGCTTCAGCGTGCAAGTAGTCTGTAAGCAATGACATTTCAGGGCTGCAGCTGAGGAAGAATACACATAAAATACTTAGAGCTAGTAGCAAAGTTCAGACAATTCTGTCACATTGTCTAGGTATGAATATAATTTAAAATGAATTTGAAAAATAATACTTTTTCTACTCAAATGCACTTTTTATGTAGCTTGATGCTGTTCTTGCTGCACACAAACTGCTAGGAAATTATTTCTGAAGATATCTCCCTAGAGAAAAACTGTATTCCTGCACTTAATTTTAGAAGCTTAATTTCTTGTTGCATCCAAGAAGCATAATCCAGTGTAGCTTTGTTTTAAAAATCCAAAATCTTGGGCAATGTAATTCTCATGCAGATTGTGTTTGACAATCGAGTGACTTTTAAAAAAAAAAAAAGTGTTGTGAAGAAGATGTGGGTGTGAGGTAAATCTTGGCTGTGAAAATGAGAAGAATATTTACACATTTAATATTTACAATGCCGAGGACCCAGATACTGTCTTTAGGTGGCTGCCCATGTTTTGTATTAGATATCCACTGTACTACTGTGGGTTCTGGCCCGGGTGGACAGACTTCTGCTTGGTTTCTCACATGCTCTGCTCTGGTTTTCTGTCTGGCTAATCCCTAACCTATATTAATAAGGTAATATTTTGAATAATTTTCTCCTGTATTGTATTGTCATATTGGTCCAATGGGGAAAGAAAGCTTGCAACTGGGGCCTCTATGCTGCTACTCTGAGGAGGCTGTAGTAAATCCACCCAAAATATTAGTGGGTTATTTGGTTTATCTGAAGAACATTAGGCGCAGGAATGATGTGTGTTTAAAAACCAACCAAACAAAACCCAACCAAACAAACAGTCTGGAGGAGAAGGAGACTTTCATACTAAGCAGATTTTTGGTGAATTAGGTGGAGTAAGGATCAAAGAATTCTCATGTTAATGTTTGCCTCCTTAAAAGTTTGCCTTTCCCTGTAGTAGGAAGCCAGGTTTGAGTTGCAAATTACATTTGACAGTTGTCACAAACTACTTGAGAATATATAAATAAAATATATAAGTAAAATATAGTAAAAGCTCATAGTCTAGTCAAGAAATGACACCTTTACCTAAATTTTTCAGTTATCTTATACTTGAACAAAACCAGATTAGTATCATATATGCTCATGGAAAACTATTTCTTGTATTACTACTTTCTTCGATTATATTTTTATATCTTCCTGAAAGCATTATTCTAGATCCTTATAAACAGTGCTTCTAAGTTATTGCTCGAAGAGATACTCTTATGTACTGGGGAATTCTAAATATTTTCTACAGTTAATAACTGAATATCACACCTTAAGGATACAATGCCACTTGAGAAAGCAATTTACTGGAATAAAAATAAATTGGATGTCTTTTAAATGTATTTGGAAACCCTTTAGAACTTGCTTGGAGAAACAGCAACTAAACAGAAAAAAAAAAACCCTACCAAGTGAGAATGCGTATTTAAATTCATATACTGGCAACGTGATGTTGACTTTCATGTAAAAGTCTTTAAAAGTGAGAGAAAGAAAGTTGAGAGCTTGGGATAGTGTTCTAAAATTAACTGGAATGCTTATTTTAAAAAAAGTAAAAATATGAAAGCATGTAAAGAACAAAAGAATTTTAAAGCGTTCTTGAAAAAAATGTAGACAATGTCATTTGCTTAGAAATGTTTGTGTACATAGTGGATTGTAGTTTCTACATGTTTGTCTGAAGGAAAACATTTAAAATTTACAGTAATTTCAGTTAACAGAGCTGTTCCCATCTGAATACCGCTACTTAAAATCAATCTTTTTGAAAGATTGCAAAGCCTGTCTTCTGTTTTTCCTGTTAATGCTAAAGATTATACTGTCCTATTTGCTAAAGGTGGGCCTTTTTTTGACAGCATGTCCTACAATATTTCTGTAACACCCTGCCCAATGTCAAACACATTTGACAGAGGAATAACAGAAGTACTGAGCTCCCTGTGTGTTTCGATCTCTGTGTTGCAGAAAGGGTCATTTCAGTAGCCTGCTCACTGCAGGTGGCTTGCAATTCAGAGGGGAGACATGTTGCACATACTCTGTTTTTTGGGAAGAGCTTCAAATGGAGCTCACACCTTATTAGCTGCTATAGAATCCGATCCCAAGGCACTGCTAATGCACACAGAGCTCTGGTTATCACTTTTAGTTTGACACAACAGCTATTCAGTCCTGGATCTGGCTTTCCTTGGAAGTTGAAGAGGTTATTAAATGCATAAATCGAGGGGTTTTTTCCAGAGAAGAATTACTTAGATTAAATTATCTTTGTAGAAAATTAAATTAAAATGGCCCATTATAAGAAATTCTGAACTCTCACTAAATGTATTTATAGCAGTTATGATTGGTCTATTTGATCTTACAGACAGAAGGTGGAAATCAGTATCCACCAAATGAGAATTCATTCTCTCTTCTAGTTCATAAGATAGATAGGAAACATTCTACTGACTTAGGAAACCAAATTTGCTTTTTTACTTCAGGTTTTTCTCACCAGAGCCAGTATGTCAAATGATTCGTGTATGTACATTTGGGTTCCTTTGCATTTCCCTAGAAATTGCACCTGCAGATCCAAATTCACAGGATCTTACATGCCGTAAAACTGATATAGATGAGTTCTTTAGACCTTCATCAGTATTCATTGAAACTCATATTTGTGGAGGTGGGGGGAGTGGGAAATCCCTTGGGAAACCACGTTTGTTTTCTGCTAAGCCAAATGCTTCCCACTTTTCAATCATCACAGGGTCATTCCTCTTCTGGAGTAAGCTCACATTTCTCCCGTGCCTGTGTAAATATTCTGGTAAATCTTACTCTGCCTACAAGAATCACTGTAAGATCTATAGTGCCTAAATGATCCTCGCAGTCTGACCTGCTCACTGTTCACTTTCTCCTCCCCTTCTGTCTGCATCTGTCCTGTAACCCCGAGGGGTTTGTGTGGCTTTCCCAGCGAGGTACTTGGGCAGTCACCATGTGCAAGGCTACACCTGTCACAGGTTGTGTTGTCTTCATTTGGGAAAAGAAAGATGCCCATGTAAACAGTATCCAGTGTGTTTGTAGTGCTTAGTACAGTGTGGGAAAATAGCAAATGTCATGTATTATTTTGGAGAGATGATTATCTAAGACGCAGTGAAAAATTAGCAGTAATGGCTTGAGAGTTTCAGATTAGCACAATACTATATTTAGCATCTAATCTAATGCATTTTGGAGATAGGAAATAGTTCTATTTCTCTTCTTTAAATCTCAGATCAGAAAATGAGTCTTGTGAAAATACTGGCTATTTGTTGTTTAATAATTAACTTTTTTAATACCTATTAACTCAAGAAGAATAAGTGAAGGCTCCCTTCACCTTACCTTCTTTTTTTTTTATTTTAAGATACCATCATCTTATTCTCCTTCTTCCCTCCCATGCTTCACACATAGAGGTTACAGTTCTCTATTCAAAGCTTAGTTGGTATTTATCACATAGTAATTGCTGTAAAAATACCAGTTCTGGTTCTGGATAGAATTTGTATATGGCCTAATATTTTAAATGGATGCTTTACTTAGTAAGCATACCTGCATGCATAGAAAATGTTTCATATATTTCTTGTGTATATGTAACCTGATGTTCCCAAATCCTTTATCCTTGTTTGATATTTTGTGAAAGAAAAAGAATCGTAAATCCTCTACCTAGGCACAGTAATAATATGAAGCTAGAGATAATAAAGCAAATACAAAATGTTTAGTGATTATCTAGGTTTTCCTGATGGACTCAGGAAGAGATAACTTTTCTATAGGGACTAATTCATCATTATATCTTATTATATAGTTTCCCCTATTTTTTTTATCAGTGGATTCCAGAGAAGATTTTTACAAACTTATCTCTTTGGGAACCATGCAAATTGACTTGCAGCATAAAATTGTGTAGATGAGTATACGAGACTTATTAAATTAAAGTTACAGTCTTGTAGTGTCCTCTGCAAAGTTAGGGAGGTAAAACTGCACAGAAATTATTGCAAAACCCTGTATTTTTTCTTGACTTTTTCTCCTCCTTAACATATAAATAAATATGCACAGACAGATGCACATACACACAGGAATAATCTTTGCAGAAAAGAATTCTGTCAGAGTGTTGACATGAGGAACTTCTTTTGAAATGATTATAGTCCTATATTTGCTGTAAAATGAAATGATTCTGAGCTGCATTGTCCTCAGATTTTCAAGTTTTCTTTTTATATAGTAAGGTGGTGAAGTAGGGAGAATTTGGCAATAGGGTGAAGAAACATGCATGTTGTTGTCAGTCAAATGTTGGTATCTGGGCTGTACTCTGCTTTAGTCCTTTCTAGACATACCTCCTAGTTTTATATTTTATTCCCAGACATTTGTTTTCAGAGAGTTGCTTATGGGAAGAGCAGCCATTAAGATTGTGTTAAAGTAACCAAAGTAGTGCAGGTTATTTCTAAGCAAACACCTTGGCAGTTTTATTTTTTCTCTTACATGTCCCATTTGGAAAGAGCTCCATATTAACATCTCAAAGCAACTTTTTCTCATCGTCATTCTTGTCACTCCTTGATATTCTTCATTGTGATGCCTGTGGAGTTCTGACAGCAGTCATTCTGATGGTTTGCTGAGGCTGCTGCCTGTCATCCTGACAAATGCTTGCTCCCTTTCTCCTGTGTTCTGCCCATTTGTTTCTATCTCTCGGTTGTCTTAGAGATGGTGAAGTAATGTCATTTTGTTCCATGTCTGAACAATGCCAAGCAAAACAGGGTCTATCCACCAAGAGGTGATCAGTCATATGGATCATATTGTGTCCTCGCATAACACAAGTTAGAAAGCAGAGGTGTTGGAGTCCAAAATTCATATGGTGAAATTTCCTGTCAAAGAAGAAAAATCCAGGGAGGTAGAAAAGTCCTCATTAATTATTGAAACCCTCTTCTTGCCTCCCTAGGACATTAGAAAAGATATCTTTTTATTAAACTACATTTTTCCATTAACAGTAAAACTTTTTAATTGTGCCATCATGTGCTGATTTCTTGCATGAGTAGCTACAGTGAATTGGAGATTTGCATTAGCAACATTAGCTGCTGCTTCATTTTCCTAGGGAAATTATACCTGTTCTTAAAGGAATATGACACACAAGGTGGTTTCTGCATGTCCTAACCTCTCAGGGTGTAGCCATTTTGATCAGTTCAGCTCCAGCACAGCAGGTTTTGGAGCATGTCTTCCATGGATGGCTGGGGCATTATGACTGCCTTCCAGTTTCTGTGATTCACAAGTCACCTGTTTGGTTTTTTCCTGTTCACTTTTTGTATCTTACTCTTTCTCATTTCCATTGCATGATTCAAACTCAAATCTATGACTGTTGAGAGGAAATTTGAGAGGTTTTAAAGTGTGGATTTCAAAGCTGTAACTGACAGCTAAGATTTAGCTCCAGAATGGAATTTTTTTTTCCTGATGAAACTTCTCTGGAACCCTGAGGCATGTGTATTTCCCTGGGACTAGCCAGCCCAGCATGTGATCTTTCATGTTAGTGCTTTGAAAACATTTACATTATTTGGCTGAGACCAAAGAGCACCTTTCTAGAAATATCTTAAGGAGAGAAGGCCCTTCTTTCCACCTCTTAGAAATGTCATTAAAACCAATTTCTGCCCTTGTAATTCTGTAAGCAAATAATTTCAATGACTTATATAATGAATTAACTTTTTCGTTGGAACCACGGAATCTTTTTGTTGTTGTTCTTCAAAAGCAAAACATTAATTATTTCTTGAACTTATATATATGTAACACTAAGGATCAGTAGCACACAAGCCTGTTGGAGGCCACTAACTAGCAGCGTATCCCAGGGGTCAATACTGGATCCAGTCCTCCTTAAGCTCTTCATTAATGATCTGGACAGTGGGGTAAACCCACAGCTAATTTGCAGATGGCACCAGACTGGAAGAAATGGGTGACACACCAGAGGGTCATGCTGACATCCACAGGGACCTCAACAGACTTGAGAAATGGGCCTCCAGGAATTCCATGAAGTTCAGTGAGGAGAGTTGTCCTGCACCTGGGGAGGAACACCTCAGGCACCAGTACATAGAATCATAGAATGTTTGAGGCTGGAAGGGACCTCTAGAGGTCATCTTGTCCAACCTCCCTACACAAGCAGGGACATCTCTACCAAGGTCAGCCTGCTCAGAGCCCCATCAAGCCTGACCTTGAATGACTCCAGGGAATATGCTGGGTACCATTCACTATTCACAGCCTGGTGGCCCTTGTGGCAAAGGTGAACGGTGTGAAGGGCTGCAGTAGGAAAAGTGTTTCCAGCAGTTCAAGGGAGGTGATCCTTCCCCTCCACTCAGCACTGGTGAGGCCACCTTTGGAGCGCTGGGCCCAATTCTGGGCTCCCTAGTACCAAATAGACGTACTCTCTGGATATACTAGAGAGAGTCCAGCAAAGGGCCATGAAGGTGGTGGGCTGGAGTGTCTCTCTTATGAGGAAAGGCTGAGAGAGCTGGGACTGCTCAGCCTTGGGGGCACATGGGCAGATTTCATCAATTTGTACAAATATCTGAAGGGAAGATGCAAAAAAATGAAGCCAATCTCTTTTCAGTGATGCCCAGTGACAGGACCAGAGACAAGGGGAACAAACTGAAGTACTGGAGAGTCCCTCTCAACACTGGGAAATGCTTTTTCACTGTGAGGGTGGCCCAGCACTGGCACAGGTTGGGTGTGCCCAGAGAAGGTGTGAAGTCTCCATCCTTGGAGATACCTGTAAGCCATCTGCATAAGATTGTGGGCATCTGCCTCTATGTAACCTGGCTTGAGCAGGAGGGTTGGACCAGGTAACCTTCAGAGGTGCTTTCCAACCTAACTATATGTAGAAATGCACATAAACAAGTAGATAAACTTGTATAAATTATATCTAATAATCCATTTAGAGGTATGTGCTATTCATTTTAATGTCTGCTGAATAAGTGTAGACAGGACAGCAGGATTGGATTTTTGTGTGTGCTGAAATATTTAAATACTCAATTTTGCCTCTTTTGAAATATTCAAATTCTGCCTTTTTTTCCCAAGTAGAAGAAATGAGTGGAAGCTTGGGCTGATCCTTATCTCCTTGTATATGTGCAAAGAAATTCCTATTTCTCCTAGTTTATTTCCCCTCTCCTTATTTTAACAACCTTTGAATGTTTGAAGGAGCTAATGCAAGAGATGGTTAAATGCAGAATTAACACGAGTCACTCAGGACATCTTCCTGAGACAAGGGAGAAACAGGAGCAGCTCTGCCAGGGTCACTCTGGACAGGTTGGTCTGTAAACTTGCAGCAAGCTTTTTTTTAGTGGTATTTTAAACTGTTAGCTTTATCTGAGGCACATCCTGTCAAGTATTTTAGCATTAATTTAATGTTAATAATAAATTTGCTATCTCTGTCTTTGCAGTGTAGGAAATTCAAGTAATTGCCTTTCATTAATGCTTGCGTTAGTGCCTTTTATTTTTTTTCCCTGTGACTGAAAAGTCATTTTGCTGGCTTTGATGAGAAGTGTGAAAGTGTGTTTACACTGCAAATAAATAAAGTTCTTGTCCTTCTGCCAAAGAACAAGTGACACGTAACCCTAAAGCCTCCAAGTGTGATGGGTAGACCTAACAACACCTCCAGTGGGATGGGAAGAATATACTTTGTCTGGCCTATTGCCCCAGCAGCGCCTCTGTCCTCACAGACTGGCCACCAAGGCCCTTTCCCCAGGGATCCTGGGGCCATCTCAGGCACAGATGGATGAGGGAAATGCAGGGCAGCCTGGGCTTGAGCAGCTTCCAGAAATGTGGAAGCCTTCAGGCTAAGCTGTGAGGGCCAGCACAGAAACTGAGAAGCTGAGTCAGGGAGTGAAGAGCAGCGGGCAGTGCAGATTTAATTTAGATTTAACACGCAGCCAGGATGGAGTAGACATCTCTGTCTGGGTCTGTGGTCACACAGCTCCAGCTCCTCTGCTCACTGAGACCTCACACGTGCACTTATCTCCCCAGCAGCCCTGCAAGGTGGTATTATCCTTGGGTGAAATAATTCCTGCAAGATTACCCCAGTGGAAGATCCAGAAATTAAATTTGTGTCTTCCGAGTCACAGTTGGGTGCGTTAACCTTCGATTTCAGAGTATCACTGTTTCCTATACAAATTAAGTTCTTAATTTCTTTCTGCATTAAGGCTCACATTGTAATGCAGAGATTATTTCATGGACCTCAGTCTGTTCATTATCGTACAGTCTCCGTAACAGCTTTAATGCAGTTTATGTGGAAGAAGTACTCATAGGAAAATGTCAAATGTAGTTTAGCTCTCTGTAATGCAGTTTAATAAGGAGAAAAAGTGAGCTATCTGTGAATAATCAGCAAGAACTGTGTGGATCACGCTTTGATAAGCTCTGTGAGGGCTTTCTGCAGTGCTGGGCTGAAAGCACAGCTCCTGGCTACCACCCTTTCAACCTCATTTGTAGCATTTTCTGTCTAATACAGTAATAATAAGAGAAGAAAATGGTTCCCTTGGCTCCGTATTTGCCTCTTCCCCCCCCACTCACTTATTACCTGGTAAATGTTCCTTCCTGTTCCTCTCTATAAGCTTTTGGTTATCAGAGTCTTAAGTCTCTTTATTTCTCATTAGCTTTGTCTGCAACTTTGGCCACAAGCGATTACTCCTGTGGGAAGGCATCGGCCATCACTTTAACGGGCAGCTTTAAACCATAGCAATAATAATTTGAAGTCATAGTGTGTTCCTTTATGGTGCACACCTGAAATGAGCTGGGTAGCTCTGTAATTGTGTTAGGGAACCAGCATCTTTGTCAGAAACCCAGAAAATCTTCAGGGAAGGTCAACAGAGGTAAAGTGTATAGTATCTTTTTCTTGTTTGGTTTTTTTTTCCTTTTACTAGTTTAACTTTGTGTTTGAGGCAGACTTTTCTGCAAAGTCTGGAAGTACTTGTTTACAAAATCATGATTGTAAAAAAGATGCTGTCTTAACTCTATTAAGGCTCTTGCTTATTCTCTATAGGCTGAAGGGTATGAAACCTGGGAACTGTCAGCTCTACTAAATCTGGTTTACTTTCTTTTTATTCCCAGTAGTCTGTGGACAAGAAAGGTTGAATAGATTGGGTTGGTAACTTTCTGCAGACTGAAAGCAGTCACCCTGTGGTGATCCAACTATTCTGAACACCAAATACACATTAAACAAATGTAATTTATAAAAAATAAAAGAAATTTTAGTCAAGAGCTTCTCAGTGTTAGGTTAATGATTGGACTCAATGATTTTAAAGGTCCTTTCCAATCCAGGTGATTCTGTGAAATTTTGACACTTGTCGTATGGGGTCAAGTGCTAACTTTTAAAGAAAGTTATTTTGAAAGTAAGTTTATTTATAAATGTATTTCAGAAAGTGTGAACAAGATGCTGAGATTTTATTCAAATTATGTATATTGGTAAGCTTCAAAAAAAACTAATTTGCGTGGTTTTGGTGTGTGGTTTTTTGTGTCGTGATTTGTTTTTTTTTAAAGTGCTCCATCTGTTTTAGAATAGAAGAATGCTAAGCTCCAGGATTTCCAAAAGATGGGTATTATCTGTCTTGACACTTCATTGACTTTGATACAATTCTAAACAGTTATCTGCAAAAAGATTTTCAGCTAATGTACAACACTCAAATTTTCCTGGTAAACTGAAAAGCCATTATATTTTTATTATATTTTTTTATGTGGAAGAAAGTGTTTGTCTAAGAAGCTTTGTTTTGATTCCATGTGTCAGTTTTAAAGTTTTTTTTAGTATTCGACAATGAAATTTTCTATGTAAAGAAATGTCTTTGGAAAAAGTAATATTTTTTTCTAAAGTAAAGTGTTTAGGCAGTCACATCAATATTTTCTAAATATTGATGTCAGCAATGTAAACACAATCAGCCTATGGGTCAGCAGTTTGTTTTCTAGGAAAGAAGAGAGCATTGCTGAGTGATGTTTCTGAGAACCAGAGTGTTATATTGTGGTAGAGAAAAAGGAAGAGGAACATAGTAAAAATATAATACCAGATGAAAATTTATATATTCTAAATAGATAAGTGACTTATATCAATGCAAGAATAATAAATAAGTACAAGAGTCAGTTGCCACTCTGAAATTATGTGTGAGGTTGCACATGCTTTGTTTTAATGAGAAACTATTTGCCAAAACATTTAAGGCATTGCAATTAATACCATAAAGCACTTTTCACTCTCTTTGATACTATTTTGTAGAAATTGTAAACTGATCTAATAATGCTTCTGATCTTTTCTTCTTCTTGGTCTGAGCTATGAAAAGTTGTTTTGCTTGTATTAGAAACCTACTGTACTTACAATTCCTTTTTTATTGGCTGAGGTAATAGAAAATGAAATCCCCTACCATTCATTTGCAGGCTGATTTCATAACCTGAATGTAAAATGAGTAAGAGTTTTGGGTGTTTATGGTTGCTGTGATTTAGAGATACAACCCTAACACAGAAGCACATAAAGATGACAGTTTCTATTTGCATAACTCTATCTCCTAATCCCTTTGGCTTGGAAAATCTCATATTGGTGTTTTATCTTGTGGGATGTTAATGTCTGAAGTTTTAAGAAAAAATCTTCAGTTGTTTTTTCACTATCTAAATATTTTTAAAGGAGATTTTCAATTATTGAAATGAACGTAGTACTTGAACTGTAGTAGCTGCAGTGTCTCTGAAGAAAAGCAATACAAATATAAGAAATTTAATGAAAATGGGTGTATTTACTCTTGTGTTTGAGTGAGTAAATATACAGCAGGCAAAAATCCAAAAAATAATTACTGGATTGCAGGCAGACTTCCTGCATTGTTCAGTGAAAATTAGTAAGTACAAAAGAACAGTAAGAAGAAATATCTGTGAGAACTGATGGAGTCACTACAAGAACACTACAAAGTGTTTCCTCAGGATGTTCACATCATTTGTGCTTCAGCAGGGTTTAGATGAAGTTTAACTTTTAATATCCGTTATAGAGTTTTTTCAGATATTATCTTTTATATGTTATGGAATAGCCTTTGAATAATCACAAATAATTGGGAAGATTCCAGAAAAATCCATAATTCTAGATTTTTTTTCCCAGGACAGTGGAAAAGAAAAAAACATTAAAAATGCTACTAGCCAATTTTGTGCGCTCCACAGGAAGTCCAGACAGGACAGAAGACAAAGTTCTGTGCTCAAAATAATGGGAGATTGACTTTTCTTTACACTTACCAGGTGTGCCTGCTTGAAAGATAAGTTAAGATACTGTTGTGTTTGCACAACAGAGGGTGATTTGAACTGCCCAGAAAAAGCATCTCCAAAGTTACAACTTCAGTGTCTTGGGCTCTGCCTTCTGGAAGAGATGCTGGTTCTCTTGCACTTGAAAGTACACTGTATTACAGAGCTGTACTTTCAAGACAGAATTATAATCAAATGAAATTTAAGATACTGTATTTTTGAAATGTCTGGTGTGATTGCTAAATGCTGACCTTTTGATTTCCTTACAAATCAGATTATGAGAATTACTCCACTTTTCTGCTTCTGTCCCATTTTGCAGGTACATTTTATCTTTTTCATATAGCAAAAGCATACCTATTCAACATGCTCATAATATACACATATTGCTGCTTTTATTTTGCCACTCCTAGAGCTGATTTTCTCTTTTTATTCCATTTTAATTTCACTATTTTCTTCATGGTAAATTCTGTAAATATCAGTATTGACATACTTTGAGCTATGCAACTGATAAGGTTAACAAAAAAAGTAAGAGCTGAATTCAATTTGAAAGGTGAAGTTTTAAAAGTATTGAAAAACATGTTCAAGTCCTGTGAGAGGAGGGTAAATTCCCCTGGTTTATGAATTGAAATGCTGAAATTGATTTTTTAAAGGTTTGTTTCACCTGTTGGCCTGTTCTCAACACAATTCCTTCCATGTTCCTCTACTTTGATTTCCATTCTTAATCTTTCAGAACTATCTCCCTGGAGAACTTCTAGCACTGTATTATAAAGTGTTCAAATATAATTGGTCAGAAAATCAAGTGATAGAGAATCCTTTATATTTATTTAAAGTGCTTTACCAAAGTTTGTCTTTTTTTTAAGAAAACTTTTGCATAATTCTTCTTCTGTACCCGATGCCAATATTTAATAGTAGTACTTTAGGTCAAGAACTTTCTTGCTATAATTAACAGCGCTTGGAATAACCTACCACTGCCAGGAATTCATTGATATTAAAACTTGGTTTGGGGGGAGATGCCATAAGTGTAAGAGGCTGTGCACAGTCTGTAATGGGTCTTAAACAGTCTTGGGCTGTTTCTCCCGGCTGTGAGGAATGATGGTATGTCCTTGTGTTGAAACAAGTGCTTACAAGCATGTGAAAGATACCCAAGACAGTGAGGAGTTATGGTTATGGGTTCATTTACTGACTATACTTTAATTGCTGCTGTTATAATTAATTAGGACTGGCATAAAACTGGATAATTTCTTTAGCATCCTAATCAGATCATGCTGGCTTGTGTTTTTTCCCAACACTAGGTTCTGTGCAGATCAAGTAAGGAGGGATCCCTTGATCCCTTCCTAGGGATTTGAGAACTATGAAATGGAACAGATGTATGGCAGTAATAATCTTACTTGAATATTTTCACTAATGCAGAAATTTTCAGGGGCTGTGCTTGGTTTCAGGGACAAACTTCCTGTATCACTGAAGTGTGCAAACTCTAATTCACATCCTGCTTTCTCTCTTTTACTACTCGTGTATAAACAAACATCTATATTTCAGAAGAGACCAATTCCCTTGTGGAGACTTGGACGATATGATCATTTACTTGGGGATGCTCAACATGTTCTGAAAATCTCATCCAGATTGTAGATGTTGCTAAAATTTGAAAATCTATGGAGGTTGTAGTTCAGTCTTAAATGACTTAAATGACTAAGTTCATGTTAAGATTGTTCAGTGTAGGACAGTGTGTCTACTGAGGTAAGTGAGTAACAAACTGCTTCTGTCAAACCAGACAAAAGAACATCTTGATTTTCATTTTACACTAATTGATACTAAATGCTAGAATAGTACTTGCCAGATTTTCTCATATCTCTTCCTTTTCTTGTTTCTGAACAATTAGACTTAAAACTCTATAATCAAAACAGAATTGATGGAAATTTCCATTTCTAGTCCTTGCAATGTAGACATTTGCATTTGAAAATAAAAATGTCAACCAGGTGATTGTCTGTCTAAGGCTCTGATCATCCTTGTTTCCTTGTGGGTGTTCGTAGTTGTGAAAGCTAATGGACTGAAACACAGGAAAGCAAAGTTTTTACATTTATCAGGGCTGTTTTCAGCCTGAGCTTCATACTGTTGTGATACTTGTTTGTTTGTTTTGTTTTCCTTAAGAAGAAAATCACCTGTATGTGAAATGGCATGTTGTAGGCAGAGGCTGTCCAAAACAAAACGAGTTTACTGTATTAAAATGTTTAGCTTACTGTTGTCCCTGTAGCTGCAGAGAGGTTGTTTTAGCCTGCTTTATTTTTATATTTTAATTTAAAAATAAATTCAGAAGGAGACACTATTTTAAGCCTTTTCCATTAATTTCCTGTATTAAAATGAGCAAGCTTGTGCTTTGTTATCAAGGAAAATGTCTTGGGTGGCTTCCTAGCTGATATTTAAATCCGTCTTCTTGTAAAATAGTCTTTGAAATGGCAGAGGTTTGAGAACAACAAACTAAAGAAACAATAAACCTACCACCTTATTATCTAGAAGTGCATGACAAGTTACTCCACATCCTAGAAGTAGCAGTTAAGGCCAAGAGCCAGCCCTCCAGGCCAGCACTGCTCAGGAGGTCTGGTGGGCATCACTGTGACCCACAGAGCCGCCATCTTCCTCTGGGTGCAGATGGAGCCTGCAGCCCTGGGAAGGGTGGGCTTTGGAAAGCTCTCTTTTCAATGCACAGCTCAAAGATTTGTCACTAAACACTAATATCAGTTGGAAAGTTACACTCCCACATGCATGATTTCCTGAAAGCCTTAATATTGTGGGGCTTTGACTGTCTTTTCCCTTGCTGCTCAAGAATCCTGCCAAAATTGCTCTGGTTATTCCAGGAGGGAGGTAGGCAGGGGGTATTTGTTTACTTATTTGACTTCTCCTGAGCTTTCCTGCCCCTTTTCATGCCAGAATAATTATCTAATTACCTGAAGGTCCCCTTTGCTGGCTCTGCCCTCCCACAGTGCCCCTGTGGGCAGGGGCAGCCCCTGTGTGAGGGCAGCCGGGAAAAGGCGGGAAAACGTCAGGGCGCTGGCGAGTGTCTGGAGGCCGACCTGCAAAACACAAAGCTAAAGTCTCCACGAACCCAAAATACCAGTTTATTGCATCTAGGTGTGGCTAACTGGGTAAGAATATTTTAATTTCTGCTTGATTAGTTCTTTCTTCAGCAGATGAATGCTGATTATTTTCTAACATCAACTTCTGGTTAGTAATTGATCTTTGCTACCAATTTTCTCCTTTGTTGTTGATGTTTGGTACTGTGGGTTAGGGCCTATCTGGTGTTTTCATGCTCATTGTATCGTTGCTAGATCTTAATATCATTAAATTGCTGTTTCTTGGTGCCTTATTGTAGATAAGGTTCTTTGAATAAAAATGTTAGGCTTTTTAAACTTAAAACCAGTTAAGTCCCCATGCTTCTCATTGATATTTGGTTTTTCCATGTATTTCACTTACGGATGGTACTGGCAAACCAAACCTCATATTTCTGCTGTCTAAACAACTATTAATCAGCTTTTAAGACCTCTTTAAGGTGGTTGGTAAAATTTTACAGGAATCAGCCCTATTATTTTAATGTACCCCTCCTTATAAAAATGTCATAGCAACATATGTGCATGTTTATATAGCTGCTTTGAAAAGGAGTAGCACTTGTTTCACCTCACCAGAAATGTCTGGTGCAGTTCCATGTAGTTTCTCAGACTATATTATGCAGCATCCTTTAATTACTCCAGTAATTAAGTACAGTACTAACTTCAGTGTTGCTGGTTGGCTTCAGGGAGGGTAAGGGAGGCAAGGAAACTTTTTCTGTGCTTTGAACAGTGTTTAAATGGATCAGTTACATCTCAGAAGATAGATAGTGGCAGGGAAAGGACAAACAAGACAACAGTAAATGAAGAGAGATTGATGGCCACTGAGATCAGTGAGACTTTTCTATCTGAAAATAACTTCCCTGCATTTCTGAATAGTCAGGGAAAAAACAGAAAAAAAACACATTGTGTTAATGCTGTCTCCTGATCTACTGGCAAGCAGTTAAACATGCATGAAACTCAGTGTGTCTTGGAAAATGAAGCATTAATGCTTGATTTAGCAGGTTTTGGGGACTGATTTTAACTCACTTGCTATATAATGACATTTGTGTTTACAATTGGCACCCTTTGATAATTAAATGTCCTTCAGCCCCGTTTTGTGCTGCGTGTTGCTATAGTGTAAATCAGAACACTGTGGTATATGTTTCAGATGTTTAAAGTATTCTGTATCTTACAGTGTAGTGCCTGTACATCCTGAAAAATGGTGCAGTTCATCTGGGATGTTCTGTGCACTTTAAACTTACTGGATGAGAGAGTACTTGAACATGCTTTTCATATGAATATCTGTGATGAAGTCTACATTATTGCACTTATTTATAATTTCATTGTACAAGTTTAAGTGTGTATTCGTGGAAGAGACCAACCCAAAGACCTTTTATTCAAACGCAGATGAAGAGGTGCTGTAAGTATGTTCTCTTAAGAGAGTACAGTCAAGACAGAACTCAAGAAGTAGGAAACTTGAAAACAAGCTATGATGAGGATATACAAGGCTTTTAAGTCTTCTGAGTTTTTAAAGTTTTTGTTGCTTTTTTCTTTCTTGAAAAGAAGACATGTTTTGTCTTTGAGAGATTGTAAAGAAAACTTGCTTAGTTTAATGCCTAAATTTTGTAATGAGGTTAGCCATATGACCTTGCAGTTGGGAGCTTTGGATGCAGGTGAAAGTGGGGGAAGGAGGAGGAAGACGACGAGAGAAAATACAGCAGTTGGTATAGTTTGAAGAGAATAAAGTTATGACTATGGTGGTGTAACTTGGGTAGTCATTGAAATTTTCTGAGCAAGCTCTTTTGATAAGAGTTCTCAGGAGTCATCGAGTCATGTGGATTAAACAGTAGATGCTAAGCATTTAAAAATAATTTCTAGTGCACGAGCATCTTTCTGTTTCTGTATTTAAATGATACCTTTCTTGGTCTTATTTGCTTCCTTATCTCTTTAGGATTGGTTCCTGTCATATTTTAGTATTAATTCTTGAGCTCTTCATCACCTATAGACTTGGTATTGATTGTGCTGTAAGGTTGAGTTTGTGTAGTAATTCAGGAATGCTTTTTGTGATTGGATTGCTGATGAAAAGTTGCGCTTTTATCTTTTATCCTGGAAAGTACAGCTACCTACTATATACCTGTGTTTTTGGTGATGAATAAAAATGCAGTCAGATAAAGATGGTAAGTAACCTCCAGTAAGATACTTGAAATGGTCCCAGTTATATTAGTGGAATTTGAGATAACTAAAGAAATAACCGTGGCCATTGGTTATAGAGTGCAAGGAGTGCCTCTGGTAGCTGCCGAATTTCAAGTTCAGGAGAAACAACTTCTGTTCTATACTTTTGCCCTTTCTTTGGGGCAGATTGAACAAAAAGGTTTATTAAAAGCTGGGAGGAGCAGAGGCACAAAATCCATATGGAAAGGACATACCCATGAAGCACTTTGTCACCTAGTAGCAGTTATAACTTATGTTAGAGCCATAGCTCTGAAAGGCTTATTATGTGTAATTGTGATAATAAATCATAGTAAATTTCCCTAACATTTAAAACAATTTTTAAATATCATACTTCTGTAAGCTTTTTTGAAAGTCCTGTGGGAGTTATTTCATGTTAAACTGAGGATTTTGGTATTTTTAATGAGCTGGGAGTACGTGCAGAGTAGTTTGGCAGTATTTCAGTTTTTGTAGATTGCTTGGATCTGTTAATTAATACAGCCCTTTGAGACCTTTTTGTGAAGATTAATGGGTTCCCTGAAGAATAACATTCCAAATGCTAGAGATCTGCAAGACTTTTGAGACTAGTGCTATTTTTAAATTATGCCAAAGTTTACTAGATTAAACATTATCTGTTGATGGGAGAAGGACACAAATTCACAAGAGGCATGGTAAAGATAAACCACCCATTTATACTCATTTTATTTTCCCTATCTCCACAAAGTATATAAATTACAGAATTTTTAGATAACATTAAGATTCAGAAATTACTAAGTGGGAGGGGAATATTTCAAATTAAAGCCTAAGAGGAGCAACTTCTCCAAGAAGAGGAGCACTCCATACATCACTTGGAGAATTATCCTCCTTCCACCTATACATCTGGGAGTCTTCATAACTTAGATGTGAGGATGGAATCTGCACTAGTCTTGAGCAGGCTGATGGACTGAGTGGTACTGGAGGCAGTTTGAGCAAGTAGCTGGGCCTGTGTTAGCTTGGGAGAGCTGGATTTTGTGGGGTTTTTTTTCTGACTTCTAGGAAATTTAGTAGTCTAGGCTTGTTTGACCTCCGCGCCGAACCGGCATCTTTGCAGGAAGATTACCACTTTGAACCACAGCATGAATTAGTATTCTTTACCAGTCACAAACTAAGCAGTCTCCCAATCCTTAATTTACTATTAGACTGTGAATTGTGGATGTAATCCGTAAATTCATGCACATTACTGTAATCATGCCTTGATCTGTACTCTCATCGCTTCCAATCAGTCATCACTGTTGTCTTTTTGCAAACTATGTTATTTAGTGTAATGTCAGGGGGTTGGGACATAGAGAGAATACTTGAGCAACACTTAGAGACATGTTTTACGGCTTTCAAAATTTAGATTCTTTACTTTTGCTGCTTATTGTCAAAGTCTTATATAAAAATTCTTCTGGTCTTCTGTATTGTCTATCATTTTGAGGTTTTTAGCTGAATCTTGCTGGGTGGCCAGTCTGCAAAGGTGACTTGTTCTGTTTCTGATAACTGGTTTTGCTCTGCAATATATGTCAAGCATTTCAACTTATTCTAGTCTAATGTAGAATGAAGTTTGAAGGCACTAATCCCTCTTTTTGCTATTTTACCTGATGATGATTTTTCTGTTGTGTAAACCCCCTTTGTGACTCTATGGTCCCTTTATTTGTTTGGTTGGGTTTGGGTTTTTGTTGTTGATTCTGCTGTTAGGGGGAAGCTACAGTTAAACAGATTAAATGTAACTATTCAAGTTTCTTCAGTTTTATGTCCTTCCTTTATGACTATTTGCTTTCTTCTCTCTTGTGGAGGTCAGGCCAGTTCTGAGACAGCTTCGTGCTGTTCTGCCGAGAAGAACAAGGAGCACTGATACGTACAGGCTGTAACAAGTGTAAGTGTCTTATTAAGAACAGAGCCAGGTTTGTGGGCTTTTTGAACACCTCAGCATTAATTTTGCACTGGGAGCTGCTCTTTGCTGTCCCTTCTGCCTTTGAATTTTATTTTTTTGGTATACTTTGGAGCACACATTGATGGATGCTTATCAGCTTGAAAGCCATCTTTGCTAGATAAAAGATAGTCCTTTGAGCTGTGCTGCATTTGCTGAAATGAAGTCATATGAAGCTCTTTTCTCAGGTGCTGCAGTAGCTTTCATACTTTTTTAATTTAGGAGTGTGATTTAACTTTTATCACCAAATTTAAAATTTAATTTTTATGTTAACTTTGATTTTGCGACCCACCTATACCTTGAGCAGAACCTTTCAGTTGAGCAAAGCATTTCAGAAATAATGATTCTTGATTTAAGTTGTTAATTTGCCATGGAATTCATGTTTTGAAACCTTTTGCACGTCCTAAATTCCCACAGCTTCCCGAGTGATTTGCTCTTTTGCTGAGCAGACTGACTCACAGTTCTTACCCCACGGGGAAGGTACAGTCAGGGAGTACTTTCTTTTCTGGGTCAGGAGGTACCAGTTTTAACACAGTTCTTGTTCCATGCTGTTATAAGCCCCACCGAGTGTTTTATACCTCTTACTGCATTTGAAAGTAATAGAATAGTGTTAGTGGAAGGTGATTGGATGATAAATGAAAGCTCTTTCATTATAAAAATTGGATGTTCAAGGCATTTAGGAACTCGTGTGAATTAAATGGCACAAAAGGTGTATGAGTTGAGAAATCTCAGCTTCTCATCCTGAGAAAATGAGAAAGCTTACAAAATTCAGGTTATAAAATCTGTTAACAAGATAGTTTAGGCTATATAGACCTTAGTTTTTGCTTTCTAAAGATTTATACAAATTTTCTGTAAGGAATGTCTTGCCTGTATAACAGGGCTGTTTGTTTGGAGGGGAAGAATGTTTAATAAAAGCATTATAATGTTTATTAGGAAAGTTCTGCTGAATTTAATTTTATTAAAATGAAAGTCCTCCCAAGTCTCCTATGTGGAGACTTCCTCTTACCAATGAAAGGTGCCTGTTGCTTTTGAAATGGTGGCAGTGGCTTTAAGAAGCAGAACAGTTTGTTCTGTCATTCAGTAGCAAGGGTATGTGCAGTCCTAAATCAGTTACTCTCCTACTCATAATCTAGAAACTCCTTAAACACCAGAGATTATTTGCATTAAGCCAATTTTAGTGTTGGTAGTTCTTATAATTATATGACAAGTTTTATGGAATTGGCTTTTTTCTTTTTTGTTTGAGTCTTATTTTGTGACTAAATATGTGACTGAATACATGAGAATCCTTTCCTCAAGTGAAAAAAAAAAAATCAACAAAACCCACAAGCAATAGAAGAAAGCTGCTGAGGAGAGCAATTCAAAACCAGAGGAATGGTGGGTTGTTTGGGGTTTTTTTCCTGTTTGCATTTAAAATCTATTATTTTAATTCCAACTTTATGATCGTGGAACTAGACAGCATTTCTGCCAGCAGCTCACTTCAGCTGAGGTCTCTTCACTGTGTTTGAAATTCAAACCTGTGTTTTCCAGTTTAGAAGTCTTTCATGTTCTACTGATTCCTTTAAGAGTGTCTTCTTAAGTATTTCTTCTTTTCGTGCCCTAGGTGAACATTTCTTACTTTCTTATGAATTCATTTCATATTTTAATCTACATGAATTTTGCTTGGTGATTTGTTGATGTTTTGTTTTTCTGTTGGATTTTTTTTTTTTTTTACCTTTTATAAGTTGGAGGCTGTGGAGTTTTGCAAGGTTATAAGGTTACATTGGTATGTGGATATGTTTCATAAAGGCCTCTGAATTTAAACCTCAGCAGTCTTCCTCAGCACTATGGAAATCAGTTTAATAACAGTTTGGAGTAGGTTGCCAGAACATTGGTATGTTGTTAACCCTGTGACTTCTCAGACAGCAATCCAGTCCCTTCACCTCATAGTAGCAGTGCTTAGGCTTCATTGGGCTTGAAGAAAATGTCATGTAGTGTGATAAGTTGTCATGGGCTAATAAGTGAATATGTGAAAATTTAACTTTTAACTTTTTTTTTAAATTATTTTCCAATCTGTTTCCATTGAAAGGCTCTGCCTTTATAGAACTTGGGTAAAGGTCCTGTAGAACTTGGCAGTGTGATCTTTTCCTTGATTAATTATTCTCTTTGTTACTGATCTTTAAATAACCTACTAGTACAAAATACTACAATGCAATTTAGGTTTTTACAGAGAAGTCACTTAATTTTTCATTTGTCTTATAAACCTCCATGCATTCAAGTTTTGAACATGTTTTATTAGAATGTTTTAAACAGCTGTTGCTGGATTAAATACTAAGAACTTGACTCGACTGTATGCATTTCATAGTTAAGTAAATTAAACTGTATTTGGAATATTTCACTAATGGAAAAAACATCTAATTCTTGTTGAAAATTGAAGATAGGCTTTCAGTACCACCATGCTTTCACACAACAGCTTAATGCCTTTCTGCTTACCCAAAAGGCAAAACCTCAATGACAAATGAGAGAACTGCAGTCTCTTCTTACTTTATGTTGTGCCATTATCAGTATTTTATTCCAATACAGTGACAATTCTTGCATGGTGCAATAACCTCAGTCAGCAGGAAATGCACAAAATAAATAATTGCAACTTCTCCATTAGCATAGTGTAGTTCAGTACTCTACAGGCTGAATAAAATGAGAAGAATTAATGGAGTTACAGGCAAAAGCCCCAGAGCAATAATGATTCAGGGATATTAAATTAACAATTAACTGTATTAAAATAAAGTCACAGTCTTGACTTAAAATACTTTCCTTATTGCTGAAGTGTGGACTCCTGTGCTTCTCTTATTCTTGGGGAATGGAGCTTGATTAGAAGCTACTCCACAGTATGACCTTACTTTTGGTTCGTTACCATCTATAATTGTAACACTGACAGCAAAGTGATGCCTTAAGGCCAAAACTCTACCTAGGGCAAGTTTAGTCTGGACAAGAATATTTCACTATGGGATACCCAGTAACTGAGATTCTTTTTCCTAACTTCAGTGAGGAGAGGTCCGAGCCAGCTCTCTGGACCAGCACAGGACAGGATGAGTTAGTCTCTGAAGGCATCTGCTGCTCTGAAAGGAGATGTGGTGAGTGCTCTACCGTGCATCTTTGAGCTGTAGTTGTCTGCAAAGGCAGGCAGCTCAGAGGCACAGAGGGCACAAACAATGCAGCCTGCAGCTGCTCAACAGCAGATGTGATGAGTCTCTGCTGGTGTCTTCTGCTGCACTAACATTGGGACAGATGGTTGATGATCATCTCTCCCATTCCATGTGGTTTAACACCAGTGTTCAGTAGAAGGGAGTGTCCTTCATCCTTTCTATGACCATAGCAGTGTATGCATGTGACAAATCTGGTAAGATGTTAAGTTTCTGGGATTAATGAGCTGTTATTAGAAGGTTGGGTTTTTTAATAATTGAATTAGCTCTTTATTTCTCTTAGCAAGTGTTTGCAAGAGTAAGCAAGCAGAGGAGGAAAGGAATGGGGAGAGAAGGTGAAAAAAACTTGTACATGATGAGTACTATGATTCTGTTGACAATATTCACACTTACTGCATTCATTTCCTGAAGAAAAGGAAATTTATGAAATTGTGATGTGTGTGAGAGTATGTGTGTCTGTTACTGCACTGGCTGTAGACATCAGTGGCCACATAAAAATGAGATTAGAGAGAAAAGAGAAGTCATGTGAAGTGCCCAGATATGGAGAAGTTGCTCAGTGATCCCACATATATTGATGGTAGAGAATCCATATGATTAAGAGATTTTTATTAATTTCCTTATTAAGGAAAGTTGAAAGGAACGAGTGTCAGTTTCAGTCAGTGATGAAAGGATATTTGTAGGGAGTGGCACTTTGTATGTTCCTTTGATCCTGAAAATTCTTTTTTTTCATATGTACCATCTTCTAACTGAAGTACTTCGGTAATTGTATCCTGATGTTTCAAATACCAGAGTTTTTACAAGCTTTCTTTTTGAAGTAGAACTTTAAAGTAAAAGAAAGGAAACAATTTACTAAAATTCAGCAAGTAAAGGTGACCTACCTTGAAGAACTTTAACAGTTTCTGGCCTGTACCTGTGTGTGCTTCTATTGATGTATTTTGATGAAAAGCATGTCACGTTGGCTTTTCAGATTTTTGGCAGAACATGCCAGATTGGCCCACTCGGGGTTATTTTGAAAAAAATCAGGTATTTCTGTTTCCTCTGCGATGTGAAAACTGTGTTGCTGTATTAGTCAAGTCCAATAACACCTTGTTGAAGTTTAGTTTTCAGACTTTGAAAAGAATTTCCATATGGTTCTCCTTAGCGTGTCTTGGCTAGGATCAAGAGCTATTCAAAATTGAAGAGTAAAAATCCACAGTATGTGTGGTTGTATCTTGGATGCCTTCTTTGAACATCATTTCAGACATAAATGTGCAGACAAGGAATGAGAAGCTGCACGTTTCAGTACCGTGTTATTTCTTGCATGTTCAACTAATCTAATATCCAGTTACTTCAGGGACTGTAACTCAAATTTTGAGGCTTGCATTTTATTTCTTATAACAGTTGAAATAGATATGCTTTGGATTTATGTGCATTCACTTCTGAAAATGATGTGGTTTCCTTTCCATACCTGCACTTTATGCAACATCTTTTAAATTTTATGCAATAAGTAAAGACTGCGGGAACAATATACACTGAAACTTATAAAGACATATTTGATAGTTTTTGTACGTGTCATTGTGCTATAGCAAAAATAAATGTAGTATCTATGCCACTACTGTTTTGTTTAATAAAATTGAATTTAATTATCCTGGTGGCTTTTTTCAGCTGCTAAATGTAATTATTTTTATCTGCCTTTAGGGAACTTGAACCACTTTTGTTTTGAACAGAAAAAAAAGGAAAGGCAAAAAAAATAAGCCAAAGCTAACTCATTCTTCAAGCTGTTAGCCATTTAACAGGCTCCTGGTAGCAATGAGCCAGGGAAGAAAAATTTGTTCAAGAAAACTGAGGGTGCAGTAAGAGGTGTGTTGCATGATGCATGAAACATCTTCCAGAACTGTCACCGCTGCAGGGCTTCCCCATCTTGGACCCTGAGAACCAGAGCAACAGGCTGACAACCTTTCACGTGACAGGAAGAGTATATTGTGGGTACTGTAGCCCCATTTCTTCCGTGAACCTTGTGTTCTGTGTTTGGTGGCATGGACTTTGTACAAAAGCCATGAAAAAGGCCTTTTGTGGCATTAAAAGACTTCAGCTGCTGCAAAAGATGAATGGTGAGAAAGAGTTTAAGTGTGTTTTACATTCAAAGCCTTAAGAGAATAATGACCAAACCACATCTGCTAAGGTCACATAAAAGAGATAATTTCTGAGTTTGAACAATCCAAGCTGTGGAAAGTGCATGGAATGTAATTACTTAACAGTGGATGTACAACTGTATTACTGAACAGCCATGTACAATGACTCTGAAGTGTCAGAGATTAAATGTTCTGATCGAAAAGACACCAATTAAAGAAGGAAGAGAACATGAATGTTCCTTAGAAATAGGCATATTAATCGGTAATAACTCTGCAAAAGTCCCTGCTCTTACTCCAGGTCCAGTTCTATATTTGAAGCATTTCAAGATCTGAGGGATAAAGGTGGCAAAATCAGGTGTATGCTGTAGGATAATAAGAGGCTGGGAGATGACTGGATAACAAAACATCTTTTGAGCTGATTTTGTTCTCAGATTGAAACTTGATTTTCCAACAACGTGGGAGAATAGGCTTTCATCTTTCCTCTTACTATTCACTTTTTGAATGACTGCTGATGTTCAGAAGGCTGGTTTGGGGCTGTTTGTTTTTTGTTTTTTTTTTAAATATATGATTGCCTTCTATGGATTTTTTAAGGCAACTTTTCTTTTTTGTTTACTGTATGTGTTCAGACTATCAGCTATGGAAATTCTTTTCAGTGTTGCTAGTTTTGTATTTGAAATGAGTAAGATTCAGATTAATTAGAACTAAATCTTAGGCTCCTGCTCCAATTGTATAGATCAGGTCATAAAATGTAAAGATACAAAGGCACTTGTGAATTAGGCATTAGGTACAAATAATCCTTCTAGATTAAAGGCCAACTTTGAAAAAGTGATCCTTACTAAATGTATTAAAATGTATACTTGTGCTTTAATGCTACTTAGATGATTGACTTAAAGTTATTTTTCAAATACCACTTCAGAAATCAATTCAGAAACTCACCAGGATTAAGCAAACCAATGGACATCCTTTTGCACAAGGTTTCAACAATTTTATCTCAAACTGGACTTTTTTTTTCCTGTTACTCCTTCAGAGATGAGAACCAGTGAGGCAAGATGTGTATGTACCTACAACATGGCCTGACTGAGATAACTTGGCAGTCACTGGTGGTGATAAGCCCAAGTTCTGAACACCAGCAGAGGAGTTTATTTTTGTAGTGAAAGCAAATGGTGGTTTTGCTGAGCTGATGTTACTCTTGTCTAACTTTACAGTTAAAAACCTGAGTGCCTACAAAATTACTCCAAGGAGTGGAGGGTCATCTTCAGTAAGCATGAAGAAAATTTGGGAATTAGGGATATGCTTAGGTGGAAATCAGCTCTAAAATACTATACCTCCTAGAACCACTAAATGTTGCTCGATACTGCATTTAGGGAGCATGTGAACTGTAGTCTAGTAGGTGCAGTTTGTGGACAGTTTCTTCCCAGTAAAAATGCAGCACAAATTGCCAGTGACAGTATCTGCATAACGACCAACTGCCCTTCTTCCTTCCTTCCTTCTATTTTTATTGCCACCACAAAACCCTGGGGCTATTCTATCCAAGCCTATCAGTTTTCTCATAACAGTGCTGCTGTTAATGGCTGTAGGGAATGGGTATTTTGTTTCTGAATAAATGAAATAATGTTGTATTTGTCTTTTCAATGCCTTTAAGCTGACAGTCCACACAGGAGAAGAATAGAGTGTTAAATGGAAAAATGGGCCATCCTGTCTATTGAGATGAGCTTTACACATGACACTTCTCAGCTAGCCCAGTGTCTGCGTCTCCACCCACAGTACCTCCTCTGCTACTTCTGGTGACAGGGTAGATGTGCAGTCTTTTGCATGACATGTGAACACGTGTGTGCATGGACTTCTGTCCAGACAGATCCCCTGACTTCTCTGGACACAAAGTTGTGTTCATGGTAAAGGTTTTGTCCTGTGATGAGTGAAGTCTGGCAATGCTTCACTGGATGCTGAAGTTGGAAATGTCTTCTTTAGTATCTCTGTAGGGTACCCAAGGTCTGTATTCTTGCAGAGTGCAGTGCTATATCAATAACAAATTTAGCCTGTGTAAATCTGTAGTGGGTCTGTCTGAGCTGATTTTCCCCATACAGCCTTCATGCTGCAGTACTGGAAGCCAGAAGGTGTTGATAACACACACCCTTGTTATGAGGGGGTGTGTGTGGGGGGGCAAGATTTGGGAGGGGATACAACCCGGACAGCCGACCCGAGCTGACCAATAGGATATTCCATACCATATGACGTCAGCTCAACTATAAAGGGAGGAGGACGGGGGGATTCTGGGAAGACATTTGTCCTCTGAGCAAGGCCGCGTGTGCGCGCGAAGCAAAAGCA
>VYZX01019522.1:0-20770 GCA_013401335.1 Brachypteracias leptosomus
CAAGGTAAACCCACCACAAATTTTTTTATATCAGGGTGCTGGAAAAAAATACCTATATGCAATAAATGCTATTATATGACATTACAATACATTTCTTATATATTTTTTGTATTTTGGATTTATTATAATATTCCAACAGAAAGGGAAATAAAAATATATTTAAAAAAAAAAAAGTGTGAGATAGAAAAGTCAGTAACAGGAATAATTAAAAATGAAAATAACACAATGAAACTCACTCTTTTTATAAACTAAAGTAATATTGTTCAGTTTTTTCCATTAATGTGTGTTCTATGGAGACTTTAGGTATCTATGCAAAAGCTACCTGTCAAAGAGGATTTAATGATTTTTTTTTTTTTTTTTTTAAATTCCTGAAAGTTGATTCTGTTTGACATCTAGTTGACAGAATGAGATAAAAACTTCAGGGAAATTGAAAAGAAGAGGTTCCACTTCAGAAACACACTTCCTATCAATTTTCCATATAAATAGAACATCAGGTGATGACGAACTTAAGCCACACACAGAAAATGCAAATTGAAGCAACCAATGCCAACAGGTCACAAGGATAAGCATTGTAAGGCAGGGTAGCAAGATCAGAGCTAATTCTTTCGAAGTTAACTCCAATCAGGTTAAAACCACATTTACCCTCTTTCCTGCAAAAATAACCATTCAAAGATGAGATTAGGGCCTAATGGACCTAGACTCTGAGCTGAAGCAAATGAGAGCTGAGATTCCTGGCTGGCCAATTTGTTTGCACTGACAACCAGAACTATGTCCCGCAACTTTCAGCTTGCCTTCATAATGATGAGGTGCTCAGCCAACTGCTTGGGAAAGTCATTGTTTTCTCTCAGAGCTCCATCCAAAATCCAGGCCATGCTGTTGCTTGAGAAAACTGACAGCCACAATGCCAAACAAAGAAAATCAACCAAATGGAAAAATTCACCCTGAAGCAAAAATCAACAGTGGTGAACGGGGCTGAAAAAAACCAAAAATTATAATAAAAGAGCAAGGATGTCATTGTACTTTATCTGAAAATGCCCTAACTCCTCACAGGCTTCTTGAAACAGATGTGTTGTCTTTGTACTTCGAGCATGCATTAGTTGGGTGACAACTGCATAGGGGTATTGTATTTCTGGAAAATGAAAGCATAAGAGAAAATGTGTCTTATGAGAACTTGTGTTGCAGTGTATTTTAAAAGTCTAAAACAATTCACCTTCAAAAGTCTGAGACTTCCTTGTGCTTTTATGTATTTTTAAAAATGTAAATGTATTCAACACCTACATTTCTATGTTGAAGTTTTAGTAGATGTTTGTACAAAATAGAATGGTGCTACAGAACTTTGTTTTTAAAGGCTGATTGGCAGAAATTACAAGTAGATGGGATAGCAATAGATTTAAATGGCATATATGTATCACCAGATTTTACAAGGTATGAATGCTTTAGAAGTCTTGAGATAATTATTGAAACAAAGCTTTTTTTAAATTATGATCATTTTAAAATGAGCCTTCTCTGTCTTTTAAACAGCAGGATTTCTCTAATACTGTACATGCTTTTATAATTACTTTACTTCAATGTAATACTTTAATGAAGACCAGTTTAATTAAATTAAATTTCTCCCTAGTGGTAACAATCAAAATGCATTCTACCCTCATTATGTTATCCGTAGGAGTCCAACATTGTAAGTGCTATAGGAAAAGCTGTTTTTAATGAGAATGGTCATAATGTATTATACTTGAGAGTCAAGTTACAGAAACTTTAAATGTCATATAAAGAAGAACTATATATTAAGATGAGAGGGTAGACATTTCAGTAGTAATTGGTTCTGTTTAATACTGTCCTTTAAATTATGATGCTATTTATTACTTATTTATGACAGGCATCTACTTAGAATGCTATACTGCATGCAAGTTGAAGCAACTAAACTTTCATAGATAAATATTTTTCTCTTTCTTAAATGAGTAGGACACCAGTCAAGTTTATGCTGAAATGATGTCAAACAGCTCTGCAGGAGATGATGGTGAACAATGACATAGGAACATATTTCCAAAGACTAATTTTTAAATGGCTTTTTTTTTTTAGAAATGAGCATAGTATACATCCCAATAATATTAAAGTGGTTTCTCTGTAAACTGGACGTTCATAGTAGATGGATGCTCACAACCAGAAAAAAAAATAAAATATTGAAAGATAACAAATAGTGTCCAAAAAACCAAGTGTATGAGTGCACTTCTGTACAGCAATAAACTCTTTCACAATCTGTGTTGTTAATGGCTAACTGCAACATCGTGTTGTTGACTGCAACATCTTCAGTGGCTGTAGTATCCACCCACCTCAACAGAATTATGTCCTTACCATATTTGCATTTTGAAGCAAATATTTACTTTTCTCACCTCCATTGAACTTCTGGCAGAATTTCCTATGACACTTGCTGTGGCAGTGATTTCAAATTTGAGCTTTTATGCTACAAACTTTTGCTTGTTTTGAAACCAAAAGAAGGGCTTTTGTATCTCATGGCCTCATAAAAATAGTATTGTTGTTTCAAATAATTCACATAAAGTCTTTGGCCTGTTACTATGTCTTACACTAACTTTGCAGAGTCCCAGGCCTGGCATATTATCAACCTGTCATTAGAACCTGCAGTGTGAACCAGAGCTGAACAACAGGAGTGTCTTCTATTGATGTCCTTCTATGATGGCCTTATTATTATGTTCAGAAAGCAAAACTCAGTCTGGCTTCTCAGTAGCACTCCATACAACTGATCCCAACAAATAATCTTTACTTGTTCACAAAAACTTTAGCTGAAGAAAACTGTAAGGAAAAAAATTTCTTCAGTCACCTTTATTATTTGAAGCATTGGCATTCACAGTTAAGAAGAACAGGTAATGCAAGACTTAAGTAGTGAGTGCTCCTTTCCATTTCTTTCAGAGAAACTGACTACAGAATCTCTAAACTACATTGGTAGTGTTTTCTCAGTGACTCCCTGCTGCTATCAAGATATCACAATAAGTCTGAAAGAACATCTTCACTGAATATCAAAGTGCACTGGGTCAAATTAAAGCAACGCTGGACAGAAGGAAAATTACTTCCTTCAGGAGGGCTTCGCTTGACACAGCTAACTCAAAATCAGCTCCATGTACATTACAGCCACAGAACATTTCTACAGCAATGCAGTTAATGTGGACAGGACTTGTCCACAAGTGATTTCCTACTGCTAGGGAACAAACTGTCGAGCAGAAAGTTTATTAAAACATAAATCTTTGAAGAACAGCTTACAATTGAACAGCCTTTTGCTATAAACTTTTACCACAAGCAAAACAGAGTAATTCCAGAATCACTAGATAATCACAGAATAACAATAATTTCAACCTTGCAGACTTTTTGAAAAACAAATACATACAAATTTTTATAGGATTATTAAAAGTATTTAAAGGAACAGTTTGGTCTGTATTTCTGTGTAATTTGCTTTGGGGTTTCCAGGTTTGGCAATAAGCAACATAACTTTTCAGAATTTATGTTGGATCAGTTATAACCATGTATGTTTGATAGCTTTGAAAAGCTGAGCCTAGAAAGAAGTCATTCACAAACTTCAGACAAACACCTTTGAAAAATTTCTGCCTGAACCAAGTGACTAAATACTAGGTTAAAGGTTTATTTTGTAATGCTGAAGTACTTTATTTTTAATGGAATAAACATCCATTCTGAAGGACTTTACCTGTTGTACCATTTATGAATCTCATAAACTGGTTACTAAATTATTTGTGTAATTATATTCACATAGTTTAACAGTATAAAAAGACAAACCAACCAACCAGGCAAGAATGAAAAAAAAGGTACAAAATTACCAACTACTAAGGAAATACCTCCAAGGAATGTTCAGGTAAAAGGTGAGGAGTATTTTTGTGCAGAGAACCAAATCTAATTTTGATGTATGAAGGAAAAAACAGAATTGAGCAGGTTTTGGAGAAGTTATTATTTGGGGAAGAGGAAGGAAAAGAAAATTCAGTAAGAATTTAAAGAAATTAAGACTTGCCTAGCACAGACTAGTAGAGGTATGTTGAGATTCAACAAATTCCATCTTCTCACTTTAAAGTATTCTTGATTGTTTTTAACCTGGCTGGCAAAATTGCAGGTGCTACTCATATGAGGTTGGTTCTGTATTTCACTCCCTGACAGTCCTTTCACCCTTTTCTATTTCTGCAGTAACAGAAGTTATGATTTGAGCAATGTCAGCTGAATTTAAATTCTGAACTCCGCACTGTAAACTGTTGTTGAAATATTCTGTGTAGGCACAAATGCTTTCTTCCTTTCTCTGTTTCTTTTTGGTTAATTTTATTTTTGCATTTCCTTTATTCCAGTCCATTAATTTCTGCACATTTCTTTCATTCATTTACAATCCCAAACTATTTCTTGGTATCTGTCTACTGATTTGACACTTCTCTCTCAACTTTTTCTTTCTTTGTCATGTGTTTTCTGAAGTTAGCATCCCCCAGATCTAATCCACTTTAAACTTAAGGCCAGACAAAGACAGGTAGAAAGCTGACAGAATGGAAATTCTCAGACAACACACACAGAAGACAAATTGTAAGTATGAATATAAAAGTAGCAGCTGTAGCTCAGAATATGACAGGAACATGTAATAATTTAATTCTCTCATACTGGCATATACCTTACATAAGGAGCAATAGAATCCCACTCATTTTCTCTGGAAAATAGCAAATATTAGTTTACAGCTCACACAAAATGAGATTGAAGTGAAAATAATTTATTTTGCAATTTGTCAACTTGAAATAAGACTTTATTCAAAGCTAAGGTTATTTTTAAAATGTGGAAACAGTATTAAACGGTATGCTTCCAGGACTACATGCAAAATGAATTGCATGTTTATAACATTATTTTTCCCCGATTTAAACATTATCTTTCTAGTGAATATATTTAAACTGGGAAATTTAGTATTTCTTCCAACCATATCCTAATTATGCTTTTAAGATAAGTGGAGTGCAATACAAATAATTGAGCCATTGCTGAAGCTCACTGACTAGCTTAGAATCTGATCTTGCAATGGACTAGATATTAACAGGCAATACAAAGTAACCAGTTCGCAGACTTAATTGCTATAAACTACTGCTATACAAGTAATATGCTTCAAATGAACTTGCATTCAGAAAGCAAGTGTAAAGGTAAGGGTGAAGGAAATCAATTAATAACTGGAACATAATGTTCATGCAGGCAAGTCATACCAAGCACACTATAATGAAATATAGCTATAATATTATAGTGGTTGGCGTTATTTTTATTTTTTATTTTGTCCTTCTGGCAGGGCTGCTTAATGCATTACTGCTTGATTCTGACTCTGATAGCCAGCTAAGTCTCTCATCTGGAACACAAGAAAGAACAAATGTTCTACTACCACAAAATACTAAAACATTATTGTAGCAGTAGTACTGTTATGCCTAACCGGATACCATTTTCATAATCACAATGGACTACAGAACTTATAGATTTGTATTCTGTCAAGAAGCTTAGTACAAGGTTTATCATGTATAAAATATAGTTAAAATTTGTTTAAATATCAAGAAAATATAAATCAACATTGTTGAGAAACACATGGAAATCATTAAAAGTTTGGGATTTACTTCTCTAATATGCAGACCTTATGAGCAAGTAAGAAGACCATGAAGACATGGCCAGGATAGAATTACTATTCAGGAGAAATTTCTTACTTCTGATAATACAACTTTATTGTATGATAAACAGGTTTTTTTAGAAAAGCACACAGTTGCCATTTACAAGCATCAGAAATTCTTACACTTTCTGTCCTCTAAACAAGCTGCTCAACTTTTTTTTCCGTAACTTCTCAAATCTCTTGACTCAGAGAACTCCACATTAGAACTGCTAACAGTAAGCCCCTTTTCCACCCATTACTCTCCGAAATTATACCTACCACAGCAGCAGTGAACTTGATTACTAGACATTCTTATATGACTGACAAAAAAAGATCAGATTCAAAAATGAAAAAGAAGGTGTGGTTCAGAGATGGCAGGAGCCTTCAAAGAATTGTCAGAGTAAAGGAGTATTAACAGTTATGCCTTCTTCCAAATCTCAAAAATAGCTCTTTGCACAAGGTGTCATTAATTTCAATGGTGTCATTAATTTCAGGTGTCATTAATGACAATGTTGCATTTCAGTGATTGCAGTTACATAGTGCAATCTTCAGAAATGTGGTGTTTGTCCATATCTTTAGTAGAAAAAAATGGAAAAACTGTTTGAGGTGAAGTCAGAGCTCCTGCTAAGGTTGGCAGAAATGTACACTGTATAAAGGAAGCTTCAGAAAGCAAAACTGCAAACATGCGATTCAGAAAATAGTTGTAGGTGCAATCATTAAATGACTTGCTGTGTCAAATTTACCTTTGTGTTATACTGGCATACAGCGTCTGGAAATTAACAAAACCATCCCCTCATTTCTATGAGAATCCTTTACTGATGCAATTTTGCGGCGCATTCTTTGACTTCTGGTTAAAATTACTTCTACTGGTTTAACTGGTAAGTGTTACACAGTAAAAGAACTTTGATATCTGCTCTTCAAAACTGACATATTTTGGTTGTCCAATTCTGCTTAAAATAGGTATCTATTCAAGAAAGGTTATTTAAAGCTTCTGGCAAGAATCATCTTCTGTGGGAAATGCTTAACCAGAGAAATCATTTTTGGAAGTTCAAAGAGATCACACAGAGAGAGAAAACTATTCTTAATTCTTCTTTTTCATTTAAGATAGCTGGTGCTTATCTAACTTCTCTGACAGAAAAGAGAAAAAATAAAAGTAGTCTTATTACCAAAATCAGATTAGACTGATCTTAAAAGGGGTTTATGGCATGTAAGATTGAAGTAATTCAGAAGTTGTTGACACTCAATAGAAATTACTGTCTCCTGGTTTATAAAGGACAGAGGTCATATTTCTGTTATGGCCCATGGAACAAAATATATCTACTTTCTGTATTGCTGAAATGAAAAAAATACTATTTTGTTTTTGTAAAATTATTCTCACTCATGGCCACAATAATACATACATCACTCAAGCACAAAAGAAAAAAAACAAAGCAGAAAGTCTGTTGTTGTCAAAAGCCTTTGAATTGTTTAGAGTGTATTCTTTTGTAGTACTGGTATCATCGTTTGTTGTGTTCTCAAGGTACTATAAAATTACTATAAATTCAGTGACAAAGAAATTGCTTTTCATATATCTTCACACCAAAAACATAGCAAATACTTTAAGTGATATTCAATTGGTAAATTGTAATCAAGCCAGAAAATACATCACAATGTTAGTTGTACTGTCCAACATGAAAAAAAAAGTTAACGATTTAGTATCATATGACGGGTTGAAAATTCTAGTGAGACAAGTCAAAATATCACAGGAACCATACATTTGATGAGCTTTACAAACAATCAAGAACAATATTTCAGTTGTCTTTTTACACACCTCCAAGTCTAATCTAAGGGATCAATTATATTTTACAAACATCAGGAAGTTCAAAGTAATTTTGGCTTTAAAGATCAAATACACTTAGACAGATTCTAACGATCTTTACGTCTAAGTAGAATATAAGTGATTAGATTTGCTGGTTTAGGACTTCTCTTTGAGGCTGCATAACCTCTGGTTGCTTTAGTAACAATATAGCCTAAGAATTATCCCTCAAATGACAGGGCTAAGAGCAGAAGTCAGCTATATTTTTAGTCTGTAACCTCATGGGTTCTTTTTCTCATGGCACTCTCTCTCCAGTTTTACAATCTCAAACTTTTCCTTGTAAGTTTACTAGAATCAATGTATTCACAGTTCATGTCAGTGTAATAATTTATAATTCACTTGTGTTAATCTCACAGATTTAGGGCTTCCTAGGTGACCATCCAAGTCACACTGGAAATGACAAACCTCAAGGATGTCAGATATCAGGGGCTGCAAATATCGTTAGGAACTGGCACCAGGGAAAAAAAAAAGCTTGATCATTACCCTCCCTGTGCTCCTATACCCAAGGACAGGTTGCAGCTATGTCTCCTGTGGCTCTGGAATGAAGCCACTAATGTTACTGTTAATGGAGCTTCTGGATAGACTCTACATACATATATGTCATCCTCTGCCTCATTCCAAGAGACACTTCCAGTGTTCTGCTATTAAAATGGCTTTTGCCACACTGCTCCAGACCACAGTCAAAGTGAAAATCATTATCAGGGTACCTCGGGAAGAAAAAATATTAAAGACAGAAAGAAGATGATAGTGACACTCCTATTTTGTAGAAGTTAAAAATAGAAAAAAAACCAAAAAAAACTATGAGGAGAAAACTGGGTAAGAGGAGTCATGACAGAAAACTTGGAAATTGGAAGTTCTCCATTCTGATCTCATGATCTGTTGTAAAACTCATACAAAATATATGATCAGAAAAAATAAAGAACTAAGAAAAAGTAAACAGGTACTTTACTTAAAATACATGTCTAATATTAACATTAGGAAGTCTCTGGTTCTTACTCTCTAAAAATAAAAGTCTATGCCTAATCCAGTATCAGTCTTAAAAACAGAAAAAGGAATACAGAGAAATCAATGTAAGCATATTGATTTTAATTCCAGTCTCATGATGAGGGTAGCTCTCGAACACATCTCAACACAGATGGAGAGATAGAATGCTGATGAATAATACATATATTTTCCAGCTTCAAGTAAATCATTTATCCCTGCAATTACAAGTCAGAGAAGCTACTGAATGATTTTTTAACGTGATTCTTGACACTTTTTTCAGGATTAAGAGAACATTGACCTTATTCTGCATTAAACAATTGCTAATGAGATCCATTTATTTTGTAATTCAGTTAACACTGAAACAAAAAATAACTGGATATTCTGTAATCTATAATTGTCATTCACTTGTTCTTACACAGATTATTTAAATAAAATGTTATATATTTTAAATAAATTGCAATGATATGCTGGGATAGAAATATAACAAAAAGCTAAATTATAAAATTCAGTTTAATTTTTTTTCTTGTCGTTGTGTTTAGAGAAAACAATCTTTCTTTATGAACCACAGGAAAAAGCAACCCAGTTTGGTTTCATTAAGGAGTAGGAAATAAATCAAAATGAATCTGACTAATATTAATCTTTGGTGAGATTTAAAATATATCCCCTTTGAAGAAAAAACCAAACTTGTCCTTAACATCACTCCTATAGAAACTGGTTTTATCCTACGCACCCATACCATATGTACCTCTAAGCATAGTTGATAACCAGATGGTTGTACATGCTATAACATGAGTAGTAAATATTGCGTCATTATTCAACCTATAGTCACATTTAAAAACTCATTTCTATGACAACATCTCCCAGCCTCCTAGACTAAAAACACTCTAAGCGTTGCCAAGTGAGCCAAAACTGTAACATTGGCACAGGAACGGTGAGAGAAAAAAAATAAACTAAAGAAAAAAATCTAAAAACTTAATATTACTAAGTCAGATAAACTATAGATTATTATACATAACTGCAGATATGCAATTGCAAGCTTGATTCATACCTATGACTCCTTGGGAAAAGGTGATCCTTTACCACAGAGGAGGATTTTTAAACCCGATTTTTTATTGAACTCCTTTTCATTGAGAAAAAAAGTCTGAAGGAGAATTATTTGAAGCTACATTCATCTCAGGAATGTAACAGAAAAAATTCCAACAATATGGATAAAGCAGCTGCCCTAAAATAGATACAGTTATTTTTACCCCTGAAAGCATCCCTTCTCTTTGATAAATATCTATACTGAATTTTTTGTAGATTCTAAAAGATTTTGTATATCTTAAATCTAAGAGCAAGATCAGCATTCTTTTTTGTGTCTGAATTTACTTTCCATTTTACTTTATACTGAAGAATCTTTATGAATGACTGAAATTAATTTTATTTCTGTCCTAAAATGCTGTTTTAAGCAACTGCTAAATTACAAGGAGGTTTTGTAGTTTTTCGGTACTACATATTAAGATATATCCCTTATATTCATATAAGCATAGTAGCATACTGTCATTTATTGTAAAGTAACTATAATTTATCCATGTAACTAAGATTTGGTTATGTAGGACTAAGAGTAATCAACTTGAAATTTCAGAATAGGATTTTTTTTGCTCAAGTTTATATTACATGTTTTCAAAAGTGCTGTGGGAATTCTTAATCACAACAGAAAGTTGCTGGTTAAATAGAAAACCCTAGGGGGTTTTATTAGCATATTAGGAAAATGCACAACCCTATTGAGTTTAGTGAGAGAGTCTCAACCAGTGAATAGCCAATATCAGTGCAGAATGTACTTGGTTTTATGATCCTGTTCCACTATTGTGCAGAACGGGGTTCCAGCTACTACTATAGTGCAGTATGGCATGCAGATATACACAATGGATATTAATTGTAATTATTTAGAAGTAGGTTTTCTAAACTATCCAATAAAAAAACATGTCTAAAAAATGAGTACATATTACAATGTAGTCTTGCTAAAACTCTGGTACATAACAACAACTGCAGAATTCTGATTTCCAGAATTCAGGATGCAAAAATGATCTTTTCCTCTACAGATGAATACACATAGGATAGGAGCAGAAATGTAATAACAGTATTAAAGTTACCACTGATACAAAGCCTGTTCACAAGGCTAAGAATGATAACAAAACTATTTATTTGTGGTCTGCATTGAAAACTCTCCTTTAAGACAAAAATAGATAAATACAGCTGCTGTATAGAAACAACACACTGTAACCACAGACTACTGAACTACAGGAAAGCATATACATTAATCTGAAAAAATGAGGTTTCCAGACTTAATTCTGTTACCAAATACATTAGTAAAGCTGTTTTAAGTGGGTCTAAATTTTGCCGATGTTCTTTACTTAGTGAGTACTGACTATCTGAGGTCAGAAATCTTATACAAAATAAATCAGTATCAGTCAAACCTACACTGTACAAAGTATCTAAGATGATACCTAAAATCTACTTGTTTTTTAGCATGTGGAAAAGCTTTTCTAAGATAACTGTACTGAAGGGGAAGGTCTGCCCTGAAGCAGAAACGCTTCTGGAAAAAAAAGTAAATTCAGTAATAATTAAACAAATGTTATGAGAACTCCAGACTCAAGGTATCTTCCCTCTGTGTAAATAACCATCCTGCTCACACTAGCTTATCATGGAAATCAGTAAGAATCACATACGTATCTCTAGCAAGGTAATTTTGCCCATAGATCTGATTGATCCATCTCTATTGACTACATCATAGGTGAAGAATTGCAGACTACCCTACAAAATCCCACACACTTAGGAAATAAAATATTCCTTCACCTTTTCACATCTGCAACTGGCAAATAATTTCATGGTATCTCCCTATAGTCTAAACGAATGTTAAGTGTAAATCTAAGGTGGTCATTAATAGCATTGTAATAGAGAGAACTGGCTGTATAGCAACTAACAACTTGTAGATATTAGAGTTGTACGCAACACTTTCCCTTGAACAAATACACAATAATTTTCATCTGTAGGTAACATCATAGACAGGATATAGTGCACATATGAAGTCTAAGTTATCACCCTCACAAAGAAATTAAAGAAATCAAAGTAACACTCTATGCTTTCAATGTTCTTAAAAAACAGGAATTAAATAAAAATTTTACATAATAATATTCTGATTTCAGTTTGAGAAACATTACAGTGCAAATCTGCAAAGACTTTGATGAATACCCTATTAAGATAACAGCCCAGTCAGCTGCAGTATTGTTTATAATCTTAATGGTTTTTATGCAGCAATGAAGGAACAATAATTCTGTTTCATTTCAAACAATGTAGCATTGAAATAACTGAAGGGCATTCAAGGAAATTACAATTATATTTTTCTTTTTCGTATCTCTTGGAGTACAATGATTACATTGCATTTGTTTGTTTCATAAAATAATGCTAAAAACACAGTCTTATGTGTTAACTTCTCTAGTGATGCTTACTTACCTGCAATACAGTTCCTCCATTATTTGGGAGCTTAACCTTACATCTATGTGAAATAACCAAATTACATTTACCAGGTAGTATTTTGACAATTACTCAACTTTTACCAAGTCTTTGTTTCCATTGACTTAATGTAACCAGACTGAACCAAGTGATTCTTCCATTGAGAACCTCCCTGAATAAACAATGAATAAATTGTAAGAACCACAGGATTTCGGCCTACAAAATCTCCACAGAGAAAGTTTAGGTATCAAACTATGCAGACTTCTGTTGGAGGGACTTGTTCTTGGTGTATTAAGAGTACTAGTATTAAGGCTATTCATAAAAATAAAGTTTTGCAGAATTTGGTTCCAAATATTCTAAAGGCCTAGGAAGTCACAGTTGATGCTACTTCTACATGAGAGAACTTCCCCAAAGTGCTAAGCCTTACATACTTGCTTATGTGTTTGTACAAAGGGATATGTGCTGCTAATTCTCCAATTTCACTGGCCAACACCAAACTCAGCAGCATCCCCTCAGCATACCTTCATCTTTTACATATTCTTCACCTTCGTGCTCTTCTCCATCTCAAATCAGCCACCACGAGAGCCAAGGGGGAACTGGCCCCAACAAGAACTCTCTTCCCAACTGGCCCAAACACAAACTCTCCCCAAACTGATCAGTTCCTGGTTGATATAGTCCTGGCCTTGCTCACCAACCCAACCACGATCACCTGGGGGAAGGCAGGGTCTCACACAGGTGGGCCAGGTTCTGCCTCTGAGGCCTGAAACTACTGGGGGAAACAAAACACACTGCTGGGTTGTGACTCATCCACAGGTCAACTCCAACTCAGAGCCCACAGCCCAGGCCCCAGCACTTCAGGATACTTCTAAGATAACACATGCAATTCTGCTACATCAGAAGACATCTTTTTTCTGCTGTAATATTTGCTTTATTGGTGCCAACAGGATTTATGTCATTGATGTAAATACATCAAGAATGTAATTTTTATTCTAACTTTAACATAAGAAGCACCATTAATAACCATGAACACATAGGCTACATCTGTAAATTCTCCTAGACACTCTGAACCAACCAGAGCCACTCTCCCAGCAATTCCTGGGAATGGTTCAGAGTCACATGGGTTTGAAAGCATTCCCAATAGACAGTCTGAATGCAGCTACCTTCTAATAGTAGCACGTGAGCTGCTTTTCTGCACTGTTCTCATTGCCAAAGCATTCTTGAAAATTTACTAGTTTAAAACAGCAGCGTCATCCAGTGAAAAGTACTGCACTAGATACAGAATACGATGCAATATAACATATATTTGATTATTTCTAAATGTCACTTTCATTTAGAGCACATTTACATTATATGAAAAATAAATATAATAAAAGGAAGTAGCCTATTAAGTAGATCACTAGTCCCACTGAAGTCTAATTTAAATGTTTTGCTAATGCTGTATTGAGTCTTCCTCTAGATACGTGGAAAAAGATGAGGAAGTGGCACACTATCACGTGTCATCCAAATATAGAGCAACTGTGGGAAATCTTTCCATTCTTTCATTTGCTTGCTCTTGTCACCTACAAGACCACCCTAACTACTGGTCTAGTGACAGCGTGGAACTCATTTTTCCTGTGGAATCAGATTCAGTAGGAAGACAGCAGTGGCCTTAGATCAGACCTCTTCACCTCACTGACACTATTTATAGGGTAGGAGCATCTTCCATTGCTGTAAGACAGGAGAAGAATTCATGCTTTCAAAGTGTTTTATTTTTTCAGGGTTGTTTTTTTTTTCCTCAATGAAAGTACTGACACTGCTGGATGTTCTCTACAGTCCAACACAAACATTAGTTAAACTTCTTTTTTTTTGACTGCTTGGGGATAAGTAACTCATTCTTTTAAATTTGGTTTCTTTTTTTTCTTGTTTTTAATTGCATTATTAATCTATAATTTTGGGAGCCACTGAGTTCTTATTCAAATTATTTTAGAATATATTTTGATAGCAGCTTAATCGTGTGGGTTTTTTGTTTCATAGATATCTTTATAAAAAATGGATTTTATTAGACTTAGGTTCTGAATTAATGTCTTTTCAATAAACACTCAAAGACTGTTTGCTTTGTATATTTATGAAGATGTTTAAATGAGGATAAATAAAAACAACATTCAGTGCTACAAATTTCCCTCAATCTTTCTACCTCAATATTTTCTTTCCTTCTTTCTTAGAAAGTTCTCTTATCACCATTTGATGTATCAGCTTGGTCATATTTTCTGCCCTGTCACACTGAAACAAAATGCCAAGTAAAGAATATTACCTACTGCCAAAGGTTTTCAGAGGGTGTAATTAAAAGTTTGTCTCCCTGTTTTTATTTAGCTTTTCCTGGCATTTAACTAATTTGGCAGCATATGGTAGGCTTGTTTATTAACTTGTGCATAGTAATTAAAGCAGTGCTTTAACAGAGACACACAAGAAATGTGTTCTATTTATATTTGAGTGAAAGACATTTTTTCAAAATCTACACAAAATGAAAAGCATTTTTAATTTAATTCTGAAATCTGAAGGTATCTGGATGGATTTATGTAACTGACTTTAATTCATTTTTTATAAAAAAAGGTATTAAGAGCTATTTTAATTAGTGTGCTGGAAATGGGGCCTACAGAAATAATTCAGAAATGTAATATGTTCATCAACTATAGGGAGTGACAAAAAGTCCTTCGGCACAAAGACTTCCATGTTTTAGCCAGACTATGTTCATTGTTTAGTCAGTCAGAGTCCTCTACATTTGCCTTAGATTTATGCCCATGACAGGTAATTGAGAGTTTCATATTGATAGTATGTTTATTACTAACATGCTGATACTTAGCAGCCATTTCCTCGGGAAAATTACATCTAATTTTTTGTGAATAATCACATAAATTCTCCTAGTTGGTAATTCTGTAAGAATGAATGCATACCGTTACACATAGCAATATAATTAACAGCCCAGCTTAAATCTCTGTTCTATTAATACAACACTATCTACTTATCAAGGAATTTGAACATTCCAGTATTTATTAAAAATAACGTTAGCTATTTTCTTTTTAATCTTGAATATTTGCTGACCATTTAATTGCCTGCCTTAAAGGAAAGAGAGATTTCTATGCCATAAAGTTATACAAAATTTACATTGTCAATAAAAACATGCTGTCTTTTGTATTTTTGTAACTACTTTTCTTGCCTATGACTTACAATATAGTAAAAAGCCAGCAAATTTTATCCAGTAACTTGAGGAGAGCAGAAGGATGTTTAGGATCTTATGTACATACTGATAATCTCAGAAACTAATAAGAAAATTAAAAAAATTAAAATACAAATATGTGAAGTATTTATGATGAGACACAATGCCAGTCAGACTGAAATCTTGAACAAAGTTAACCTGATGAATGAGCAAAATGAATTATACTAGGATGTACAAAAGATAAATTACTTTCAACAGAAGAAGGATGGATTTCTTCATTAACTGTAAGAGTAACAGGAGAAAATGATATACTATCTTACAAGATAGAATAGACTTATTTGATAATATCTGAAAACCCTTCATAGATTATACACAAAAACACTAATGACACTTTCAATGCACTGAAATAACAGGTTACATGTAGGAAAAGCTCAATCAGGATTTTACCATTCTCACCCCTCTTGCCAGCCCAACTTGCCAGGATAACAAATACAACTGAATAAAATTATATCTGCTTGCTCAGATTCCTAGAACAAGTATGTTAGCCAAGTTACATGGAAGCAGAAAAGAACACACAAACTTTGTGCTTTTGCATGCATCCATTCTAGAATGGGATGTAGTCTCCAGTACTCAAGCCTCACTACTGTCTCAAGGTCTGTGGGAAAATGTCATATGAATTTAAAATGTTGCCTATACTAGCAGTATAGACGTACATAAGCAGTATTCCGTTTGTTTTCCCAGGGGCTACCACAAAGTCACCAGTTGCACTGGTGTCAGATCCTTAATTCCTTAGACTTTACTTAACAATGAAAATAAGAACATGTATAGGTCCTCATACTAGCAAAGGGCTTACAGAAGACTGGGTGTGTAGCTCCACTGAGTCCCATAAATATTTATTTATTTATAACTACTGCAGCAGAACATCAAATTGCAAGTATTATTTATGTTTATATACTGCTTAAGGTGTCCCTAAATATTCCCACTACCGGCATTAAATACTAAGATCTAGAATAAATATTGTTATTTTGTTGTTATGTAGCAATAACTATCTTATTTCATACCAGAAGTATCCGTCTCCCAGCAGTGGAGTGAGTCCAAGTAGACAACCCACAGTCCTGATTGAAGATGTGTGTCAACTCTTCTGGTTTTTAAATAGTGGCTTGCATGTGCAAAACCAGACTTTTATAATCCAAGAAAGTTTCACATGTAAAGGAGAAATTGAGATCTGTTGCTTAAAAAAATATCATCTGCTTGCTTGTAAACTTATGTTCAAATGTTCATGAGCTGACACAGAGGACTTGCTACGTAAACATAAGTAGTTCAGGGCCCAGATTTAGATCACACATTTGGCACAAGAAAAGGGCTTTCTAATGCTACTTTTAAAATAGCATTTCTACATAATTTTACTTTACCCAGTTCCTTTGCCTAGTCCTGAGAACTCTTAAGCCATTTGGGATATAGATCATATATTTTTTCTAGTAATATCAGCTCTATGAGAACTTCTTGATTAGCTTGCAACCTCACAACCAAAGCTTGGTGCTTACAGCAAACAGTGTGGAGCAGCATAGTAATGATCACGAATTCCTCCAGTAACAGAAATGCCCAGCTTTTTCCTAAAAAATTCCTTCATACCATACAGGAAGCTCCTTGATTGTGAACCTGGAGAAGGGGCAGTGAAACAAAGCACAGAAGACTGAGTGTAAAAAATTGTACAGGATTCTGAAATCACATGATAACATATTAGAGGTATAAGTTCACTCTCACAACATGGTAAAAAAACCCAGTGCTAACTAGATACAAATATGTAACCAAAGAATCAAAACATAACTGAGATTGGCAGGGACCTCTGGAGGTCATTACTGTCCAAATCCTCTGCTCAATGAGGGACACCTAGAGAAGCTTGCCCAGGACCATGTCCAGGCTGCTTTTGAATATCTCCCCGGATGGAGATTTCACTTCTTTTCTGGGCAACCCATTCTAGTTTTCCATATAGATTTGCATAATTTATTCATTTGTGAAAGATCTGTTACCTAGAGCAGAAATCTTGTTATGGCCTGTGAAACCATGTCAATTCAGGTCTTCACATGGATTAGAAAACAAAGGCTAGTGGCAGCTTAAGTTACTACTTGTGTTTTTAACTACAGGTCAAACCATCCATGAGGTTAACTGAAGAATGAAAATACCACAGAAGAAAAGGGAAGAAAGAGAGAAAAAGGAAAAGGAAATAAAGAAAAAGAGAAAAAAGAAAAAAAGAAAAAGAAAAGAAAGACTGATCATCACTAAATTAGGCAGTTTGCATATTTAATTATGCAGTTTAAGTTATAAATGCACAGCGCTTCTGACTATAGGATTTTGGACTTCTAGTCAAAATGACGTATGAAATCTAGTGATATTTTTCTTATGTAAAATGAGACATTCATTTCAGTTATGGAACTAACTTGAACTTCTTTCAGCTGCCTTGGCCCACTAGTTTTGCTGTTTGATTTTGATATGTTACTTGTAATGCCCTTGAAGAATGACAGCTTTCAGTCATTCTATCTACATGGATCAAATAAGTCACTGTTAAGGCAAAACTATATCTTTACAGTAAGACATAAAAGGATGAAATTAGCAGTACAAAAGGTATAAAATTGGAACTTACACTGTAGCTTGTAGATTTAATACAACACAGAAAACCTACAAAACCTCTAAAATCATAAAACTTGTTATATTCCTTTCATGGAGAACAGCCATATCTTTGTTCTTGGGTGCTATTACAATGTATAATGCATCTATTTGGATGTATCTGATGTCTTCTCTGTTTCTTACACTATCAAAAACAATCACAGCTTATTGATTAACATGTTTCAAAGAGATTATTTTCATGTGGCATCCCTGACATTACAAATTATATATATATTATTCCTACTTATCATTATACAGCTAAAAACAGAAATGGAAGGCCCATTAAGAGTCAGAATGTTTTTGCTTCCCAAAAAGCTCTCTTTTCCTATTAAAATGCGAACTTCCATAGTTCTTTAGATTTTACTTTGAGAAAGCCTGAGAAAAAAGTAGTAAAAAATTAATTACGGGTAATATGACATGAGAAATTATGTTCTTTCAGTGGATGAAAATTTTCCTTTAAGTCAAATGGCGCAGTAGTGGACATTACCTGAAAAAGTCATTTTGAGTCAGTCACAATCTCAGTCACATGAGATGTACACACAGAAAGAACCAACAGAATAAACCTTTTCTCCTTCATTCATTAATCATGTTAATGCATGCCTTGCAGGATATAGCCTTTGTGGCTACCAAGAAGATGGAGACTCCCTTTCTACAAGGAGTCACATGGAAAAGACAAGGAGTAATGAGGACAAGTTACTCCTGGGGAGATTCTCGATCAGACACAAGAGGAAAATTTTTCACAAGGACAATTAGCCATTGGGAGTCCCCAACACTGGACACTTTTAAGATTCAACAGGACAGGGTGCTGGGCCATCTTCTCTAGAGCAAGCTTTTGTCATGAAAGGTTGGACCAGATGACCCCTGAGTCCCTTCCAACCTGGTATTCTAGAATTCTATGATATGCATGTGTCCTTTTGCACATAAGCCTGGTGTGAACATGTGATGAAGGCTGAGATTCTAATGTAAAAAGAAGCATTAAGAACTCATCAATTTGAAGCTACATTTACCACTCTTATAACCAGAACCTAATGTCCTGTGCATTACAGGTACAGTTATCAGGTAAGGATATATAATAAAGATGCAGAAATTCTAAGTAATATCCTCTGTTCCTAAGGCAGGGACAGCAGTAAAATTTACCAAAGTTTAACAAAAAACAGCCAAAGTATCTGGTAGTGTTTAAACAAACATAAAGAAAGTTTTAAATACAGTTTGTGGGCTACTAAAGAGTAATGTATTCACATGAAAAATCAAAAAATACAATTGTGCCTTCACTGGAAGTATTGCTTTAGTGATTTTTAAGCTGGCATTGGAGCATGCTTAAATGACACAGATAATACTACTAATTAATACATAAATAAATACCATGAGTAAAACACACGCATATAAGGGTCAAACAGAAATAGAAGGTTCAAAATGCCTTCTCTGATCTTTACCGAGAAGTCAACTGAAAAATAAAGAGGCTCTGACCAAATCTTTTAATAAAGCTGAATTTCTGAATACCTTTGCACTCTCAGTCCAGTCAGCTTCAAGACACCAGAATTCACCTCATCTCCCAATTCAAAGGTTTACTTAACAAAATATTCATGAGATTTTTGGCAAGTAATATCACAAGTACCTAAATGAAAATGTACAGCTCACCAGTTCCCTTGTCAGATGGCTTCTTTGTTCCTGGGCAACAGAGGATCAGGGGATTTCTTCCTTACAGACTCTTTCCTAATACAACTGAAAGGCATCAAAAAAATCTTAGCTTCTGCTTCCTTAGTTTCTTAGTTCACATAACTAGTAAGATGTATACACACATATGTGTATGAACTAATGCACTTTACCTTTCTAAGTGTTGGTCAGTTACTAATTTTGTTAGATATACGATTAGACACAAATTGTAGCGATCTGATCACTAAAGCAATAAAAAAGTGTCACTCTGGTTTTCATTCGCATACCAATAAAAACAATCTTTTAATGTTTCCTTATGTATGCAATTGTTCTGAAGGTTTTCAGTATCATTAGACACTCAACAGCTAAAAGACAAAAAGCTGTATCAGGAAGATGAAGATTTGAGCCTTCACCTTAAAAAGGACTGATTTTTTATTTGCATTATTAGACACATCAATTATACTGTGAAATTTATACACAAACTAAGCATCATACATTCAAGTGTAAAATTGCTACACAGACATCTAGAAAAGATCCCACTACAGCTATATTCCAAATAGGGAGTTTGGGGCACCTATTGGGTATATTATCAGCCCAGTTTCAGGGCTCTCTCAACCATGTGCACAGGAAGTTATTTTAATAGTGTGTAGTAATATAACAGCCTAAAGAGCTAAAATAATTGTCATCATTTCTGTAGTTTTTACCTTTATCAATGTGTTTAATCACCAACATATGCACTATGGGTGTAAAACAGAAATATGGTTAAGCATCTACAGTTTGCAGTACTGCATAAAAATAATTTTTAAGTGAACTGAAAACCAATATACCAAGCAGGTAACTGATTTCCATCTAAGTTGAAACTACACAGAACTTGCATTGTTTTCCTCCACACAAAACACAGAGAAAAATTCCAGAAGTGTATGTGTGAAATTCCTTCTTGAAATAAAAAATAGTAAAACTTCAGAAGCTGTATAGGAAAGAGTCTTCTCAAAATATTCATGAATGGATAGCTATCATTTCTCAAACTGAGAAACTGAAAAGCTTGCCTATTGATGAATTAAGCAATGTGCTTTGCCAAGATACTTATCCTTGACATACACCTAATAATACAGCATGACTAAGTAAGCTTTACCTGTCTATGTCTTATGACTCACATCTATTTAGTATTCTGACAAAAATAATCTGTTAGTGAGAATGACATGAGTATGTGTTACAGAATACCTGCCTGACCCTCAAAGGATATGGGTTTTTTGAACTCTCAAAGGCAGCA
>VYZX01019522.1:27307-45923 GCA_013401335.1 Brachypteracias leptosomus
TTAGTTTTATCTGCAATGTATTTGAAGAAGCCCTTTCTGTTGTCCTTGACCTCTCTTGCAAGGTTGAAGTCCAAGGAGGCCTTGGCTTTCCTAGTTGTGGCCCTACATCCTCTGACTAGAGTCTTATAATCATCCTAAGTGGCCATCCCCTCCTTCCATGATTTATAGACCTTCTTCCTCTTGAGTTTGCCCAGCAGTTCCCTATTTAACCATGCAGGTCTTCTGGCTCCCTTTCTTGACTTCCTACGTGATGGGATGCTCTGATCTTGCGCTTGGAAGAAGTGGTCCTTGAATTCTAACCAACTATCTTGGGCCCCTTTACCTTCTAGTACCCTGTCCCATGGGATTTCCCTTAGCAATTGCTTGAAAAGGCCAAAGTTGGCCCTACTGAAGTCCAGGGTTTTGATTCTGATGCATATTCTGTTCCCGCCACATGAGATCCTGAACTCCACCATCTCAGAAGGTGACACCACAAAAAAAATAAAGAATTCATTAAGTGGCTGCATTTTGGCCACTGAGGTAGAAAGCACAGGACTAAGCTAGAACAAGCATAAGCTTACAGTTATTATATCATTCTTTCATTCTTGCACTATCTTCTCTTGTTTGTTATGCACTTTAAGATGCTTTTACCTAGCTCTTGTACAAATGCTCAACTTTTTTCCCCTACACTTATGAGACAAGTTAGTAAATACTCTTGTATGCAGAAAACCATTTTACAGATCAGCCATATAAGCAGCCTTTTTAAAGAGTTTGCCTAGAATACTATGTTCACTGCTGATAATGTATAGAGAGGCTGGTTTGATAAGTAAGTGGAAAGGGCACAGTATACAGTTTTTCTAAAAGACATCAAATGGATGTAACACTGTCCAAAGGTGTGAATGAGAGGATACTCTTAAACAGCATCCGATGTGGACCTTCTGACCAAAGAAACTGAGGGTCAGTATTAAGAAAAGCTGTCTGACAAGCAGATGAATAATTCGAGGAATTAACTCATATGAAGGTAATGTTTTGTTTTGACACATTCTAAAATACAGTTGTGTCAGGGTGATCAGTCTGGCCTTCAACCCCTGAACACCAGACTATGAGAGATTTTTGTAGGCATTAATGTACAAAAACGTCTTTTCAGTTTCCTTTCACCTTCAAAAGAAGCTTTTAGTACATCAAAATTTCAAAATTTCAACATCCCAACTTGAAATCACCATCTATCAATTGAAATGAAGGATCTATCTAATAGTGAAATGTAAGGAATACAGAAAAAGACTTCATATTTTTCAAAAACTCAAACAGAAATATGATACAAATTTCTAAAAAGATATCCTAGTATGTCAATAAAGCTCTGTCAAAATCAAATCCTGCTGTTCTACCCGCTTATTCCAGGACTGAAATTGGTCCACAGCGATTAATATGAACTGAGCACGTATGGTGTATGGCTCAGTTATTGACCCATAGCACTCTTGGGTTCCTCTGAGAACACTAGGACTAGTGGTTCCAGTGCTGATGTGAAATGTTCTAACAAACCAGAAATCAATGCAGAGTGCACAGTAAACAGACACAGTCAATGAGCTATTCATTACCTTTTTTAAACCTCCAGTATAATTGGCATGTGATCAATTTATGAGCTGTAATCAACTGTGGCTTTATTTAATCTCTTATATAAAACAAGACCAAGAAGCTTTATGTCTTATGTAGTCATAAGAACATGAAACTGGATAGGTAAGTAGACACCTGAACGCACCCTTCGTATCACATTTGTCTGTTTGATCTATAATAGAAGCTGTTTACTAAAATCCTCAGTGCTGTAGCCAGCAAAGATAGTCTTTTGTGTGTGATACTCTCATTAGGTATTTTTTCTGATCAGTAATTAAAACCTAAATCCCAGATGCTTTTTAAAATAAATTGTTGCCTTCAGGATAGCAATTTCTGTTACCAAAAGAGGGCACAGAGGAGGTGCGTATTTCATAATGAATGTTTATCCTTATTTACTTACTGATAGAAACCTTACCTTTTTATCATACAACTAATTAAAGTTGATAAAGGACAAAGTTAGCCTTTTCATTTTAAATTGAAAGCAAAAAACCAAACCCCATAATCACATAAATATACAAAAGGCTCAGCGAGCTTCTAAAAATTATCAGCCTTTAAAAGATGACTGCCTTCAAGAGAGAACAGCAATGCAGGATATATTTCAAAACTCTGAACATAAAGAACAAGGAGCAAAGTAGGGAGTATGGAACCGGATAGTTTAAAGGAAATTTATTTGCTTTATCGTCCACTTATTACTTCTTTCCTATAAGCAGATGGATTATGGGCATCTAGACAACTTGTCCCTCCATTTTGTCCAGTATAGTTCTGTTCAATCTGCTGGGCTTTCAGAATGTCTAAGTTTTCAGCTATGGAGCCCCGTATAGCCCTTCTCTTCCCTCTGCAATGAACTTTTGAGTTCTGCATGGTCAGCAGGTGGGGAGAATTTAATTACCTTATACCGCACAAAGGGAATATTTACAGTTTCTGTAGAGTATTCTGACCATACTCTGAGCCAAAAGCAACCACGTGGTGTTATCACATTGCAGAGCCTAAAATATCATATTTCATTTCATTGCTGAGTTAATTGCAGCCATGTGGTTTCATGGCTCAGCGCACAAGCAGAATGAACTTCTCTCTGCCTGAAGTATTAGACAAGTGAACTTGATAATGTCTATGGGGGCACATCCCAGAGAGTGGCAGCTTCTGTCCATGTAAACTCAAGGGAAAGAGTAAAATAGAGGAAAAAAAAATGTTGTGAAAAGTAAGACGAAGAAAGCTAAGCAACTTAGACACACCCAAACCCATTAAGATCATATCTGAATTAAAGAAGAAAAAACTAAACATACTCAACGCTTATCTATCTCTGCCCAAGTTAAGTAGCTGAGTATTTCTGTTGCTATCTCTCTGAAAAACAGATGGTCTTAAATCTGTATGATGTCAGAATCTGAGAGGATGAGTTGAATGCATGTCAGACTTTGTTCTGACACTATGGATGACAAGTTATAGCCTAGCAAGAGTGAACTAATCAGAAAAGAAACTTATGATGCAAGATAAGTTACCTAAGCCATAAGTTCTCTCTAAAGTGAAGTTCAGAAAATCCAACTGCCTGGTTAGTTATTCTTAAACTTTTTGAACTACCTGACTTGTATCTACAGAGAATGAATAATCAATACTTTATTTTAAAAAACCCAATTAAATTACTTCAGCCAGCTACTGCTCACATCACCTCAGGTTAATTGTATGATGTGTCAACGCTATACTGATGAAGATTGTCAACTATGCTAAAAAGCCAAAGATCTAATTTAATTACTGGCTGTTAGATTTGGAAAATTTGTTACTTCCACTGTTGTATTTAGTTGATAAAAGATGTAGTCTACCTATTCATTCTCTCTATGCTACCTTGTTTCCCTATCAGTCCTGGTAATTGTTACTAGCTTCTAATTTTTTAGTAATAAATGAATTGGCTGAACTTCCAGGTTATACAGACTGCAAATTAACATGTTTCTCATAAATAAATACATAATAGATTTTCTATTACAGCTTTATTAGTGCTTGGAGAAATTTTTCGTTTAGCAGTTCTCAAGTAGGAAATAAAAAGAGCACTAAATGGTGGGACGTATTCTCAAAAAGATTTAAGATTCAACTATAACATGAGTCTTGCTGAATGAGTCGAAGAAATGCTATTTAGTTCTTTTCCCTTGTGAATCTACTCTTGTAAATTGTTATTTTCTTGAAAGAAACTTGAAGGCCTGAAACATAATTTCATTCTTTGCTAGTGTGTTCAGCAAAAATCAAAAGAAGCACACATTTTAATATGTACTTTCTAATACAATCTCTTTTTTGAGTGACTTGGGGAAAAATGTGGCAGACACCCCGTAGAAATTTTCCTTTCAAGAAATATAAAATCAAGTGAATAGAAGATGGAATTTTCTGCAAGCTGAGCCTAACAAAATGTTACTATAGTTTTATGTTTATATTTTGGTTTTGTATGTGTCATACATGCAATATTATTACTGATCTATTCTAATGCTAGACACAATTCTAAGAAATACGAAGCAGGAAAACTCCTGTACCAGACAAGCAGATTGAAAAAATGTCAAGAAAATACATATTTATTAAGTATTTCAAAATTCTCTATGAAGATGAGTTTCTGAGATAATGTATTCTCACATTCTGTGAGAATTTGATTTTTAAATAGTTTATTTCAGTAGGCTTGAATTCCAGTTTAGTTTTATAGGCTAGCTGTCCTTGACTTCTCTTTAGCATGAATTTAATATTCTCAAAAATGTTCTGGTTAAATGTCAGTTCTATTCTGACACAAAATTGCTATATTGGTTCTGGCTGGGACAGAGTTGATTTTCTTCATGGTAGCTAGCATGGGGCCATGTTTTGGATTTGTTCTGGAAACAATGTTGATAATTCAGAGATGTCTTCCTTATTGCTGACCAGGGATTACACAGCCAAGGCATTTTCTGCTCCTCACCCCATCCCACCAGCAAGTAGCCTGGGGGAGCACAAGAAGCTGGGAGGAGACACAGCTGGGACAGCTGATGCCAACTGACCAAAGGGGTATTCCAGACCATATGACATCACATTCAGCAATAAAACTGGGTGTAAGGTGCAGTGGGAGGCTGCTGCTCAGGGACTGGCTGGGCACTGGTCAGTTGGTGGTTGGGTACTTGTTTTCATTTGCATCACTTGTCTTTCTTGGGTTTTATTTCTCTGTTATTTTTCTTTCCATTACAATATTATTATTTAAATTATTAAACTGTTCTTATTCGAACCCATGAGTTTTCTCACTTCTATCCTTCCAGTTCTCTTCCCCACATCCTGCTAGGAGGAGGAGTGAGCTAGTGGCTGTGTGGTGCTTAGTTGCTGGCTGAGGTTAAACCATGACAATTGCTAACAGCTCACAGACATCCATACTCCTTTCTCTTTCATACATTTGACTTTACTAACCACTATCCTGGTGTTGGCTGAGATAAGAGTTAATTTTCTTCCCAGAAGCTAGTACAATGTTGTGTTTTGGATTTATGAGGAGAATAATGTTGATAACACTGATGTTTTAGTTGTTGCTAAGCAAGGGTGGAGGACTCTTCAACTTCTCATACTGCCCTGCTGGCCAGTTGGCTTGGGGGCACAAGAAGTTGAGAGGAGACAAAGACAGGGCATCTGACCCAAACTGGCCAAAGGGGTATTCCATACCGTAGGATATCATGCTCCGCATATAATCTAGGGAAAGCTGGACTGAGGCCACTGATCAAAAACTGGTTGGGTATAGGTTGTCGAGTGGTGAGCAACTGCATTGTGCATCATTTGTTTTTTATATTCTAGTTCTTTTATCATTAGCAGTAGTAGCATTTTAGTATTACCAGTATTATTTTCACTTCCTTTTCTGTCCTATTAAATTGTCTTTATCTTTACTCACCAACTTTTGTGCCCGCCCCCCCCTTCCCTGCCATTCTTTCTCGCATCCCACTGGGGGCAGGATGGGTGGTATCTAGCTGCCTTCTGCATTAAACCACAACAAATACCTGTCACTCCAGTAAAAATTCAACTTTGATGTACCTTTCACCCTAGATTTATTATTACATATCCCCCAAAATATTCCACAGTACCATATTCTGAAGTAAAACCAAGAGTGTGTTCAACAAAGGAGTGTAGGAATAGGCAGTAAGGTGGAGAACATAAGAGCTGCTGAAGACTTTGACACTGCCCAGACTCTCTGAAACTATGATACATATTTGAAGATGCTCAAAGATTTTTATTTTTTTAGGAAGGAAAGTGCAGCTGCTGGAAAAAAAAATTGAAAAAATATAGCTATAGTTTTATCATTGCTGGGTCTTGCATAATAAAGTAGTTTGATAGTCTACAACTAAATGAAGGAAAGCAGACAAGATAAAATAAAATGAAAAAAAAAACCTATGAAGAATGTAAACCTTGAAAGGTGACAAGGTATCACAGACAAACAAAAAAGCTATAAAAAAAAGGCTGCTCTAATGTACACATACGCTCAAGGAAAAGTTGCATACATGGATTGATATTGACATTGTTCTATTTGTATAGCCTCAGAAGAATCAGACAGCTATGGATTATTATTCTGACTATCCAGACATAGCATTTTTGGAGAATGCTATCTGGCTGGTGTATAAAAATCTGTCTTTCATTGGGTATGTTAACGATATGACTACACCATGACTTTTATTTTTATGAATTTACCTGGTTTTGTTCAAAAAAGCATAATCGTATTCTGTTTCAATCTACCAGCTTTGTTGAAATGGAATCAAAATTATTTATTCAATGCTGAAAAATGATAAAATTTAAATTCCTATTTGACAGTATTAAGTTATACGACAAGACATTTATAAATGGGAGCATTGCTTGTTGAAATAGGAGTGTTTAGAATCAGGCTGACTATGTCTCCATTAATGCTGATCCTATCACTATCAGAAACCTCTTAAACAGCATAAAGAAAAAAAGAAAATTTGCAGTTTAAAAGTTTGGACACAAAAGACAACAGTACTTTATGAAGTTCCACCTCACTCTCACAAAGTGACCACAAGATAATCATACAAAACATTGGATCTCTGTCCAGTTTCTCCACAATTTGCATCCTTGTAACCCAATAAATATGGTGTTGCCATTACTTTTAACAAGCCAAAGGCTTTGTATTAAGCGAACTGAAGCTTCAAGAATTTTAGACTTGGTGCACTTAGAGATTAATTGCTATGAGCAATTCCTCAGTGGTCAGTTACACTCATCAGAGGAGTACAACCCTAGGAGCTGGGCAAAGTCAGTGTTAAGAACAACAAAGATAACAAAAGACAAATATTCAGTTTAGATAAAACACACCCCATATAGTGACTCTGGATATAACCTGGAAGAACAAACCAAAGATTAAATAACAAGTAAGCAGACTGTGTTAGAAAACATATTAAAATTACTCAAAGCATACTGAAGAAAGAACAGGAAGAAAACACAAGGAAGAATCCCCCAAACCAATCACAATTAAAGTTCTAGGATGCTAATGACTCCCTATAATCAACTCTCTTCCTTCTCCCACTCTCCCCAAGCCACGGACCTCAGGACCTAGAAAAGTAGTGGAAGGCTGAGCACAACACAGAGAAAAGGAAATAATGGAAAATTGTTAGTTTTAATTGATATTTTAAGGAATAAGCTGTAAAAATTGAGGAATTCGTTCTATAAGTGCTAGCATCATTGTAACTAAGCTAATAAGTCTCTGATTTGACTGCTAAGACTCTAAACCTCTGACTAAAACCTCTTGGTTTTAGATCTTGTAAGGATCGCTTCTTTGACTCATGAAAATTGTACTGCAACCACTGCTAGGACGTAATTTTTATGAAAAACATTGGTAACTGTTGCAGGGAAAAACTGTTCCATTTTCATAGCTGAAGTTTGGATAAAAGCAGCTTTCTGATTTATTAATGAGAAATAATTAACTTGGAATCAATGAATTTTATATTCATGATTAATACAACAGATAAACTACAATACTAGACATTTTTTAATGTTGATAAACATGTCTTAATTTCTAAACACACTTATACAGCCAATCCCAGAGAGTTCTAAGGGCACCCACACCCAGGAATTTATGGAAATGCTGGGTTACAACCCTCTAACCCTATTGGCACACACCTTGTGTGAGAAAGGGAAGTGCTCTAGATCTGTGCGAAGCTGTGCCTCTCCCTGCAGGTCACTAACCCACATGCCAGTGCCAAGGCACACCATGGACCACACACACACACACACACACACACACACACACGAGGCACAAGTCCCTATTTGTTGCATCCTGTACTGTTGTGATGGGAGACTTCCAGCAGGGTCAAAAGACATCTGACTGCCACTGTTTCCACTGCAAGGTATCTCCTCACATGCTACAGGCTTCCTTTTTACATATTTCTTCTAAAGCTGACTCCTCCTTTATATCAAAAATCTCTTCATAATTCCCTGGGTACCATTTAAGCCATCTGAGGCTTGTTTTACTCTTTAACATCATCAATTTCAGTCAAATACCTCCTAAAACAGTTTTGGGTGTCCCCTTCACACATAACCTTCAACATTCACATCCTTGTCTTAACATCTATTGTTGACAAGGTGGGCTCTGCTCGTGGCCCTACAGTAACAGACCAGTGGACAGCATAGGTAACTTAAGACTGATAAAATTTAGTGCAAAAAGATGGTGAAAAGATCCCAAGTACATACAGAATGGGACACAGGAAAAGTAGAGAATCAGACAGTATCAGAAGAGCTTAACAGAAATGTATGAGGACCAAGCAGACAATGACTCAGACTAAAACCCACTAGGTACATCAGGAACTGACACAACAAAGGAGACCTATGTAGAGACTGACTGATAACTGGTGAGTGATGCATTTTATTGTAAGTTACTTGATGTACTGATGAAGTATAATTAAAATATAATGCCTTTTGGTCAATTCTCAATATAAGCAATTGTTTTGAGTATGAAATTATTCTAGCAACATGAGAAACTATCTCCTTTTGCTTAGAATTTATTTAATCTACTTGTCCTTGTGTAAAAGACTCTTTTTAATTATAAGCTTGAATTTTCATTGATCATTTTCTGAGACTACTATAACTGTATTACTTTTGGTTTAGTATTAGAAAACTATGTCTTTTGATGGCAAAATGCAACTTCTGTGAAAACAGAACATAACTTCTACTGTAGGGTCATGAGGAATCCATAAGCATGAGTCTGGAAGATCTCTTGAAGACCTGAATTCATACCAGACGAGAAATAATTATATAGATCATTCAAGATCAAATCTGTGGTTTGACAGAACTCATAGCTCCCAGCTAGGGTAGTACTGCATTTATCCACTATACAGTACATAAACAATGGGTGTTTAATATGTGGAACTGAGAAAAGTAGTTAAATCAGGGGTTTGAACAACAGAGAACTACGTAACTGAGACAATACTTCTTCAGAAATTCTGTGCATTCTGTCCCCAGTCTCATGACTTAAATGCTTCAGTAGGCTTCCTTTTTTCTTAGAACGAAAATAAAATAATAAATGAATTTTATTTGGATTTATTTTCTTTTACATATTATCAAGCAGATTAATTTAGATAGCTTATTATCTTAACTGATTCCAGTCTTAAAAGGGAAGTTGTTACCTTTCTGTACAACACCTAAAAGCAAAAACTACCCAAACCTTTGTACTAGTACAGGCATATTAAAATAACTGAACAGTTATCATTATTAGAATAACTGAAAAAATAATGTTCTAATCCTCTAAAGAAGAACTTTCAAAGTGGACACTTGGCAATTTTTACTGCAATTCCTCTAAACTTCACTTGTGACTTTGAAATAATATTACCAATGTGAAGTAATTCATAGAATCTGAATCATTCTGATGATAGAGGCACCTTAAATGGGTCTGTTTGAATATTATTTTTTGTTCAAGAAAGGATCTTGTAAAGTGTGCATTATATGAAACCTGAAACATCACATTCCCTGAGGAGCTGAAAAGTGATGTAAATGTACACGTTTATTCCTGCCCCTCACTAATATTTCACACCTCTGTAGCTGAGGCACTGTTTCTGACAGATTATCTTTATTGACTGCTGCAGTTATTCAGGCTAGGCTTCATGCTCAGTCACAGCCTCAGTGGTTGAGACGACTTCAGACTGCTACGGGTGGCAGCTCTCACTAGACTTTCAGTGGACTGTAAGTCTCACCACACCCCAGCTCTTCACTAAGTAGAGAATTTTGTGTAGATGCTTCATAGCAGAGAATCACAGAGAGAAGCTGAGCTACAGTACCTAAACCAGCTCCAGTTTCAGTATTTTCTAATTTTGGAGTGTGAGGGTTTGATACCCTTTTAACTTTTTTTTTTATCTTATAACCTCTTTATGCCACAAAGATCAAAGCATTACCCATAAATTATCCATCAGAGTTTTGCATTGATTTCCATTATGTTACACAGCAAATAATAAATACAGTACTATAAATGGCTTACATGATTAATGCACAATATATCTTGATACTGCAGCTTTTCAAGAAACCATTAACACAAAAGTGAACCCAAATGTGAAGCTGGCATATTTGGCTAAGTAAACTATTTAAAAATACATTTGTTACACACAAATAAGAACACTTGTAATAGTTTTGGACACATTACAATTTATTTTTTTTTACTAAAATAACAAGTCTATTCACCATAAATTATATGCTTCCCACACAGTATCTGAAATAATTCGCCTGTTTGGATGATAATGTGGTAGCATGGAAACTGATATTCTTAACTGTGATGTAAAAAGTTCTAACTGAACTGAAGCTGAGTTACTACAAATGTCATAGCCGAGCATCAGGAATACGATTCTTTTTCATTGTAACACCTACACTTTAAAAATAGCAGCATTAATATACACTTCCAGGTCAATGTAGTTGCGAAGGAATTTGTACATCACTATCAGCATTACAAAAATTAAGCATAATTAAGCCCTTGTCTGATCTTTTAGCTCTCACCTGACTATTCTTAATACCACTACAAATGGTTAAGAGTAAAACAGAACATATCTGGAATAACTACTCTATGTGAGTCAGACAAAACAATAGCTTGAGCTAGAATAGAGCACACAATAACAACAAAAGGAGGTCCTCTGATACTTTATAAGGTTTTAAAAGTTGTATAAAAAGTTGTTATCAATGAAGATAAGAAAATTTAGTTTAAATGCTCCAGTGGTTCTCTAATGACTAAAACCCATATAATATCTCTGTTAAAATATACACAATACTTTTTGTTTTTTCCTGCTAATTTTTGAGTTTTGGGATAAACATTATTCTTTGTATGCCTGTGGTAGATCATTATGTATTGTAGCATTCTACTGACAATTTACAGCCAGTATTTTCTAAAAGCCTGATAAAAAATAAACAAGCATAAGAGAATTCATGGGCGCTATGTTCTGATTAAAGTGATTGAAGGGATATAGTGATAAAGTCACCTACATGACAATGCAAAGTCCAGCAATATCATATTGTTTATGCAATCTCCCATTCATACTTAAAATGGCATATTTCATTTCTAAGCAGAGAAAGAAAATGTAGTTCAATATATTTAATTCAAGTCATACTATCAGATCAAAATTTAATCTACAGATGAGGTTCACTCTTAATAAAAGCTAAAGTCCAGTGATCCCTTTCCAGTAGATACAATGCAACATAGAGTACAGGAAAAAATAATTTTTAGTACCCTGCTCAAGTGGGAATTCTAAGATAATTTCCAACAGAGTTTATGACAGTTTAAAAGACTGGCAAGATTGAACTTGAGCTGCTCAAATTATGCCAAGTCTCTTGAGCAAACGTCTGTGTTTTTCTAGGAGAATACAGAATCTCCATTGCACACAATCGTAACTGTCAACTGCATTCAATTTTAAGAAGGTCCTCAAGTATAAGCATTGAATGACTGACTTCTAAAAACTAGATTATCTGCATGTGATGCCAGAGAAACTTATGGTTGCTCAAATCATGGCTCAGACACCAATGATACTGAAGAGAAGAAGTCTTACATAATAAAGTCCTGGTCCATCGAAGCTAGTGAGCATTTCCAGACCTTTTGAAAAAAAGTTTCAACTGTTCCACAGCTTTAACTACCTGAACAAGTGAATAGTCAGTGAGACGTTATGAGTTTTATCAACAGCTGCCCATGACTGGGAAAATGACTACCAGTGAGTTCTACCATCATCTCATCATTGGCACAGTTTGTACCAGTGAAGATTTAATATATACTGTTAATTCTTTTATTACTTCCTGTCTTCAAGGCACATACAGTGCACTTGATACATGGGATTTTGACTTCTGAGAAACTGCAATGCAACAGGGGAGCAACTAGAAACAACAGAAGTTTCACGATGAACAAATAAAATCATACATAATGTTAAGTAATGTAAAAAGGCAAATTCTGTACAGTTTAAATTCATTAACTAAATTTGGAGGATGGATTCGCATTTAGTTTGCCTGTTTCTCTGTTCCTTATTTGTAAAACAGACTATTCCTTAGCCTGATAAGTAATATGCTTATTATTGCTTATGTTTATTACAAAGTTATTAATGTTCATGAAGTACTCCAGCATTTGCATGACAACTGCCATACTTATCCTACCAAGGAATTAACCATCTTGTATTCAGAGCAGTCTTTACATAATGTACAATAAATATGACATGTTGACAAAGAGTAAGCAATGAAGGAAAGCAGAAATTGAATAATGAATATTTTTTTCCTGAAGTAAACATTGTAATTTTATACATAAATGAAGTTCTGGACCTGTTTCAAAAAAAAGATTGCATTTAGAAACTGTCCTAATGCATATGCACAGGGGAGCCGAAATAAGTGTATTCATTAAGTTTAATTCTAACAATTTCCCAGCCTAGCTAAATTTGTTTCAATAAAGTTATTTATACAGAGGATAGTAGTATTTCTGAAGGCATCTTTGGTAAGGGGGCAACACATTCTGTTAGAATAAGCATTAGTAAACTTTTGCAAAAACTGTTTCAGATTATGTTAACATTAACAAAGCATTTTATCATGTCAACTGTACAAGAATGCCCATGTAAGGAATGAATGTCTTTAGAATCTTTGTGTGAATTGTATAATCACAGCTGTCATTTAGTAACTCCAGTAACATCTTACAATATTTAAAGAGTAGGAAGTATCCAATGTATCACATGATGGCAAGTATTAATAAATACTGCTTTTCTTTGCAATGATGATTAAAAGGAGCAGCATGAGTATCACTAAAAATATCAACATTAAGCACACAAAATAAATTTTCAAAAACTTGTAGAGGGAGTGGACTCTTGCAAAGACTAAAAGAAAAGCTTTTCTAACTTTTGGAATAGAGACAGATGTCTCTCTGGCATAGCTGTTGTAGTCTCCAGAGATAAATGGTCTAGAAACATGAAATTCTTCAGGGGAAAAAACAGAAAAACAAATTTTTCATGAATTATAATGTTGTCTGTTCATTGCTTCTCATAATGCATTTTGTTGCTATCAGTGGTCTTTCTACATTACGGTTTTATAAATTTTTCATTATTATCAAAACTTTGTGGAAGAAAGTAAGAATCGAGCAAAGTCTGATCTTGACTAAGAAGAGTATTTTGATTTTTCAGATTGGTAACAGTAAAAGGGCACTGATCAACTCAGGTTCTAAAATGAGTATTCTATCCTAAGTTCTAACTATTGGATTTATTTCAGAGCCAGTTTCCTGAGACACTTCACCCTGTGTGGGTAGATCCTGTGGGACTGAACTATTAGGCCATGACGGGGTGAATGTTCAGTCCGATTGATAAGGAGGCACCAAACGGGTTTTGCATGCATAAAAGTTACATTGCTTAAAAATAACATCATGGAAAAAAATAGATCCTTACTCAAAAGCAACACATATATCTATTCCTGAAAAAGGAATGAAATAGTCATACCTGTCTATCTGTATTTCCTTGTCTGACATCAATTTTCCCACAAATAAAAAATATTTGGCACTTCTTTTTTGAAGTATTTTTAATACTTATGACTTGGACTTACTACCTGCATGTTTCACAATGAAAATTAGGATAGAGTTTTATGTCAAAATATTATTTTATCTGGACTCCATGTAAACTAAACATATCCTTATTACTACCACTGATAAATGACAAGAGTGTTAATTATAAATGAGTCTGGAGAGCAAAATTAAGCTTGCATTGAACTATGTTCTAGTGACTAAGTAAAATATAAATCTGTCTTTTCTTTTAATTATCTTTAAAACACACATTTTCTTGCTTTTCTCTTAGCCATGATCACACTAAGATCTTACATAGTAGTAGTTATGCTGGTAAGGAGCTTTGTTTCAAACAGCAGAGACACTTATGAATTGTTTAGCTAAGCACTCCATAACCACTCTAATAGAACAGCACCTAAGCCACTATTCCCTCACAAATCAGTCAGTGAACTCTGAATAAACTTCTTTAAGTCATTATCCTTTAAGCACAGCACAAGAATATTATCAGCTAATACTGAGAACAAAGAATGTTTAAAAAGATACAGAATAATACAAAATGAGTAACTGTAAAATAAAAATACCTTAATCACTTAGATGAAGATAATTTCATCTTTCTCATAATACTGTCATCCACACCTCTTTACATTTTTACAGACACAGCATTTATTAATGTGAATATGTAAAAACTGTATAGAATAAAAAACCCAAATATTTTATTCGCCATTTCATTTAATCACACTGATCCTATCAATTCTTTTCTGTAAACATACATTCATCTATATATACACTTTTTGCTTTTACATTAATCTATATTCCTTCAGTAGTTCTAATGTTTATTAAGCTTTTCATATTGTGAGAACCACGATTGTGCTTTTATGCCAACACTTCAACTGTGCTGTGGATCATAGAATCTTTTTAAGTATTTATTTTGTTCCAAGTGTGAGCTATTTTGACTTAACTAATGCAATCTTATGAGATTAAAAATGAAATCAAGTTCCATTTCAGTAAAAAAAATACTTCAAACCTCGTAACAATACAACTAACTGAAAAGATGCCAAACACTAACATTCTGACAAAATATTTTCACTTGCAAGAAAATAAAACTATCAAATAAGAAAAGCAAAATTGTTGTTTAAAAGAAGTCTTAAAGAAATTTAGGTTAATAAACCAGTTATATGTCATTTTTTAGGACATATGCCATATGGGTGTATACGCTTTGCAGTGATGTGTCTAAGGCACATTATCTAAGACATAGAAGTGAAGTTCAGGTGCTCAAATACAGTTGAAGTGATTTGGGGGGGGACTAAGTAGTAACAAATTCACATACAGATTTCTCACTTCAGTGATTTTGTGATTCCTATTGTTAGCACAAAATCTAGTAGTGTTTCTTTAACATATATTCTGCAGTACTTAACTGTATGCTTGAAGTTAGGCTCATGTTAAGTGAGGTACATTCCTTATGTGAACATTCATGTTCAGTAAGTCACTGAAATCAAAGGCAAAGGCAAATTAAAAGCATCTTTTCAGAAGGAAGAAATTAAAATTAAAAACTAACTAAAACTCTACCGTAAAACCATTTTATGATGAAGACCACAGAAATGTATTTATTTCCCATGAACTGGCATCCATTCTCCCACCCCTGTGTGGATTCTCTAGTATTCCAGGGTGTCTGAAATGTCTAAATTTAAAGAGTTGAGAACAACTGATTTCTTTGTTTCATTGACATCAGTATTAAAGGGACTATGACTGTTCACTCAAGTCCTGATCGGATTTTGGCTAATACAGGTTGTGCTAAGGCCTGAAGTACGTTGGGAGCAGTGCCACTAGGTCAAAGTGAAAACACCATCTAGCTGTCCAGAAAGAGCTAAAATGCCATTATGCAGCCATTATCATCTGCAGGTTGCTGTCTCCTGCAGCCAGTATCTTTGCCTATTGACTGTCAGTTGTCTCAGGATCTGCTAACAGAGACATAGTATAGACCAAACTTCCAAGCTGGACAGTATAAAACATCAGCTTACCCCAAAAAAGCTTTTGAAGGAGATCCACCAGCAGCTTGACTGCTGAGGCTTTCCAGTTTCCTGGTGTGATACAGGGGACTTCTGCATCATGACAGAGGAGGAAGGATGAGCACCCTCACCATCAGCTAGGTAACTAATTTTTGCTCACAGGTGTATGAATTCAGTTATAGGTTGTAGTTATGAAACCTTATGAAGTAAATGGTAAGTAAATTAACGTTAGAGACTAGTCTGAGCAAACGGAACTGAGCCCTTGTTTGCTCTCGATTGTTTATTTCTTAATGAGCTCATAAAATAAGTCTTAATACAAAAAGCACATTGTCCCGTGTATTTGAGAGATTCAAATGGACTGTGACACTATGGCTGCAGAATTATGCCTTCCAAGTGGGTAAGTTAACAGTACGTATCATACCAGTGGACAATAGTAGGTACAGCTGTAGCTACACACCACTGAAGCATGGGTCAGCACAACTTACTGCAAGGGTGCATTAACAGAACCCAGCTTCTATACCCAGGGCCCAGTTCGGCAATGGTATCGTATGAATTAAGGGCAGGGGATATGCCTTCTATGAGCAGGTGACCCGCTTGTTGGATGAAGGTAAGGAAGTGGATATTGTCTATCTCAACTTTAGTAAGGTATTTGACACTGTTTCCCACAGCATTCTCTTAGAAAAATTGACTGCTCTTGGCTTGGATGGGCATACGCTTTCCTGGGTGAAAAACTGGTTAGATGGTTGAGTCCAAAAAAGTTGTGATCAATGGAGTTAAATCCAGTTGGCAACTGGTCACGAGTCGTGTCCCCCAGGGCTCAGTACTGGGGCCACTCCTGTTTAACATCTTCCTCAATGATTTGGATGAGGGGATAGAGCGCACTCTTAGTAAGTTTGCAGATGACACCAAGCTGGCTGGAAGTGTCAAACTACTTGAGGGTAGGGAAGCTCTACAAAGGAATCTAGATAGGCTGGATCGCTAGGCCAAGGCCAATTCCCTGAGTTTCAATAAGGCCAAATGCCAGGTCCTGCACTTCAGCCACAACAACCCCCAGTAGCGCTACAGGCTTGGGGAGGAGTGGCTAAAGAGCTGCCAGGCAGAGAGGGACCTAGGGGTGTTGACTGACAGCTGGCCAAACATGAGCCAACAGTGAGCCCAGGTGACAAAGAAGGCCAATGGCATCCTGGCCTGTATCAGGAATAGCGTTGTCAGCAGGAGCAGGGAGGTGACCATTCCCCTGTACTCAGCTTTGGTGAGGCCGCACCTTAAATACTGAGTCCAGTTTTGTGTCCTCCTCTCCAAGGAGGACATTGAGGTGCTGGAGAGGGTACAGAGGCAGACTACCAATCTAGTAAAAGATGTAAAGCATGTTCCATATGAGGAATGGCTGAGAGATCTGAGGCTGTTTAGCCTGGAGAAAAGAAGGCTGAGGGAGACTTTCTCGCTTTGTATAACTACCTGAAAAGAAGTTGTAGCAAGGTGGGGGTCAGTCTGTTCTTCCCAGTGACAAGTGATATAACAAGAGGAAATGGCCTGATGTTGCATCAGGGGAGGTTCAGGCTGGATATTAGGAAGAATTTCTTCACTGAAAGGGTTGTCAGGCATTGGAACAGCCTGACCAGGGAGGTGGTGGAGTCACCATCCCTGGAGGTGTTTAAGAGAGGGGTACATGTTGCGCTTAGAGACATGGTTTAGTGGCGCTCATAGGGCTAAGACTTAGGTTGGACTTGATCTTGAAGGTCTCCTCCAGCCAAAACTATTCTATGATTCTATGTCCCACAAAAGTACAGGGAAACTGCCACGCATGTCCCACTGGGGATACACAGCCACCTCATTTACGTTCTTTGCTGACTGTTAGTTAACGCCTGTCTATACCCATGATGCAGCTTGCCAGAATCAGGATGGCATGTGAAAGCCACAGCAACAGAAAGATGCTACAAATTTTCTATAAATAGCCCCCAGGGGCTTATCCACTGCAGAGAACAAGACACTGGCTGCTAGGAGAACATGACAAGATGGCTACAAGATATGTCAATCCACTATGCACACTCTATAACCAGAAGTATCTAGCCTCTGGCTGAAATCTAGTCTTTCTCCAACTCAAAAAGCCACCTTCCCTGAACAGGAATTTCTGAGATGTATAAAATCTTCCTGCTGCAGGAAAGTTAAATTGGTATTTCAATGTATCACTGGAGCAGAGGTATATGAATTCAGCTTACAGAGATAAGTTTATAAATTGGTAAAATGTTTCCCCTGCCCAGGAAATTTTAGAATAATGATACGCGGTGCCCATTTTTGCTAGAGAACATTCAAATAAACTCTCATCTTCACAGAGTTGAGAAAATAACCTCTCATTCATATAACAGTGATATCAGTATTGCTAAAGATAATATTTGTGCTGACTAGACCCTTAGGGCCATAATGACATAAAAATAAGCTTTTCTTTAAAAATACTTGCTAGTATAGTTCAAGTGTGTCTCTTTTTCTCAATAGCAAAAGGCAAATTAAAATTTACATGAACTAAAGATATTCCATCTCATAAACACAGACCTGCAAATACATATATATGTAGTGTACAAACATACATATGTATATATTGTGCTAAATTTCAAGGTTAAAATAAATTTAGGGTGGACTCACGATTTCTGTATGTGTCATACTGGTAATGCTGCATTTTTCTTAGTGTTATTTACAACTCATATCCAGGATTTATTCAGTAGGTACAGTTATTTTAGGTACCATCTTTCTTTCAGAAGAGCTTACTAATATTAACTCTGTCAAGAGTGTCTGTAATCTCCTTTCATCATGGTATTCTTTATTGTTGTTATAGCCTTTCAATATTTAAGAAACTACAGAAGATAAGCCTTGCTGTAGAAAATCTGCCTATAACATGAAGGCCACAGAGGTATCCTTTAGAGGAACAATGACTACTGATGTAAGGTCTTTCTTTGAGCACAGAACAGCAGAGCTAAAATTATCTTTGAAGAAAGAGAAATTCAAATCAAAAAATGTTAAGAAAAAAAAAAAAAAGAGGAGGAAGGGAGAAGATGAGAATACAAAGTAGAAA
>VYZX01019523.1:0-31403 GCA_013401335.1 Brachypteracias leptosomus
ATCAATGATAAGGATGTAGTCACAGGGTAGGGTTGAAATATACCATAGGGGAAAAAAACAAATAAAGGAAATTAGGAGGAAATGATAGTGGTGTGAGACTAAACTTTACATGGGTTGATTAGGCGATCTGGCTAGACTGTAAACCTTGGAGTACCTAATCTGTAGGGAAACAAGGGAGGGACTTTGCAGATGGAATAGGGAATAAAAAGCTGAATTCTGCATTCAGCAGGTGTGCCTACTAGCTAGGACACCGGCTCTTGCTGAATAAAGTGTTTCACTGCAGAGCCTGACCTGAGTCTTTCATGGAAGACATTGTTTCGTTATTTCCCACACTGCCACAGTAGGAGGGTTGAATTAGATGATCTTTAAAGGTCCTTTTGAACACAAACCATTTTACAACTGTCTCATAAAATTACATTTTCCTCCCAAGGTAAGAAAGAAAATGGTTAATGAGGGCTAGTTGATGCTTACCCGGTATCCATTCCAGCTCAAATAAAAGTGTAATGGTTCTCTAAAGAAAACACACTCAGTAGCATAGCAAATCATGGTATTTGGAGAGTTATGCATGGCTGTCAAACTATAATAGGAACAGCAGCTCCAATTATCTGATTATCTGGTATCCAAAGGCACATGCCCTGAGAGAAGTTCAGACAGGGGAAAGACAGCCAGGATACATAGTGTTGACCAGAGGTAGCAGGCTGTAAATCAGTATTATCTATACGAGTCAGAGAAGATTAAAGCTAGGAAGGTCACCAGGTACCCATCCAAGGACTATGAAAAGGCTGTGTGGCAAATAAGTAGATTCACTGTGACCACTCCTGAGTCTTCTTTCCTCAGTCCTACGAAACACCCTGACTACAGCAGTGCCTAGAGGCGTGTATGAATGACACTGCCTCTTTCTTCAAGCTTCAGCAAATGCTGCTGCTGGAAGACAACTTGCATTCCTGCCATCACATCTTTTCACTTGTGACCCTTTTCTTCTCCAACATCATCTTCTTTCTACTCCTCTTCCTATGCCTTTAACTTATGTCTTAACTGGCTAGATCACTGTTTTTGGCAGCACTGATAGAAGTCTAAAACAGGAAGACAGAGTAAAGCAATACCTTTACACAGCCCAACACTCATAAAAAACAGACCTTGGAGTCACCATGTGCTATGCTTAGTCTCCTCTAGCAACAATGCTGTAAAATTGAAGTCAGGAGCAGAAACAGAAGGTGCATCTTCTAATTTGTCTTTTTTTGTCTTTTCCCCTTTTGTGCATACTTATCATTCAGGAGGCATATTCAGGCTTTTACCACAACAGTAATAACAGCAGTCTTAACTTCTTCATCATCCAAAAAACCCGGTTATTACCATCTTTAATACCACTAAATGGATGCCAAATACAACAGTTTCCCCTATTATAAGATACAAAACAAACCCAACAGCCACTATTGTAGCTATGGAGAAAGGAAGTAAGAGATGTGGTTAAAATCTCCTTTAGCTGCTTTCACTTGTTTTTTCTTTTCTTTATGGTCAATAAAGGTTTAAATTTCTGTTTGGGGGTTTGTTTTGTTTTGTTTCCTCAGATGTGTATGTTCGTAGAAGGTAATTTGGGTGCCTCTGAATGTCCAGACTTTTAACTATTCAGTATTGTACAGTGGGTCATAAAAATAATTACCTTTGACCCTCCTGACTCATTTGTTCCAGTAAAATAGGCTTAAAGCTTCTAATTAATACAGGATGACACTATCATCTCTCCATCCCTCACAGATGACTCTATAAACACTGTGCCATTGTTTCTTCATTATGTTTTACTTCCTAGTGCTTTTCCTCTCATCACTTAGCTGCCATTTCTAGGCTTGCCTCCCCATCCTTACTGACTTAGGACCCCCAGCCATCTCTGCTTTTCCCAGGAAAGAGCAGCTCTTTACCTAGATATCCTTCACTGAAGTGAAAGGCAGTCCTTGATTCTAAAACTCAGAGCCTTTACTTTTAGTTACGTAAACCTGAGAAAACACTGTTCTTCCAATAATGATGAGATGAGGCTGGAATGCCTTTTTATAGTTCAAATCACTTACATTCTTGCCTTCAAGGTTCTGGCCTACAGCTATGGTATGGTTTGTTGCCCCATTGCAACTTAACCCTCCCTTCTGGCCTTGCAGCCATTGCAGCATCTCCATTTCTTCCCACAGCATCACTCCACACTGTCTTCTGTGTAGCCACTTTCCTTGTAAAGACTCTCTACACGTGCCAGGCTCCCAGGCATCCCAATGTATTATTTCCAGCCAATATCACAGATTCTAGACAATATAGAACCAAAGAACTTCACCTAGTATTGAAACTACAGAGGATAAATAAGTTAGACAGAAAGAAACATCTTCCTATAACAAAGAAAACTTGGTGATGCAATAGTCCACCTAACAGGACTGAAGAATCTTTGTTGTTGGACCCATCAGAAAAGAGATGGCATGGACATAGCAGGAATAGGTTACCTGTAGTGGATTATGTTCTGGGACAATGGATGTTCTCCCTCATCTGTTGAGGTCCTTTCCAGACATAGTTCCCAATTCTGTAATAAAAGTAGCAATATTTGACTCCACTTAAGCCAGATAAGCCTATCCTGAGTAGTGTTCAGGTGGCCACTTAAAATCTATGGTCAAATTACACTGAAGCCAGGCTTTTGATAATTGCTTAACAAAAGAAGTATTTTGCCATTGTCTATAGCCCCATTGCAAGTTGCCCTTTTTATACCAGCCTTTTCCCAGATTCCTTCCCATGCTTCTTAGTGCATGCTCTGATTGCAAACATGTCAAGAGAAATAGTTTATGTGAAGTATTTGCCATACTACTTGGAATAGAGATGTTCCTTTCAAATCAATGAGACAATTCAGGATAGTAAAGTTAAGTACATACATGGCTGTAAAATATCAATGAAATAGCAATGCAGATTTGAGCGACTGTGAAGACTCACATTCAGTTAGCTGTAATAAGGAATTACAAATCAACTACACTGAAGTTAAACTGTTGATGTCTGAAATGGCATTGAAACTTTTGCAGTTCCATGAATGAAAAATAGGGCCCTGCAGTAAAAAATAATTTTCACTGTCATATAAAATACATTTGGTGCCACTCAGAAAAATTCCAAATGCCATTTGTAAAATTAAAATGAAGGGGTGCTAAACAAAGGCATCAAATAGGGAGCCTTCTGTTACTAACAAGGTCACCAGTGAAACATCCATTCCCAGAAGGAAATGATCAGTATCTCACCAGAGCAAAGGTAAATAAGAGATGAGGTGATAGAAATTTTTGATTCAAAATGTTGAACTCCTCTGACATATCCAATAAAAGCAGAATACATTGCAACTGGCATGAATTAGTTGCAACAGGTGAAGATACTTGGTAGATCCATTTCTGTCAGCAGACATATTCAAAACTTTGGCTGCAAATGATCAGAAGACAGAATAGGCTGAAGTCCATCAAGTCTTACAGAAAACAGGAAGCCGCTGAAAAGAATGCAGTTTTTAGTGATAGAAGAACCAGTGACATTTTAAATAAGCAGAAATAGAGTGATTAATGCTTAAATGAGTTTTCCCTGTTGCTAAACAAACAAGGAATTACCAAGCAAAAGAAACATTGTTCAACAGATAGAAAATAACATAATCATGAAGAAAACAAACTTTACACTACAAAAAACGATCCTATAAAACATGTAAAGGAAAAAGAACAGAACGAACCAGCTACTGATAGTATTAATTAACAATATTTAAAGAAGAGCACATTTTCACCACAACGATATTTGTCCAATAAAAGACATCTCCCCCTTACTTTTAACATCATTAGTCTTATGGGGTTTTATAACTTTGGTTATGACAACCTGAATATCTCCAAAAGGAGTAAACATACAGATTATAGCTTTGACACAATTAAACAGAAAGGATTTGCCACAGTATCACGGCAAGAAATTACCATCAGGAACTTGAATACCAACTCAGAATTCTTTAGATCTTGTATCAACAGCAAAGGATGTTAAGTCATGTTTGCCATATGATGCAATTCTAAGAATAAAGACTGGTTGGAAAAGGTGTTGGTTAGTAATTAATGACAAACACATGAGAAATCATTAATAAAAACTATTTCTATGGATGACCAGCTTCTCTGCAAAAGAAAACAAGTCCATAGCCTTGAAGCAAATATATAATACCAAAATAAAAATGAATAAAAATGTGTTTGTCTTGTGTATGCTATATTATGTTAAAACCAAACAGCTGATTGCTAAAATATATGACAATAGCTTATAACGTCCTTAGGTTTCATTCCAGTAATGTCAGGTATGGAGCTAATTTCTTGAACAGATACTGAAAGTAAACCTTGGTAATATGAGAAGCAGAACCTGAGATAGCAACACTGAAGTGCCAGTCCCAGAGCCCACTGCTGGCTGTGCTACACTAGCCTGATCTGAGAAAACAAGGCTTACACAATCACTACCCATCAGTCTGTGTCCCTGACAATCCACACCTAATAATATTTGAATGTACTGGATGAGTCCAACCGCTGAAGTATCCAAAAGTAAATTAATTTTAACACTATTGAATCACAAAATGATTCAGATTGGATGAGACCTCAAGAGGTCACCTGTTCAACTGGTGAAATGTCAATGGGTAAATGCATTTTTTTACAAGTTGTGGTGGGTTTACCTTGGCTGGGTGCCCGGTGCCCACCCCTAGTCCCTCTATCACTCTTCCCCACCCCCATCCCAAACCTTGTCAGCAAGACAAGCGGGGAGAGAGTAAGATGGAAAAGAGAAACCCGTGGGTTATGATAAGAAGCAGTTTCAATAAACAGCAGAGAAAGCAAGGCCGCTCGTGCGTGAAGCAGAAGCAAGCAAAGCTGTTACTCTCTACTTCCTATCCGCAGGCGGTGTTGGGCCTGTCCCGGGAAGCAGGGCTCCAGAACACGTACCGGTTGCTCGGAGGACAAACGTCTTCCTCCGAATTCCCCCATCCTCCTCCCTTTATAGTTGAGCTGACGTCATATGGTATGGAATATCCTATTGGTCAGCTCGGGTTGGCTGTCCGGGTTGTATCCCCTCCCAGATCTCGCCCCCCCGTACCTTTGGTGCTGTGTGGGCACTGATAGTCATAACATGGGTGTGTGTTATCAACACCCTCTGGCTTCCAGTACTGCAGCATGAAGGCTGTATGGGGAAAATCAGCTCAGACAGACCCACTACACAAGTTTTTAAAAAATCTGCCATTAACGTACACATATATACACAGCTAATGCTTTGTATCAGCTGGCTGACCAACACAGCTGCATTACCATAGCTTCAGGTGAGTCATAGCACATACTGATGCTAAACCAGATGGGGTGGCGCCTTGCAGGGGTGTAGTGTGAGTTAGGACATTGAATTGAGGAAACAGAACCTAAATCTGTAAGAAAATAGTTTTGAATATTTTATTGTTCATAGAATAAATTGTTTGCCTGAAGCATAAATGTAAGAACTGGGAACAGTAAGACTCATTAAATGGGCTAGAGAACAATAGCATAAAATATGACACAGGTAACATTCCAATTTCAGTTAAAAAGGGCATGTTTCATTTCTGCCTGAAAACAACTTTATAAAGTAATGATATGGACACTGTTTCTATTCTGAAGAGTCTGCAATCGGTGGACTTTTCTTCAAATAGTTCGAGATACTGCTTGATAGGAAAAGTATTTGTTTCTAAAAAGAAAAGCTGTCCTCCTTTTTACAAGACTGATTTTCTTTCAGCCCAGTTATTAATCAGCAGTCACATGACAATAATAAAGAATCAGAGAAACAACCACTTCCTACGAATGCTGAACATTATTTGGATACAGAAACATTTATTATTTCTAACACTACACCCTCTTCCATCCCACATCCTTGAACTTTGCTGCTTCATCGCAGAACACCTACTTAGAGGCTTGCCAAACAGTAATGCTCAGTGACATAACAAAAAGAAATAAAACGCATCTCCCCTTCATCACACTCATTTAAAACACAAATTACAGCTCTGTATGATCTCTCTCAGACTTTGCTACTCCTTAAAATCTGGTCACGTGGATTTAAGGAAGGATTTCATTCATCCGCTGGGAAGCATGGAGGCTCCACAACAGCACATTTGGACTTCTTTTTCTGGGACTGTTTCCCTTCCTCAGTGCTGGCACTGGGATCACATGGCAATTCACCTGAAGATAGAACCAGATGAAGATACCATCTGTTTGTCCTGTACTGATTAACTGGATCAGACTCAAGTATGCAGCAGCTTCGGGTGTAGCTATGTCTACAGACAGCAGCTGATGCCATCCAGTATTTCTCCAGAACAGTTTAATCAGGATGAGAACTTCTTTCATAAGTGAAGAAAAATGTCAGGCCTTCTACTGAAGCATAGAGGAGAACACCTCAGATATCCTAGATGTAGGGGTCTCATTCTGAGATGTTCTGATGTGAACACTCTGGATGAAGCCTTGCTTGTACCGTTAGTAGCATTATTGTGACCTTTCACTCCATAAGTTGAGTTTGTGCCATTGTGGAGGGTTCCCATAGCACTCTGGAGAATTTTGTTGCAAGACTTTCTTACTAGTGTGCATTTCTTTACCCAGCAAGCTGCCCTCTGTCTTGAACTGTCTCTGATCTCACTGGATTCCAAAATGCTGGAACACTGCCAAACTGTCACTGCTATCAGTAGTTATGTCTGCTCAATAGCTGGTAAGGCTTTAAACTTCGCTCTAGCCTGCTGACTGGCACTTTACTAGGAGACAGAATTTCAAAATGCCTAGGAAAATACCTGTGCTTAAACATCATACAAGCCTAATATCTTTTATGTCCCAAAGTCTATACTGGTGTTAGTTTTCCTTGTGTTTTAGCTTCTGTCCCAACTCTGCCTGTATCTTAGTGTACTCTGTTGCTGTTGTGCCAACCAAAAATTAATTTTCTAAGATGTTGCTCTTCAAAGGCTTTGAGTATGTCTACACTGCAGCCAGAGCTGTGACGTGAATGCTGCACAAATATATACAGGACAGCTTTAACATAAGCAGGTTGGGTATTTAGAAGAGTATAGCTGAAAAAGCAGGAAGATTACACACATGCTGGAGATACACTAGTTTCTGTGGCGAGGCTAGAAAATGGCTCAAAATGCACTGTGCATCCTTCAGATAAAGAAAATCACAAAGTATTCATGGGCTTTCCTGCCCTATATGAAAAAGGAGCAGAATAAGAAACATCAGAATATTTTGGTGCAAAAAGAAAATTATGACAGTGTTCTTGTGATTACAAATCACCGATACTTCATTTAATAATTGATCATGCTTAGAATCTTAAGCAACACAGAGAAAACAATGAGGATTAATTGGACAGCAAAAGATAAATTTCTGATTGCTCCCTAAAGTTGTTGTCTTGATTGGAAATCAAATTCTTTGTCTGGTAAGAGAGTTTTGAAAGTCACAAGCAATGCGAACAAATCCTGATGCTATTTTTGCTGAGTGCAGATTTTTGTCATCTTAATAGATTAAATTTAACAGATTCAAGCTAAGAACTCTCAACTATTGGCTAGAAATGGTATACTTATCCTTTAGACACATAATTGAGTAATTTAGGTCCATTATTCAATCTATTCTTAGCCTTTTAGATAATTTATTTAGAAATTTTACCACCCAAATTGTGACCTAAGGACAGCATTGGCTGTGCTTACAATAGTTTGTTAGGCTCATCTCAGACAGTGTATAATGCAATGACATAAGGCCTTGCAGAATCTTGCAGGAGTCAGATGACCTGGAAACATATTGGAAATACAAGTGACTCATCCAGCATTTAGTTTTTCTCCCCAGACCAAGGAACAACAGCTTACATGCTTACATATCTATGGGAAATACCAGGATCACACATTGAAAAGATAACTAGTTGTGGTGGGTTAGCCTTGGCTGCCAAGTGCCCATCAAGCCACTCCATCACTCCCCCTCCTCAGCTGGACAAGGTAAGATGAAAATATGATGAAAAGATCATGGATTGAGATAAGGACAGGGACAGTAATCACCATTACAGGCAAAACATATTCAACCTGGCAAAAATTAGTTTATTAACAATCAAATAAGAGCAATCAAATTGAGACATAAGAACAAAACTAAAGGGACCTTTCCCCCACCTTTTTCTTCTCCCTGAGCTCAACTTCAGTCCAGATTTCTCTATCTCCTCCCCTAAGCGGCACAGGGGGACAAGGAATAGGGTTTGCAGTCAGTCTGTCCCATGTAGCCTTTTCTGCTCTTTCCTCCTGAAGCTCTCCCCCTGCTTCAGTGTTGGGTCCCACCCACAGGAGACAGTCCTCCACAAACTTCTCAAATGTGAGTCCTTCTCATTGGCTGAAGTTCTTCACAAAGTGCTCCAGCATGGGTGCCTTCCATGGTGTGTAGTCCTTAAGGAAGAGAATGCTCCAGTGTGGGTCCCCTGTGGAACCCACAGAAAACCTGACAGAAAACCTATTCCAGCATGGGCTCCTCTCCATGCATTCACAAGTCCTGCTAGGAGGCATCTCCAGTGTGGGCTCTCCATGGGATGACAGCTTCCGTCAAGACACAGCCACCTACTCTGGTGTGGGGTCTTCCACGGGCTGCAGGGTGGATATCTCCTCTACTGTGCACCTCCGCAGGCTGAAGCGGGACAATCTGTGTCAGCATGTTCTTCACCACAGGCTGCAAGGGAATCTCTGCTCTGGCACCTGAAGCACCTCCTACTCCTTCTTCACTGACCTTGGTGTTTGCAGAGTTGCTTCTCTCACGTGTTCTCTCTCCTCTCTCCTGGCTGCTGTTGTACAGGAGTTTTTTTCCCTTTCATAAATATGTTATCACAGAGGCACTACCACTGTTACTGATGGGCTTGGCCTTGATCAGCAGCAGATCCATTTTGGATCCAGCTAGCATTGGCTCTGTCAGGCACAGGGGAAGCTTCTGGCACCTTCTCACAGATGCCACTCCTGCAGCCCCCCTGCTACCGAAACCCACATAAACTGAATACAGTGGTTGACAGCTAAGTGGTCTTCAACTGACTCTTTTCATCCAAAAGGCAATCCATATTTCTTCAGATAAATCTTTCTCCCTACATTCAAATGATTTTAGTATAGGCCTGGTGTGATCTTGCAGACAGACCAGGATTGTCAGGCTATTGATCTCTCCCATCAGTATATCAGGGATAGAGAAAATGGAACCTCTAAAAGTACTTAAAAATATCTAAACTGGTTTTTTGTCATACATTCCCCTGAGTAATCAGAAGACAGACTGTATTCACTGTCACAGGAACTGTCATTTCCTGGTTTTAGATTCATAGAGGTATTTTTCCTGTTATAACTCGATGCTTGTTCTGTGGTTTGTGGTCTCCCTGTCTAGTTACAAATGTTATTGAGTTGAATTGTGGATGTGGCTAAACATATTGCTTCCTCTTTCCTTGAACAATATCTTTCAGTGCCCCACTATAGTCTTGATACTGCTGCACAGCATAGTACACTGTATTCAGAGCCAAGTAGGCATCTTCTTTATAGATCAATATTTTGAGGAATCTCAAAGTATTATGACTGGAGTTTTTCACTCTTGTCCTAAAAAAAATATTGTTCTGGGGGAACTGTTTGATAAAATTATCTTTGTTTAATTATGAGCTATTAAGCATAACAAAAGGTATTTTTTTTACATTAGAAATATTTCTTGTATTTTTGCACTTGAGACAAAAACTAAGTACTTAAAAAAAACCTTTGTATTTCTCAAAGGTACAAATTGTTCTTTCTGTCATCAGGATAATTTTCCCTGTTCCTATGTACTTGGGTAGAGCACGTAAGAATATGGTTTCTGTAAACGAACGAGTTTACAAATTGCTTTGTAAAACACCAAAGAGAGCTGCAAGCACTACCACTCCCACTCCCAGACTGCGAGACAGGACTGCTCCAATTTTTGTTGCAAACTGTTTTTTATCTACCACCGAGACTACTGATAAACTTCATGCAATTTAGTAAAATTCATATTAGTGAATCTTAGAATTTTCCCACTACAATGGCAAGTTTAAACTGGAAACTTGGGGTTTTGTATCATCTGAGCTTTCAAAGAGGGATTCTTGAGTACTACCAATAATTTTTACTGCATTAAGAGCATTCTGCCTTTCACTTAAAACAGATAAACTAACTTTGCCAGTGTACTTGTTTGGCTAAAAGGGAGAATATTAACTTTTATGAATGATTCTTTTCAAGAAGAGATTGATTTCTATTTAAACTACTGGGTCCTCACAGCAGTAAGCAAGAGATTACATTACATGTTCAGTTTATCACACATTTGTAAAGTTCACCACACAGTAATAACTCCACATGTGCTACAACTGCAATAACATTTGGTTGCAGAAAATTATTCAGTTTAGAGCCAGCATAAATACCAAAGTATAGAGTTTTCCTCCATAAAAGGGATGGGCTAGCACATGCGCTGCAGCTATAGTGGTTCCGATGTACAATGCAACTCCTTGTCCTTGGAAACTACCCCAAATCTCTTATATCAAAGCTGCTAAGGGTAGGCGCTTCCACAATTTCAACTGGATACAATTATTACTAGAAAGTATGCTTTTGGGTGGATGTTTTATTGTTACTACGCCATCACAAAGTCAACAGTGCTTTCAGGCAGACGGCTTCTTGTCTCAGTTCACACAGACAGACTCAAAAAGTCTTAAAAACTTTTGCCAGAAAAAAAGACTCTCACTAACAACAAACAGATGTTGCTATTTGGCTTGCCCACATTAAAATTTGAATCGTTCTATCAACAGAAATCTATTAAAAATGCTTGTCCAGCATAGCTGTGTTAAGCACAATGCTTAAAACCAACTTCAGTACACCTAAAAATACTCCTGATGCTATGGTGCTTTGAAGTATACTATTGAATATCCTATCTGCTTCATCTTGACTACCATAAGGAATTGTGCAGCTGGTTAACTGAGAATACACTAGTCTTGTACTTGGACAGAAATAATCTTGATACAGCAGTTGTTTGGAACTGATCAAACTTTCAATCAGGCTCCCAGATGAGACCTGGTTTTCTCAAAACCACTTTGAACTGAAGCTAGTTTATCCAAGGTGTTCAGTGATTCAGATCTAGAGGGGTATAATTTAAGTTCGGCCTGTAGCATGATGTAGGAGTCACACTCTAAGTGCTGGAATGTTTGTACAAACACTCAGAGGAGTATTTCTATTCTTGTTCACAACATTAACATGCAGAAGACAACTTAGGCAGCACTGGGTGAGATCACTTTGTGGTGGTTCAGGTTATTCAGTCCACAGGGAACCCAAGCTTTTACACCCAGCAATTACTAATCCACCTCACACATGTACAAGTACATATGTGCAGTTCCATAGGGTTTCATCCCATCACCAGCCCAGCTCTGCATTTATTATGTATGGATCTGCCCAGGCAGGCTACCTTTTGTGCTGAATTTGGATTCTGTAATTTCCTTGTTCTCCTAACACTGGCGTGAATTGAGATCATGTCTGCGAACCAGCAGATACAGGCTCAGAGAAATGATACTGCAACGCAGAAAAAGCACAAAGTAACTCCTGGAATTTTGCAAATCTACTCTTCACTGGTTTACTAATTCAAGATCTTATTAAATATCACTGCTTGGAAAATGCCCAGGGATAGAAATGACTCAAAGTATTCTCTGCCATAAAAGTTCTGGTGCCTGACCCAATTCTTACAGAAAAAATAGGACATCATTTGAATTCCTAACTTGCATTTCAGCTCAATAGTGACAGAACATTTGTGGCTCCCAAAAAGCTTTGGCTCTATAAAAGGCTGTAATCCAGCTTGCCAGCTGAGTAACTGCTACTTTCAACAGCCCTGTTGGTCAGGTTAACTAGGCCTCTCACATGTGCAGTTTCCATGACAGCAATGGGATCCTTGTGCTGAAGTGCCATATCCTCAGCAGCAGCATGGCAGCGGTTTCCTGCTCTCTGCACAGCTCAAGTTTTCTTCAGAGACCCTCCCCAGTAATTCTTCCAGTTGCTGCAAACTTGTCACCTTTTTAAAGTGCAGGAATCAACCATAGGTCAGGCAGATTGGGTGCTACCCAATTCACTTCTGCTTAGTGATGAAGAGTACACTCCGCCACAAGCCCTGTTTAGAAAACAATTTAGGTCTTTAAGAATTTTTTTTCTTTTTTTCTTTCTTTTTTTTTTTTCTGGTTTATTCAGTAGAAATCAGCAATGCATTTAAGAACAACTTAAGAACATCTCACCAACATCTGAAAAGTCTGCTCTTTATATTTTTAGGAATTACAAGTTTTGTGCGTCCCCCAGTGCAGAAGTTACTGTGAAGGCTATTCAGTGCTCCTTGATAATGTGATTTTGAAAAATTGCTATCTCCTTGCACATTTTTCTGTAAGGGTACAATTTTAGCAAAATTTAATAGCTATCGAGAGCTGATGGTACAGCTTCTCTGCTATCAGAAGAGGCCTACCAGAAACTTGATGTAGTTTAGTGATTTTCAGACTGGTTTTCAGCCAGCTCTCAAATGTTACATTTACTCATCATCTGCTTTAAAACATACCAGCTTGCCCCTCTGCTATCTGAGAAGAGCCTGTACAGTAACATACCCAAAATACTAAGACTCTTATCCTTTGACTGGTGAGAAATTTTGAACCCCTGTTTAATTCACTTAAGCCTGGAGATATATATAGTTGAACCTTCATTGTTTTTCTTTCATGTATTAATAAAGACAAAATGGGATTACTGCTTACATTTATCTCCTGAAAAATTGTTTCTGAATACTTAGCAGAAAGAGACTGTATTTCCTCCACCAATGTATTCTTTACTTGCTTGCTTGGCCACATCTACATGGGATATAATCACATCTTCCAGATCATCTCACAGCTTTGATCCAATGCCTAAATTTAAGGTGATAGAAAAGAATGCTGCTCTCCAAGATATATAGCACACATCACCCAGATCTTTAGAACATAGATATGGTCCTTCCTCTGGCTGCAGGGCCATCATTTCCTCCTTTTTTCTAGGAGTTGTGACTTTGGGCATTCAAGATGTGACTCTGATTCTCCTGCATATATAGGAGGTTGCTTTGTTAAAGACCAGAGAATGTTTGGATTGCCAGAGGCCCTGTTCAAATACTTCAGCCTCCAGGGACAGGATGCTAGTCAATACAGTAACTTTAGAAAAAGTTGAGACTCACTCTTGCTTCTCTGGTGAATGCAAATAAAAATGTTTTCTTTCCCCAGTGCTTCCTTTAATTTGGAGCAGGACTACAATATCACAGATGGGCCAGTAAGTATTGCCTACTGATCTTATTTTTGATGCAAGTATTCTGGGATTGTTATAGTAAGAAATTTTTAAACATACGAGAACAGAAATGGTATATCCTAAAGGGCACCCGGAAACCAGCTCTTGGCCTTGGAATTGCAGGGGATTAATCACTCCTTTCAGACTTTCTTATGAGAGTTGTCCTGGCTTACTGTAACCTAGGTGCTCTGCAATACACTTTGAAACCTTGGAGAGCACTGCTGGCACTACCAATGCTCAAGTAGTACTGGCTGACAGGAGTACAAAAAGCTGTCTCAGTGCAGCTAACTTCAGTTATAAAAGTACACAGCTGCCCAAGACAGCTATTTCAGAGCATGCCCTTGTCTCCAGCTCTTGTCACAGATGCTGCAATCCTTTGCAGCCTAACTGCAAGTGCAAACTCCTGCTGTATGGCACACCATTTGGTGCTCTTGAGAACGGCTCTTTGAAGTATTCTGGTTCAGTCTCTAGTCAGAATGAAGACATACAACTAAAACAAGTTGCTGAACCACCATATGCTCTCCTGCAACCATGCAGAAAACCACTTTACAGGAAGCTGACACAAATCCTCTGGCAGACATCATTTCCCTGTGAGTTAACTTGTTGACCTCCATACTTAAAACCCTTGTGACAGCTTGGGGGCTGAGTCCCTGGGAAGCAGCATCAGCTGCAGGCTACGGAAGAGTGGGCCGCGGAGCTGCGGCGCAGGACTACCGAGGCCGACGTGCCCCTCGGGGCTGACCGGGACTAACCAGCAAGGCCAGAAACGCGACAGGCAGAACCAGCGCTGCCTCAGATGCTGCCCGGAGCAGAAGCCGCTGCTCCTCAGCTCTGCAGAGCTCCACATTCCACCTTGGGCGGCTCACGTCCCCCGGACCGGTCCGGTCCTGGCCCGCTTCCCTCCTCGTCACCGCCTCGCCTGGCCCGGCCCTGCCCGGCCCCGCCTCCCACCGGCCCCGTCCCGGCGCGTGCCCCTCCCGGCATGCATCGCGTGGCGCTGCTCGGCCGAGGCAAGGGGCGGGGCACCGCCGTCCCCGCCCACCACGGGGACGCACGGAGAGCGGCCGAAGAGCCGCAAGCGTGGCCGGCGGAGTAGGGGCGGGGCGCTCCGCAGGACCCGCCCATCTCCATCCGCCGGAGAAATCGGGGCGACGGCCAATGGGGAGGGCGCCTCGCGTGGCGGAGGGCGGGGCCGACGCTCTGTTGCCGCAGCGCCACCGCCGCTTGTAAACAGATCTTGCCCCACGTGACGCGCGCTAAGTACCTGTGTGGGGCACCGGGCATTGTCCACCGCGGCGGCTGGCCCGTGAGCGGCGGCGGGGGGCTCCGAGCGGACAGGAGGTGATTCCTCTCTGTCCTCCTCCACACCCCGGCTCCCTCGGCGCTCCGGCGGGGGCCCCGCGTATCCTCCCTGCTCGGCATCTTCCCCGTCCGCCCGCCCGCCGCTAAGATGGCTGATGGTGGGCGGTGAGGCGGCGCACGGGGCTGCGGGGAGCCGTTGCTGGCCAGCGCGCGGCGGACCCGGCTGACGGGACGGGAGCGGGAAGGGCGGGGGTGTGTGTGGGAAGCTGCGCAGCGCCATGTCCGCCTTCGCCCTGGAGGAAACTCTGGAGGCCGACTGGGTGGCCGTCAGGCCGCACGCCTTCCAGGAGCGGGAGAAGCACAAGTTTGTCTTCATCGTGGCCTGGAACGAGATCGAGGGCAAGTTCGCCATCCCCTGCCACAACCGCACGGCGCAGCGCCAGCGCAGCGGCTCCCGGGAGTTCCGCCGCGGCGGCCCCGAGGCCAGAGCCCCCCCCAAGGCTGGCGGCTCCGCGGCGCGCAGGGACGCCGGCCTGCTGCGGGGCGCCTCTCATCCCCGGGCCGAGGCGGGGCCGCGGGGCTCTGAGCCGGGCGCGGCGGCTGAGGCGCTGCCGAAGAGCCCGCTGCGCTCCAAGAGCAGCCCGCCCCGGAGGCAGCAGCGGGGCCCGGAGGCAGCAGGTGCCGCCGAGGATATAGAAGTGCTGGAGCTGGGGAAGGAGGAGGCGGCCGCCGCGCTGTCGCTGCCGCCCTCGTCGCTGCAGGCAGCCGAACCGGCTGCTCCCGACGTGGAGCTCGCGTCGGAGGAGTGCAGCTGGGCCGGCCTCTTCTCCTTCCAAGATCTGCGGGCAGTGCACCAACAGCTGTGTTCGGTGAACTCGGAGCTGGAGCCCTACCTGCCAGCCTTCCCCGAGGAGCCCTCGGGCATGTGGACGGTGCTGTTTGGAGCCCCGGAGCTATCCGAGCAGGAGATGGACGCTCTCTGCTACAAACTGCAACTTTATTTGGTCCACAGCTTGGATACCTGCGGCTGGAAGATCCTTTCGCAGGTGCTTTTCACGGAGACTGACGACCCCGAAGAATACTACGAGAGCCTGAGTGAGCTGCGACAGAAAGGATACGAGGAGGTGCTGCAGCGGGCCCGCCGACGAATCCAGGAGGTGAGGCTACCCCATGGTCCAGATACCTCCACCTTAGTGTTACCTTTTCCTTACTCTGTGACATCTTCGGTTGATCTCTCCAGGTCCTTCTCTTTACCTTTGTAGGATTGATCGAACCATGGGACAGAAAAGAGTATAGGAAAGCTCTCTAGTTTAAAAAAAAAAAAAAAAAGCTGCTTTGGGATTCTTAGTAAGAAAATGAGGCTTAACCTTTCCAAGGTCTCCAGGGCCAGGATTTCAGAAGGTGCAAATTTCCCTAGTCATCTAAGTGTGACTTAGTACTTTGTTCAGTGCAATCAAATGTAGATGTTTGTGAACAAGTATTGGATGGATTTGTTAACGTCTTGCTCCTGGATTTTTGTTCTTGTGTTGCTTTGCACAAGATTGTGTTGGAGTCTGAATTTTTCTGTTTAATGGGAGCAGCAACATGTGGTGTTTATTTTGACAGTACAATTTAGGCACTTGAGGCCCTAAAATTTTAGGTTCCTACAGGCTCTGGGTGCTGAATCTCGTGTTTCAAGTGAGGTGATGTTTTCCAGTGGCATTGGAGTAACTACAACTTTTGTTCAGCTGTTAAGTTTTTAGAGTTGGGAATTTAAAAAGCAAGTTGCCTGGTCCTAGTGAGTGTTTACTGCCTTACTGTTGCTAGATTCTGGCAAGACTTGGATGTTTCAGGACACACCATCTCTCTTTCTCAAACCATGTATTGTTTAGATGAAATTAGTTGAGGAAATTCTGCAAACTAACTTCTAGCATCAGTGTGTGAGAATTTTTTACATCTTTTTGAACTGAAGGACCCAGATTTCGCCAGTGTAAAAGGACTGTACATGTGTTTTTATGTTTCAGTGGCCTTGGTCCAGAGTGTACCAGGGTCTATCTAAATGTGATTATGTGTATGAATCAGGTTAGGGAATTTTTTATTTTTGCAGACACCATCTAAATTCTGTTGTATGGATATAGGTCAAGTTTGGCTGCTTCAACTGCCCACGTGTATCTTAACAGTATGTGTTCAAAAATGGGTGGTGATGAACCTTTTTTCATTGGATAAGTATGAGCCTATCTGCTTGCACTCTGTTTTGATGGCATAGTTTTGAGTTTTGTAGGATTCGGTTCTTAGTGACTGGAGTATGAGAAAATTGTTCTATCAATGGTGCAATCATAAGAGCCTCCAAATGTAGCATTGTCAGGTGTAAGTTTATTTCCAAACTGTTGTGTTAGGGTGTATCATTGTGATTTATCTTTTTTCATGGCTGTTTAAAGGGCTAAATTAATCCTCTGTAATTTTGATGTACAGCTGGTAGCTGGTCTAATAATATTCTGCAATAGTTTTAATCCAGAGAATATCAAAGCATGCTGTTTGCCTTTTGAATGGCTTCATGAATGCTTGGGAGCATGTGTTTGGATTGACTTAGCCTTCAGTTCTGCAGTTCTTGTAAGGAGCAGAGCAGGACAGAAGTTCTTGTTAAACATGGAGTTTGTGAATAGGGTACCTAACTTAAAGCATGTGGTGTTTTTAAGGAAACACTAAGTTGGAATTACAGAGTAAGAACTATTTGCTTCTTGGAGAATCTTGTTTTCTCTTTTGTTAGTACTAGTACTGTCAGCAAAACCAAAACTAGTTATCAATAGGCAATGCAAGCTTTATCCATCAAGATCTCTGAACTACAACATCTTGCTCTCTGTTAATGTTTAGAACTTGGTGCAGACAAAATGGCAGAGCCTGTGTGTGTATTTGACTACAGTACAACCTTCCTTTCCCATGTAGGGTGTACCTAAAGTCAGTACAGCTGTACTTCTGTCTCTGTCAGTTATGTAAATTGATCCTACTTTAATTAAAGGTAGTTCATGTTTAAGAAAAGAAACCAATAGAATGACCTGCTCTTTTCTTCTTGGCTCTCAGGTTTCTCTTTTCCTTACCTGTTAGTGGTTTACATGGTCCACAGGAAATGTCTTTCTTTTAAGCAAATACTGATATTGTTTGTCATTGCAATTCTAAGCAAGTGAGCAGTGAATGATGGGTACTGCTTGATATTTCTGAAGTAAAGGTTTTTCATACTTTAAAGAAAACCTACTGAATCTGTGTTTCATCTCACACTAATTTACTTTTGCATTTGTGCTTGAAGTCTTTCTGTTAGCTGAGTCTGCTTGCTAGCTGATTGCAGGAATGTTGAATTTCTGCATTTTAAAATTATTTTACCTCTTAAAATAACTTTTTGGAAAAAGGGAAAGTGATTGAGCAGCACTGGTTATAGCAATATCTATGTAAAGGGTCTCATTAATGTAAAAGTGTGCAAAAAACAAGTTAGAACTCTTAACACCTTGTCCTAACATCTTAACATATGCCTCTGTGATTTATAATTATTTCGTATATCTCTTTCTTTCCAGGACAATTTCCTCTATGCAGTTAGAATATTACTTGAGAAATACTTGCAGTTTCTCTTAGTCATATTATTTATATTCTTTCTTGTGTTCATTGTTTCAACATCCCCTGCTTGGCCATCTGTTGCTTTCTGTAAGTTACACACAACCCTGTTTATTTTCACAGCAGTTAATAGTTTTTGCTTTTTGTAGTAGTCATTTTTATCCCTGTCCCAATTATAAACCTTTAATAAGCCAGTAGAATGTTGCAAGTAGAAACAAGATCCAAGATAAAGAAGAAAAATAGTTGTAGAGGAACTGTGTGACCTGGAATTAATTTCTTCTGCATAATTTGCGGTTTTGAAATAGAGCATCTTTTACTTTTTTCAAATTAAACTATTAATTCTGGAATAGTTTAGGAATTTAATTTATGTTAAAGTAAAAACTTGTGTCTAAAGGAGCAAATATTTTTCTACCTTATTTCTGAAAACTAATGAACGCTTGTTTGAAACCCTTGTTCACTAAGCCTGTGCCTGTTAAAAAAGTTCCGTGGGTGCTCAGGTTAAAGTCTAAGCTCCCAAATGGAAACATGATACAGAATAAGTTCATGACCAAGTAAAAAATGTGTTACTTAAACAGAAAGGATGCCACTGAGTCCTTGTTTGGGATTCCAGCTTATTGGCCAGTATTTCCGAAATCTTCAGCTTTGTGACTGGGAGGCAGTCTGTGCTCTTGCTCCTGTCAGTTTCCTATCTGTTTCTCATATAACATGCTTGGAAATTTTTGTGAGTAGAAGAATATCAAAGATGGTGTCATGTGTCTTTGTTGGTGCTGTGTTGGCAAAAGGTTGAACATAGTCATGGTTTTCCTGAATGAAAAGTGGTGTTAGTATAAAGTATGATTAAGAGGGTTTGGAGGCTTAGTCATGCCAATAAACATATTCTATGGTATACTTATCCTTTTACTTGCTCTTGCATAGTCAGTTGTAGCCCATTTTACATTATATGCCTACTTCAGCATCTTCGAATTAAAGCATCTGTGAATATCCTTGTTCCTTGTAGGTTTTAATTGCCATCACAGTCTGAAATTCATTGGATGATCATCTATAAGATCTTGAATGCCAGTTATAAAACTAATCAGAGATTTTCTTTTGTTTTCCTGTAGCTCTGTAAAAAACTAGGAACTGTGGTATCTTCAGGCAGACTTAGAGACCACTTTGTGTCTATGTTTTGTATGTGTACTTTTGAGTCACTTTAATACAATAGCTCAGAAACACTTTTTAGTCCATGGTTAAATTGAGAGCATCTTGTTTTCTGTGGCCAACTTAAGACTGCCTTGAGAGTGAGGACCTACCAGTATTTTTAATTTCTTTCTCCTGCAGAGTGGAATATTTTAATAAGCATGAGAATAGTCCTGAAAACTTCTATCTTGTGTTGACTGGCTTTATTTTATTTTGATTCAAAGGGCTAGAAAGCCTAAGGAAAAATAAAAAGAAAAATCTTTTATCTATTTTGTTACAGTAACAACTTCTATGAGAAGAAAATGTAGGGGTTTTGATAGAAAGCTATATGGTCACTTAATTTTCTTCTTAAATCAGTATGAATCTTTTTTTTTAATTTTTGCATGGCTTTAGTAGGCTATAGGTTAATGATTGTTGTTGTTTTGGATAAATGAAATATGATTGTCAAATCACAGAAATTGGTAAAGAATTGGTTCAGTTATGGAATTTCACTGCTTTTCAGGGATGTAGTCACATCAAAATGTTTACTTCAGAAAAGCTAAGTAATATTCATAAGTTATTTTGCTTTGTTGAATTTGTTCTAATATTTTAGTGAAAAATAATATTCACAAACATCTCAGTAACGAGGAGAATTTTATTTCCTTGCTTTTAGCTCTGTGCATTCAGTTCTAAAATAAGTGTGTATATGGTAGGTAGTGGGGCAATGTACAAAAAATGCAAGTTTTCCTAAGATAGGGGGACCTGTTTCTGTTCAGTGATCTACTCCTAGGCACAATGTGGAGATTCAATATCAAACTTGAAAATAATGCAAAAGTAAATAATATGAAACGCTACAATAAAGTATTCAGTGTTCCAGTAATACACAAAAAGGCTAGTGGTAGTATTTCCATCAAAAGCAATGTAACCTCTTTCTATGCAAGAAGCAAAGAAAACCGAGTCTGGTATATTAACTGCAAAGAAAAGTGAATCCTGTATATTAACTGCAGTAGCTAGATTTAGAAGATACATAAGGTGTCTCAGGAGAGAACGCTGGTTCAAATTTAACTTTGGAAGCACAGTGGATTAAAACAAGATACACTGAGGATTTCTTTTGCCTATTGACATGAATAGAGGGGAATTAAAACTAATGCTGAGCATTCTGGAAATCCAAGCTATTTTTGTTTGAATGATTCTTTACTCATTATTTGTAATATTAGCAGTTGTTTCCAGTAAAATTATTTTGATTAACTTCTAAATTCCTTTTAAATAGCTATTTAAGTACTGAACCAGTAGTATAAGTTAATACTAGCCAAAATATAATACATCAGCAGCTGTAGAGCATGCTCTATAGAACAGGCAAGTAGCCTCTGAGTTCTTAGAAGACATTTACCTGGTATTAGTACTCTCACTAGTATTTCTGTTGCTGTCCAACCAAAGATATTTCCTCAGTGTTTATCCTTGTCAGCCATCACCTTTTTATTTATGTAATTTGCAGCTGGAGTTACTAGCAGTTATTTCTGGTTGTTATGAAGTACTACTAAGTTAATTACTTTAAAGGTTCATCATTTTAGGCATTGAAAGTTCACACATGACTTACTCTGCAAGCATCAGACCCAGTAGTACGGATACTGTGATACATTTTCAGATAAGCAGAATTAAAGATGGGGTTGTTCCCCCATCCCCTTTTCTGCAGATCATAAAAATCTAAGTCATATGGATACTTTGTTTTCAGTGTTTCAGTGAGTTTCTAAATTGTGTTCTGTGAAGGCAAATCCATGTTAAAAGTTAAACCCTTGATGATGATATAAGTTATTATAGGAAGATAGGGAAGTATGGTAGAGAGGGCTGTGTCACTTGAGATTCTTGGAATGTCCTTGTAGCAGCAAGGATAATTAAATATGCAACAGCTTATCATATGGTGGGCTCAAAAGTTGCTGAAAGGCAATATGATTACATACATTTTAAAAGGCATGCTTTAAAATGTGTTATAGGAATCTAGTATATAAAGGACATTAGACCACATTACTGTAGTATTTGCTTCTCTCTATAGTCTGTGTAATACAACCTAGGTCCTAAGCAAAATAACTACCTTTTAGTTGGAAATATTTTTCTTTTTATCCTTCTCTTATTTGATATCTTCTTGAGTGTTTAATTTTTTATTTTTTTTCTATGGCCTTTCACTTTTACTTCTATTTTATAGGTAGGGGCCAGTTATTTCAGAGATGTATAGACTTGTGATTATAGGTTAATTGGATTGTTTGGTTTTGTCAACCTTTTTGTGTTGTCTCTTCTCCAGTCCTATAAGACTTCATGCATTGCTTTATTAATGCCTTGTTAGTTTGACAAGAGCTATCTGAATCTAAACTTCCCTTGGCATAACTTGAGGCCATTTCCTCTGTCCTATCATGTGTTACTTCAGTGAACAGACTGATCCCCACCTCCTCCCCTTTCTGGTACTTGCAGAGAGCGACTAGGTCTCCCTTGAACCTCCTTTTCTCCAGGCTAAACAACCTCACTCTCTTGGCCGCTCCTCATAAGAGATGTGCTCTAGACCATTCACCAGCTTTATTGCCCTTCTTTGAACACTCTAGTGCCTCAATGTCCTTCTTGTGATGAGAGATCCAAAACTTAACACAGTACTTGAGATGCAGCCTCACCTGGTACAGGGGTAAAATCACTTCTCAGATCCTACTAGTCACACTATTCCTGATACAGGCCAGGGTACTGTTGGCCTTCTTGGCCACTTGGGCACACTGCTGACTTATGTTCAGCCAGCTATCAGTCAACACCCCCAGGTCCCTCTCTTCTGATCAGCTTTCCAGCGACTCCTGCCCTAGCCTGTAACGTTGCCTGGGGTTGTTGAGGCCAAAGTGCAGAACCAGTTGCTATCACAGAGCTGAAGGTGGCTCTGAAAAGTAGATTTTTTCCAATTTGAGGAGGTGGATGTGCTTTTAACTTTCCTCTTTGTTAACATTAGTAGAAACATAACATTGCAGTCCACCAGGATATTGCTGTTACAAGAGAGAACTTCAGTTGATGTGAGGGCTCAGACACACTGAAAATATTTGCAAAACTTTCTTTTCCAACTTGGCTATAAGGAATATGGTAGAGAGAGAAGGAAGATAGGGTAGGTGGAGAGGGAAGAAGGATGACAGTATTCTTAAGGTATGTATTGACTCAGTTGTGTTATGTATCTACATCTGAGCTATTGCTCAAGACCATTTGCTAAGTAGGCAGTAGAAAAAGGTGGGTTTGTGGGATGTTGAGCTAGTTGCTGTAGCAGCTGAAAGTATCTTATAAAGAAGCTCAATCTTCTTCCTCCTTTATTTTCTCCAGACAAGAATCACGCTAACACTTGGTGACACTATAACTTTACTCTGGGTGATTCCGTAATGGCACACTTTGAGTATCATACAAAAGAAAAGAAAGCAATGGAACATGTATTGAACCCTGTAGAGGAACCATCACTTAGAAACTCTTTTCTGATTTTGGGCAACTGGAGTACTTGGGGGTCACCAGTAATACAAGTTATGTTGTTCTCTCTTTTCCAGAAAATAAAACAGCAAAAAGACTCTAGTTAAAATTAACTTTATTTTAAAAATATGTCACAAGTTATTGTTAATTAGCCATGTAGTAAAAGCTTGTAAATAAAATATTTTGCTGTTTTAAACATTTCAGTTTGTTAAAAATTGAGTGTTTGGAAGTTTTGTCCTACTGGTATTTGGTGTGACATTACTCTAGGGGACAGGGCTTATGAGTCTGAAAACAACTGTAGGTTTAACCATGTAATGTACACTGATCTATATTAGAAGATTGAGAGTCCTTTTAGGAAGAAAGAAAACGTTAATATGCATTTGAACAATTTATTTGAATTACTTATATATTTTACATAGCACTAATATCACCATAACCATTCAGAACAAACATCTTGGGTAGTGCACTGAAAATCCCTTCTTTAAGTACAGTGCTGTTGAATAACAAACATGCAAGAATGTTTTAAGAATGATGAAAGAATTTTTCTGCCCTTACAGGAAATAATAGTATGACGTCATTAGAAATCTGGTGATATTTACTAGAACATGGGTTAGTCTTTAAGAATAATTTTTGAAGCCCTTGCATAACTTGAAACAGGATTATAAAAATAAAGAAAATAGTCCACATTTTTTGGGCAGGAGATTAAATGATCTCATAGTGTCTTCCAGTCATAAGATGTATAAATTAATAAGGGGAATGTGTTTTTGTTCTAATTAGTTTGTTGTTGAAACTTGCCCAGTTTCCATTTTCTGAAGAATTTGGACCTGAGATGTAAATCAAACCATTATTAGTTTGTCTGAAAACTGAAGAATTTTAAGACATAGTAGTAGGTGTTAACTTGAAATGTCTCCACAAATGTCTCTTTGTTACTAGCTCTTGCTTGTCAGCTGTGTCCATTATTATTATTAGCAAGCTCTTATTAGGGAGTCATTTGTTCAGTTTGAATTTTATTCTGGATTAAATCTTCTGGTCATAGGCAGAAAGGGGTTTGGATGGGAAGACAGCTTTCCTGGCAAGCTTGCTTGAAAATCACAATCTGGAGCCATTCAGAGTAGATGTAAAGAGAATGCTGGAGGCATATCTGCCTATGACTCTGCTCACCATTTGCAAACATTTTCGCAGAGGTAGTTTTCTTAAAGCTTTTACTGGTAAGACCCTATGTCTGGGTTCACCTTTTTATCTATTCTTTTCTGTTTGTGTTACTTATATGGTAAAAGTTATCAAATGTGTGGATTTTTTTAATTCTTTTTTTTATGTGTGGGCCTGACAAACGTTAACCATTCAAAAAGGTCTGAATGCTTAGTGGACTCATTTTTGGCCAAATGCTGCTCCTGGGAATTGTTACAAAAAAACACTTCCAGTCATTCAGCAACCTTTTTTCTGGAAGAAAATTGAGTACCTCTGCTTTCTTAAATGCATTAAACAAACAAAAATTTTCATTAACTACTATTATAGTACTTTTCAAAATGTGTTTGAGACAAATGTTTACATGACCTTTTGGAAAAAAATTCTATGATATTGGTGTGAGGGAACTGGGTGAGTTTTTTCCTTTGAAAAATATTAAGTAATCAATTAGCATTTGTGATTACTTGCAGACAATTTATGTGGGTCATCTAAAATTAGTAATAGCACAACTTTTCACATAATGTTACATCGTGACTTGAGCTACTTTAGGGAGAGAGTCTTGTAAAAGATTTTTCAACAACTTAGAATCATAGGTTATTATGTTAGAAAGAACCTCTCTGAGTTTTTTAGTTGAACCCTGTGCTTAAAAAAGAACTGATTTTGATCAGGGCTTTTTGAAAACAGACAGAAACCAGCAAAACCAAACTTTAAATAACACTGCGTACTTTGTATCTATTTTAGGGAAATTGAAAATAAAAAAGCAAAATGTATTAATTTCATTGTGAAACTTTTGAAGAGAAAAATCTGTAGAACAATTTTAGAAGTTTATGAAAGTTTACAATGCTTATACAAATAGCACTGTGGCTCAAGAACCCAAATTCTTTAGCCTTCAGTAATGTGATACTTGTTTATAATAATAATCAGATGTCAGAATTTTAAATTGTACCATTTTGTCACTTCAGAGTAGTATAATTCAGGAAAAAGTCCATATATGGGAGGAGTTTACTTGCAATATTGGAGCTATACTGGAAGACTTGAATTAATAGGTAAATGGTATATATTCTTTCAGCTGCATTACCATGCTGCTTTATCACACATGGTATTTTATTTCTCCATAATATTTAAACTGTGTATCATTTCCCCTCCATTTCTTCATGAAAACCAACCCAAACAGCTAACACCACAGAATACCAGTCTGTATTCAACTGATACTAATATAAATTGCTTCTGTCTGAAGTGTTGTGCTGTTATGAAAGTGATTTAATAGCTTGTTATTTACATGGTATTTGAAGTTAGAGTAGGAGGAAAAATAGTGTGCATGATATGGAGTTTCAGAAGTTTTCTGATATCTTGTTTAGCCTCTTGGTAGTAATAGTGGTCTGTAAATATATTCTTTCTTTTGGGCTTTTTGGGATGCTGTATTCAATTTTTAAATAAAAAACCCCATTATTTTAGCTTAGAAACTTTAAATATGTCATTTAGTCTTACAAAAGGCTGTTTCCTTCTTAGACCTGCCATTCCATGACTTCACCATTTTATAATGTGCTCTAGAGGTTCAAACAGAGTTGAACTATACCAGCCTTGAGAAATGGCACAGAGGGCCGTTTGAGTGGACTATCAGCTGTTGTCCAGGGTTTAAAGTCAGTTCCCATTGTTGAAGGGAGCTGAAGAATTGGGTCATCAGCTTGCTAGCACTGAAAAGGGGGGGAGTCCTATCACTTTCTGTCCTCCTCCCTTCAGCTCTGTGTTCCCCCCTGTTGTGCTTCTCTGTACTTGCGGTGCGCTAATTCAACTCTGGAAACCTCAGTAAATTATTCCAAGAGAAACTATAAAAACAGCTATCTGCCAGATGCTCAGTTAGTTTGTTGAAGAGTCTCAGAAGTACCAAAGTCAGTGCAGTGGGGGAAGAGGGCACCTGAGAGCTGAAGAAACAAGGAACCAGGGTAGAGTTGAAACAAGAGAAGGAGGAGGGGATGGGAAGTGGGATCTCCTTTTGATAGGAGCAAGCCATTAACTTGGTTTTGCTTTAGAAATTAAATTCCCTCTTACTAGTGCTTTGAATCTGGTATTGTCACAATGCTTTAGTCACTTTGAATTAGATTTGTAAAAGTTCAACATTAGATTTTTCAGACATTTGAGAATATATACGTACCATGCCAAATGCATTGTGAAAATGGTGAAAGTACTAATTCAATGCTGCTGATGTGATTCCCAAGATCTGACTTCAGGGAAAAATTGATTATAACTCTTAAGCTTTTTTCATCCCATCAAATGTTCACCTTTGTTTTCACAAAAGAACATTTGCTCTTTGGGAGAGTGGGTGTTTGGTTAGACCTGCTTCCTGACATTGCAAACGTTACACACTGAAGTATTTTAAGAGTAGCATTGTAATACCTGCTAAGTAAATGTATTCATTGCATGCAAATATTAGTTTGTTTAGACAGTTGTCAGTTTTGAGGCTCTTGAATGTGTTTTCCTGACTAACAGCATAGTTCAGCAACACAGCAGTGGACCAAAAGTTAATGTATTTCATGGCACAACATGAACACTTATAATGTAATGTATTTTCTTAGTCTTCTGGCTTTGCAGGTTTTTTATCATACTTCTGCAGAAAAAAAATTATTTACAGATGTTCTAATGAGTTTGAAGTAAGCTCTTTGCCAAGCTGTCAGGGTGAGGTGTTGCCTAGAGGTCTTTTTGTTCCGAGTTACCATCTTCCAACTGATCAGTGATTCATTAGTGACTTTATCTTTTAGTTATTTTGCCCCTTTTCAAAGGGGGGTAATCAAAGAGTTCCATAATAACTTTGAAATACAGCAAAAAGATCTCTTTTATTGATCAAATTACATTACAATGTAAATACTTCCTTCTGTGTTGCTAACAGCAGAAAAAAGCCAAGCACTACTGTACAATGAGCACTTCTATGCAATTACCCCTTTGCTATGATTTCTGTAGCTTATTTGTGGCTATGCTATTCCAAGTAAAATACAATATTCAAACAAATACCTGCTTTTTATAGGCGCTCATCTAGCATGATAGTGTAACTCAGGAGTGACACAGCCACATCACACAGTAAGGTAAGATGATCAGGTAATTACCATCTTAAAATAGAATGTTGACATCTCCCTCTTGAATTTGTAGAAGAGATCTGGTGTGTCATACATTGTTGTCAGAGTTGGCAACTTTAAGTCTGAGTCTTGTGATATTCCAACAAGTTATATATATATACATACAGTTCTGAGATTTCTATTTAGAATTTTGCGTGGGAGGAGAGAACTTGCATTGTTCAGTAGTGACACATACATGGAAATAATGTTTTGGCTCACTTGGCTACATTAAAATACTACTTCAGTTTTTCTTACCCCATTCCATTCTTCCTTCTCTGTGGATTGTATTACAGGTAGTATATTGAAATGAGGTGAATTTTGGTAAGCAGTGTAAATTAACTTGACGAAAGTAATTGTTACTGTCCTAGGAGCTGTTAACCTAAGTATAAACTATAAGTGATATGAGTAAAAAGAGGCCAGGCAATCTTCAGTGTGCAAGTCTTAGCCTTTTGTTGTGCTCTCTTGTAGTGGGTTGACCTCAGCCACCAGGTGCCCACCAAAGCCACTCTATCACTCTCCATCCAGAGCTGGACAGGTCAAGAAAATCTGATAAAAGGCTTATGGATCAAGATAAGAACAGGGAGACTAACTCACCAGTTACCATTACAGGAAATTAAATTAATTTATTGCAAATGAAATCAGAATATGACAATGAGAAATAAGAACAGGTCTTAAAAACATCTTCCCACCACCCTTCCCTCCTTCCTGGGCTCAACTTTACTCACAGTTTCTCTGCCTCTTCCCCTAAGTGGTGCAAGGGAATGGGGGATGAGAAAAAGGGGGTTGCCGTCAGTTCATCACACGTTGTCCCCACCACTCAAGGAGAGGACTGTTCTCTCTCTTTCCTTGCTCCAGTGAGGGGTCCCACCAGTGGGAGACAGTCTGCCACAAACTTCTCAAATGTGAGTCCTTCTCAAGGGCTGCAGTTCTTCACAAACTGCTTCAACATGGGTCCCTTCCATGGGGTGTAGTCCTTCAGGAATAGACTACTCCAGTGTGGGTCCCTGGCAGAGTCAGAGGCCCTGCTAGAAAACCTGTTCCAGCATGGGCTCTTCTCCATGCATTCACAAGTCCTGCTAGGAGGCAACTCCAGTGTGGGCTCTCCATGGGATGACAGCTTCCATCAAGACACAGCCACCTGCTCTGGTGTGGGGTCTTCCATGGGCTGCAGGGTGGATATCTCCTCTACTGTGCACCTCCGCAGGCTGAAGGGGGACAACCTGTGTCAGCATGTTCTTCCACCTGAAGCACACCCCTCCCCCTCCCCCCTGCCTTCCATCCTTCTTCACTGACCTTGATGTCTGCAGAGTTGTTTCTCGTAGGAATTCTTTCCCAGTCTCCTGGCTGCTGTTGTACAGGTGTTTTCCCCTTTCTTAAATATGTTATCACAGAGGTGCTACCACTGTTGCTGAGGGTCCTTGGCCAATGGTGCATCTATCTTGGAGCTGGCTGGCGTGAGCTCTGTCAGACTTAGGGGAAACTTCTGACACATGCTCATAGATGCCACCCCTGTAGAGCCTTGCTACAAAAACCTTGCCACCTACACTTAGTTGATCTCTGCACACATGCACTGAGGTACACAGGCTCTCTCCGTGCAGTTAAAAGACTGTTCTAAAGAGGGTTTAAAGCAGAATAATGTGGCTTACTTGGTATGAGCAGATCTTCAAAGACCTAGAAGACACATCTTTTGCGAGGGTTCCTTTTTGTTTTAAACACTCTGTGTTTAACTTTCCAGCATCTTATTAACATTTTGTTTTGTGTGCTTGTGTGTTAGTTGTTTGTTACTTAGAATAACTGCAAACTTTGAACTTGTTTGTTGTGTTTTGTGTGTGCATTTGATAATTTTAATTAGCTCAGTCCTTCTATAAACAGCCATTTAGAAAATCCACCCAAAATTCAGACTGATCTTTGCAGTGCATCAGCATATACTTCCAGTTTCCTGTCATCATAAGCCTCATTGAAAAAGTTGGACATTTTTGTCCATTCAGTAGGTGATTGATTGCTTTATGTACCAGTTATAAACTATGTGGTTTCCAACTAGGTTTAATGCAGAATTCACTTGTTGGTGTTTTCTTTTAATCTTAAGAGATTAGACAGATCTATGTATTTCTGGGTCCAGCACTTCTTGTGCCGGGCTGTATTACGTTATTGTACTATCCCAACTCTGAATCCATCTTTTGTATTCCCTTACATTATTTCTGCCTCAATGGTAAAATATTTTTTAGATCTGTATTGAAGAGTCAGGCTTTGGTGTGTTACAGGGGAATTCACCTGCTGCAATAATGCAAATGGTCTTTTTGTACAACAAATGTAAGAATTGTCGATCACAGTGCAGTCATACAAACAGAAAGCTAAATGTCCTGGTTAGGCTTGGTGTTTTAACCACAACAGGTGACATTAAGTACAGCACCGTGTGTGTAAGGGAGAGAAAAGGAGTTTGCCTATACAGATTTCATGTAATTGAGAGTCCTGCTCATTACCAGGACACGTGAGATTGTGCTTGTTTTTAACAAAATGATGTTTGTTTGTTTAAAGGTAGCTTACAGAGAATATAAACAATTTAAAGCATGTTCTGATATAAGAAATTGCGGTTTCCGTTCAGTCGCTAAAATTTTGCATACAAATTTTATATATTCTCATTGTCTAGAGCTCACTGCAGAATATTGCAAGTGTATCAGCAGCAGGATTTTAGTCTTAAGACTGCTGTTCAGTGAAAGGATGGAGTGTCTAAAAACTGTCTGCAGCACTGTACTTCTTTCTGAAAACAGCTGTCCTAAGTTTTACCTGTGATATTAAATACACTGCTTCAATTAAAAAAATATTTAGATTTTTTAATTGAAAAAGAAAATTAGAATTCTTCTTGGAAATGGCAAATTTCAGGTTTCCAAGAATCTAAATTTGTAGGAAGATAGGGTATTCTGTAATTACTATTATTCCAAAAATATGAAGAAGCTCAGGAAGAGACTGAAAAATATCTTTATCGCCTGTTTTAGCTGAAAATACATGAAATAGAATAGTAATAACAGAGTTGTAGGAGTAATAGCAAAGGAAATGTAGGACTTGGCCCTTGAATGACTGAATCAGTCTTTGCATTATACTCCCAACTGATTTCAACCTGCACATAATTACACTGTCTGCTGTAATGTTTTTAGAGCTTTATGGACAAAAATTTAAGAAAAAACTGAAGAGAGAAATAGTATTTGCTATATAATTCAAATATATGTACTCTTAAATTGAAAAAAATGTGTTTCCTGCTGGTTAGAATCTATCTGCATAATAGTTGCCTAGAATATATGGATTCATTTAATTGTGAACAGTGTAACATCTGTGAAACATGATTCTTAAAATAAAAACAGTATTCAATGGGCATAGTGCTAGTCAGCTCTGTACAGGATGTTACTCTACGCTCCTCCACCCACTTCTTTAAATAAAAAATTATGAAAGTCAAAAATTCATACTGAAACTGTTGAAGTAAATGAACAGTAACAGTGAAATGTCTGTACTGAGAATTAATTATGAGTGGGGCATAAAACATGGCACAAAAATTCATGTATTTTATGCTAACACCTTAAAACCAGCATGGTTTTAAGGTACCGGCTTGGTTGTCTCCATCTTACTGAAAGGTATTAGCTGAATTTTCATGTTTCAGATACAGTGTATTGTCTAGGTATTGCCTGTGTGAAAGTTGGAATACACACAGTTAAGCTACTCTGAGTCTATGGAGGGCCTGGTTTGCCTTATGACATTATTAATTCAGTGGATTCTTTGCTAGACCCAGTGTTATTGTTATCTGATAGTCTCAATACTATCTGGATGGCAGCCAACTAAAAAAATGCTTCAGCTGACTTTGATCCAGAGCAGGAAAGCTTCCACTGGACTACTTCGGAGAGTGAAGTGAGAGAGCTCCTCTATGCAGTCAGCTTAGCACTGTCTCTCTCCTATGTCAGTGCTGCTTTGGAATGGGTGGCAATAAAACAATGTGGACTCTTCATGAGGCTTATAAAGCCCTGTCTAGAAGCAGAATCAAAGCTATCAGTCTTCTGTTCATACCACACTAGTAGTCACATCAGTTCCAGAAAGTGAGAGAGAATGGTCTGATGCTTCAGTATTCCTTTAAACTGTGTATATAGAATCATAGAACCATCTAGATTGGAAAAGGCTCTTAAGATTATTGAATCCAGCCATTAACCTAACATTCCCAAGCCCACCACTAAACCATGCCCCTCAGAACCCCATCTACATGTCTTTTAAATGCCTCCAGGGATGGTGACTCAACCACTTCCCTGGGCAGCCTGTTC
>VYZX01019523.1:40657-68442 GCA_013401335.1 Brachypteracias leptosomus
ACTCATTGCTGGTGTAACTTTATTCAGGCCATGATAGTCCACTCCCTGTTAGATTTCTGCACTGGCCATGTAGGACTGTTAGAGGGTGAGCGAGTTTTGCTAACCACCCTGTGACCCTCTAGTTGACAGATCAGTTTATGGATAGGAACAGTGGAGTCTCTATTGTTTGTCTACACTCTGTTTTAGTAGCAATTGGCACCTTTTGCTCTTCAGCTCTCATTCACTCCACAACAGCAGACTCCTCTGAAGGGTTAGGCATGACAGTCAGCTATGGATAGGAACAGTGGAGTCTCTATTGTTTGTCTACACTCTGTTTTAGTAGCAATTGGCACCTTTTGCTCTTCAGCTCTCATTCACTCCACAACAGCAGACTCCTCTGAAGGGTTAGGCATGACAGTCAGCTGTTTAGTGTCTTCATTCTCTACAGCTGCTATGCCAGAGACCCATCAATACCCTTTTGGGTCCTTATAATACCCTTTCTTGAGGAAGTCTATGCCAAGGATGCATGGAGCATCTATACCAGTCATTACATGGTGCCTTTCTCACTTATTCCTGGTTAGGCTCACTTTGGCCTCTAATACAGTCAGTTCTTGAGGTCTTACCGTCACTCTGGTAATAGTAACGGATTCTTTACCTCTATGATTCGATGACAGTAGGGTGCACTGTGCACCAGCATCTATCAGAGCTCTATATTTTTGTCATTCAAATATACCAGGCCATTGAATCTACACAATCCAATAAGCAGTTATCCTTCTCCTCCACCTGGCTGGAGGCAGGGCATCTCTAATTCTGAGGGTTATACCTGCTACTGACAACTGGGTTTGTGCAACTTACTGAGTTCACATGGTTTAGCTGGTTCACAGGGTTTATGTAGTTCACAGGATTTACATGGTTTATAGGATTTGTATGGACTATGTGGCTGACATTTTCATTCTCATGTTTGAATCTGAGGCCCCTGTACTTGGACCAAATGACTGCTTGCCATGGACTGGAGCAGCCTCCCTTCTGGGAAAATTCTTCCTTCTCTTTGTTTTACTCTGCAAGTAGTGTACTCATGCTTGTAGGGCAGAAGTTGGTTTTCTGTCCCATCTGCTCATGTTCTCTCCAAATATACAGAAGACACCACACAGTACGTTGTGAGATGTACTGTTTGTGTTTAGCTGGTCCTGGAGGAGAGCATCTTCTCCTAATGCCTTCAACATGGGCCCATGCAGGGAAAGAATAGGATCTATACCCCCTCCTGTCTAGTTTTTCGGTCATTTTTTCAACTGATTCCTTGGTTTCTTTAGCTGTTTTCTCCACAGCTGATTCACGGACCTGTAGGGGACTAGAGGCACTGTCTTCATACTATAGTACTGTTAGCCACTTCAGTCACACTTGGTGCCTTGCTATCTCTTGCCCAGGCTATTGTTGACAATCCATGGTAATATGTTGATGGTGCACTCTGCACAGATTTTAGCAACATGAGTGGCTGGCATGGCATTACATCAGGGTCTGCTACTTGCCTGTTGCCATAAATCACCTCTTGTGCAGCTGACTTTCTCAGGTACTTAATACCTTTTCCCGTGCTGGTGCATTTGCATGGGAGGCATTTGGTATAATCCTTAAAGGGATACCTGGTCTTTACAGCTGACAACGGTTGCCTCCAAAGGCTGACAGTGTTGCTCTTTGTCACAAGTGCAAGGTCAGTGCCTCCGTCTCTGACCATGGACCCCAGCTGCCTGGTTTCTCTACCATCCAAGCTGATGGACTTGGCCCCATTATCCCAGCATGGGAGCAGGCAGGTGCTAAGTGACTCACCTTCATGGCGAAAGTTCTTTCTCACAATTTGCAACTCCTTCATAGGTAAAGGTTTGGTGGTGGCCTCAGTGTCTGGCTTCCCATACAAGGGATGTGCTTTTGGGGTTGCTTTAGAAACACCTGCTCCTTGAGCATCTGACTCTTGGCAAATTGAAAGGATCTTCTCCATCATCATCTGACAACACTGGGCGATCTATTTGTGTTGGGTTTATCTTTCCCATCACAGTGGGGTCAGGCGTCACATCTGGTTTTGACTCCCACTTAGATTCCACTTGAGAAGCACCCTTTCCCTGATTTGTCACTAGGCCTGGCTGTTCTGTTTCTTTCTTTCTCACAGGGCCAACTTGTATTGGTGTGGATTGAGTGGGAGTGACCACAGTGGCTGTGGGTGTAGCTGCAGTGTTTGTTGCTGGTGTTGAGAGAGCTGTGGTGCTCAGTATGAGTTGGGACAGCTGCAGTGCTCGTTGTAGGAGTTGAAATAGCTACGGTGCTCATTGTAGGAGCTGGAGCAGCAGGAACAGAGATTGCTGGGGGGACTTGTGGGGTCTGAGTAGTTACAGTGCTTGTAGCAAGTGCTTACAGTGTGTGGCTTGCTGGGGGGGCTAGGGTCTGAGTAGCTACAGGGCTTGTAGCAAGGGCTTGTGGACTGTGGCTCACTGGGGAGGCTTTTGGGGTCTGAGTAGCTACAGTGCCTGTTGCTGGAGCAGCACATGCTCTACAAGTTGATGTGACAGCCTGACAATGATGCTTAATCTGATGCCACAACATAATGCGAATCAAAAAAAAATAATAATAACACAAATAACACTGTGTTTTCACTGTAATAATCGTATCTGCTATCCTCACAATTTAATGGAATCACAAAATCCAGTGGAGTCAGATTAGTGTAATAAGGAGAAGTAGAACTTCCCGAGGTAGAACTAAAAGTAAACATCGTAATGAAATCCATCTTGTGATGCCCCTAGTACACAAACTCATCCACAGCCCAGTTCAGCACAGCATAACTCAGTGCTAAACAGCACAGCAAAGCAGTGGCTTTCACCCAGTGCCCAGAACAGATAGCTTTCAGACAGACAGTGAGAAGTAGTAAACAATAACAGAATGCATATGGCATATAAGGGAACAACATGGCATTTAACTTAAAAACAAACTCTAAAAAGACACAAAATAATTTTGCTCTCAGCCACAACATAATGTAAAAGGTATGTTTTAATTTTCGATCCTTAAAAACTCTCAGAAGAAAAGTGATACTCTCTCAGCTGAGTGAACTAGAATTTGAACTTTTGGGACAATATGTCAGAGCTCCGATCTTGATTGAGAGTGCCCCACGTTGGGCACCAATAAATCTGTCAAGGTTTATTGGCTGTCTGTTAACTTCTCTTTCCCTCCCAAAAGGGGAAGAGGAAGGGAATAAGGGAGAGAGACGTACGGATCTCTGTTAAACCCTGCCCCCTCCCAAACAGGATGAGAAAGGCAATCATGGAGGAAGACTTACAGATTGGAAGGTAAAACTGAAACAGCTGTAATGAGGATTATAATAATAAAATGAAATAGAAATAAGTAAAACCAGTATCAAACCCAACTGCCTCCCCTGCCCCACCCCTCAGATGGCAGTTACTTCACCATCACCACTGATACTGTGGAACAGGGCCAGAGGAAGTCACCACTGATGCTGAGTTCTTCTTGGATGCTTGCCATCCAGGAAGAGGGCTTCACTCTCTTGATCTCTCAGCTTTCTACTGAATATGATGTATATGGGATGGAATACCCTGTTGGTCAGTTTAAGGTCACCTGTCCTGTCCACTTCTCCCTGCAGGTGCACCTTTTTACTTTTTGCCCCCCAGACGTGGTACATGAGATTTAGCAGTGACCTTGTTCTGCATACCATTCCTTGATAGTAACTATAAACATCAAGTGTTATCACTGCTAGAAGCAGACTCTGTCTGCAGAAATATGCCATTAGCTTCAGAAAGTGCAGTTACTTAGAAAGTTAGCTGAAAAGTAAAATCACTGATCAGAATTAGTTCTATTCTAGCTCAAACCATGACAATGGTGAAAGTTGCTGCATAGAGAATTGGGATGAATTTTTTTTCAGATCTATTATATGGTTGAAAATTATGAATGCTACATTTAATAGCCTTTTTCAAAGCATTTGAATTCACAGTGGGAGAAAAGATGATTTTTGTTGTTGTTCTTTTGTCAAGCAAGAAAAGGTAAATATATTGAGTAGGAAATATGAATTAATAGTTGTGTTTTGGTTTGTGGTGTTTTTTTGTTTAACCTCAATGATCTGTAACAAGTGGTGTTCCCCTAGAGTTAGTGCTAGGTCCAGTCCTGTTCAGTATATTCATCAGTGAACTGACTGAAGGAATAGAGTGTACACACTCAACAAATTTGCTGATGATACAAAACTGGGAGGGGTGGCTGACACATGAAGGCTGTGCTGTCATCCAGCGTGACCTGGACAAGCTGGAGAGTTGGGCAGAAAGTAACCTTACGAAATTCAACAAGGGCAGGTGTAGGGTGACCACCTGAGAAACCTGAACATAAGTAAGTCCATGGGATCTGATGAGGTGCATCCCAGAGTACTGAAGGAATTGGCTGATGCAGTTGCGGAGCCACTCTCCACAGTATTTGAAAAGTTGTGGCAGTCAGGAGAAGTCCCTAGCAACTGGAAAAAGGGAGATATCGTACCCATCTTTAAAAAGAGTAAAAAAGAAGACCCCAGGAACTACCGCTCTGTCAACCTCACTTCTGTGCCTGGGAAGATCATGGAACAGATCCTCCTGGAGGATATGCTAAGGCACATGGAGGACAGGGAGGTAATCCTAGGTAGTCAGCATGGCTTTACTAGGGAAAAGGCCTGCCTGACTGACCTAGTGGCCTTCTACAACGAAGTGACTGCATCAGTGGACAAGGGAAGACCTTTGGATGTCATCTATCTGGACTTCTGCAATGCCTTTGACACGGTCCCCCACAACATCCTTATGTCTAAATTGGAGAATTATGGGTTCGATGGGTGGACTGTTCAGTGGATAAAGAACTGGCTGGATGGTCACATTCAGAGAGTGATGGTCAAGGGCTTGATTTACAGATGGAGGAAGGTGATGAGTGGTGTCCCTTAGGGGTCTGTGCTGGGACTGGTGTTGTTTAATATATTCATAAATGACATTGACAGTGGCATTGAGTGCACCCTCAGCAGGTTTGCAGATGATACCAAGCTGGGGGTGCAGTTGATATGCCAGAGGGATGGGATGCCATCCAGAGGGNTCTTTAACATAAGGGTGATAGATCACTGGAATGGGCTGCCCAGGGAGATGGTGGAGGTCCCATTCCTGGAGTCATTCAAGGTCAGGCTTGATGGGGCTCTGAGCAACCTGACTGAGGTAAAGACATCCCTACTTGTGTACGGAGGTTGGACCAGATGACCTCTAGAGGTCCCTTCCAGCTTAAAACATTCTATTAGTCAATGATTCTGCTTGCACCTGGGAAGGACTAAACCCATGTATCAGTACAGGTTAAGGGCTGACCTGCTGGAAGGCAGCTCTTTGGAGAAAGACTTAGGAGTCCTGGTGGACAACAGGATGACCATGAGCCAGCAATGTGCCCTTGTGGCCAAGAAAACCAGTGGCATCCTGGGGTACATCAAGGAATGTGGCAAGCAGGTCGAGGGAGGTTCTACCCCTCTACTCTGCCCTGGTGAGGCCTCATCTGGAGTATTGTGTCCAGTTCTGGGCTCCCCTGTTCAAGAAGAGACAGAGAGCTACTGGAGAGCATACAGCAAAGGGCTTCCAAGATGAGTAGGGGACTAGAACATCTCTCTTATGAAGAAAGGCTGAGGGACTTTGTGCATTTTAGTAAAGGGAAGACTGAGTCAGGATTCTTATCAATGCTTATAAATACCTAAAGCGTGGGTGCCAGGAGGATGAGGCCAGTCTCTTTCCAGTGGTGCCCAGTGACAGAACAAGAGGTAGCAGGCACAGACTTGAACATAAGCTCAAATCTAAACATGAGGAGGAACCTCTTTACTGTGAGGGTGATGGAGCACTGGAACAGACTTTCCAGAGAGGTGGTGGAGTCTCTGTCTCTGTAGACATTCAGAACCCACCTGGATGCGTTCCTGTGCAACATGTTCTAGGTGAACCTGCTCTGGCTGGGGGAGTGGTGGTAGGGTGGTGTGTTGGACTAGATGATCTCCAGAGGTCTGTTCCAACACCTAGCATTCTGTGATTCTCTGAACTCTTGAATTCCAGTTTTAAAATATCTTATTTTCTGTTTTTTCCTGAAAGAACAACCTCAGTAAACTTCAGAAATATGTTTTGTGGTCAGTTTATTTTAATTGTACATAGTTGCATGTAATGTACATTAAGTTCTCTTCCTAACTTGGCAATTTTTGAATTATAAAACTTGGTCATCTGTATTATGTGGTAGAAAAAGATACTATCTCTTGTTTTTCATTTCATTGTTTAACAGAAAGCAGGACTTGTATCTATGATGACAAAATATATATTATGCTGGGTAGCTAGGGTAGAAGAATTGCTTTATAAATAGAACTTGTACATGAAATGGTTTGTGTTAACTTACTGCATGTGTTTTTCTGGAAGGCTTAATAATGGAACAAAGATCCTTAGGTTTAAATAGACCCTTGTGGCTGAGGTTAGTTCCATTTTCATGCATAACAGAAGTATTTCTGGTGCTCTGTGAGATGGAAGTTGTGAACATCTAATTCTGTTTACATATTAAGAGAAGAAAGATAAAGTTTGGATATAGGGCAGGGTAAGGAAGGAAGAACCTGAAAAATGTGTTATTAAAATGAAAAAAATAAATTGCAAGGATACTTCAGCTTGATAGTCAAGATTGTGTATTCCTTCTGTAATTACTTTAACATTTTGAAACCTTTATTAGGTATCTGGTTTTATTTGTCGGGAAATCCCTTTAGTTCTTTTTTTCTTTTAAGAATTTGAGGTTTTTAATAAATACTTCAATGAGTTTTATTTTGTCAGTTTTCAGAATGATCTTAGGAGGAAATTAATTGCTTTACCTACAATGTTTAGGAAGAGTGTTCATTGTCCTCTCCTTTTGGAGCACGGCATAAGAACTGGAAGATATATCATCTGGGTTTTAAATTTCTGCTGTCGCTGTGAAGCTTTTAGCAAGAGACAAGACTACAGGAGGGAAGGCACAAACAAGCAGAAGCTTCTTAGAGTAGGACAGATATATTCTCTTCAGATTCCTTCTTTGGAAAATGAATGCTTTGGAAGCATGAAACTGCAGATTACTGTTGTCCGTAGTAGATATGGTCGGAGGATTTTTATTCTTCTTTTTTCTTTTTGTATTTTTACTTTATTGTATGCTAGTTTTTCAGGTGTATTTTGCCTCATTTAGTGTGAAGCGTGGATCATTTAGTATGTGTGAGGAGTCAAAGCTGTATTGTGAAGCACTTAAATATTGCTGAATTTGAAAAACTTAATGAAAAATGTAGAAGATCATGAAAGGAGAAATTTATTATGAAATGAAATGTCATACTGGAAAACCGACTTCTGCTGAAATTTCTGCTTAATTATGGGCTAGTCATCTGACCCTAGAACAATACTTTTGTTTGTGATATGTTTATCATTTTTTGGGCTTCTCAAATCTATGGAGGCCACCCTCTAAGCGTGTCAAAATGCTTACTATATACCATGCATTCTTGAAAAGATTGGACACTGCAAGCTCAGCAGTATTTGGGACTTAATTTTTTTTTTTTTAATATACATGATATGAGAGTAATTCTGCTTGCCCCAAGGCCTTTATCAGAGACAAGTAAAAGCCAATTTGTAGTGAATGTGACATATTTAGTGTCTGTTACAACCATATTTGTAAGATAAGTGTGAAAAGTATTGTTTAGCTAGCCAAACAGTCAGAACTATGATTGTTTTCACTGAATATTGGAGAAGGTTTAATAAAGGAATTGAAAAGAGCATTATGATATATAGACGTATAAAAGCTGTGCGGAATTTGTACAGACATTTAAAAATGTCATTATTGCTGATCTATTGCTGGTTTAGATGTAATAATATGTGGAAACATTCAACCAGTGAGTTTTAGTATGCTAATGTCACTGTTTGGATTACTGGTCCATTTCTTCTGATTTCAAACTCTGGGATGTAACATCAGGCAAGTGAAACTTGATATTCAAATGCTGTATAATATGTTTTGGTCTATCTGTATATTTTTAAAAAAATCTGTAAGACAGATATGAACTTAAAACCATAGGGTAAACACTACTTAGAGATTATTCTGTCTAGCATTAATTTTGAATTCTGAATGGATTTTTAGATGCTCTTTTTGCTAGAAATCAGACTTCTAATTGAACTAAATATAGTTATGATATTTTTTGATCCTAAAATTTTCACATTTATACCCATAAATTTTTCATATATTAGAATGGATCATTTCCATGTGGAAATGTAACAAAATTTTTTATGTTAAGAATATACATAGCCATAGCAAAGAAGTGGGAATTATTTGGTGTCAGCAGCTGGAATTCTGAAGGTGTAATACTTCGTTCAGAATTTGAAAGAACAAAGTAGATACCTGTGCTCTGGTGCCCTTGATTTTGGATAGTGTGGTGGGTTTACCTNAGTTAAATTTTAATTTTGTCAGACATTTCGTATCAGTCATCTTCTGAAAAGATGGAGGGGCAGGTCCAGTTTGTGGTTTATATTTGCCTGTAGAACTTACTGACAGGTTAATATGATCAAGCTTTGTGCCCTTTAAGACTAAGATATAAAGTGTTCTTTGGTACAGGATATAAAACAGAGTTATTTAAAAAAGAAAGAAAGAAAAAAAAAATCTTTCGAAAGATAACTTCATGGATAAACCCTGAAAGCCTCTTATGGATATACAGGTATGCTCAACACTGTTCATATAAAGAAACTACCTTGCTACTTTGACTTTTTATGTTCTGTGAAGCACTTTTCACAGCTGAGTGCTTTCACTTAATATAATTGATGCTGTACGTATGGAATTGTAACATATTTTGGGGAAGTAGTGCTGGGTTTGTGTTATCAGCTGGGAGCATAATTAAATTAAAACCTGTAAGACAAACTTTGTGAAGTCCCTGAATGGGTGAGGAAGCTGAAATGCCTACTTTCTGGCTGCTATATCCATCAGGCTGTGGTTGGAATTGATTGATTGACCTCCTGGAAATGTGTCGAGAAAAGGTAGCTGAGTAAGCTGTAACACTCCTCTTATGAAACTCTGTTTCATGTATGAAGCTGTTTCCTTTTTGTATATTGCTTCTGATATCTGTAGTGCTCCCTCAAATTTTTTTCATTCTCATGATCAATCAACCTGCTGTTACGTCTCATGCTTTTCTCCTTTTCCGCCAATTACAAGTCCATCTAGGACAAAGATAACAAAGGAGCTGGAGAGATGTGACAAGATCTCTGTCCAAGCTATAATGTGGCTTGGCCTCAGCCTATTTCTGTCTGTCTTGTACAGTCTTTTCCCAGGTGTCTTCAGAAAGAACCTGGAAAGTATTTTAGACCCTTGAGGACTATTTCTTTATTTAGGAGATGTATATTATATAAAACATAGCACAATCCTGTAGTTACAGGCCTGTTTCTCATATCTTCTCACAATAAGCTTGCTTTACTCTCTTAAAAACTCAACATAACAACAACATATGAACATTTCCAGAGAAGAGTATTTCTGGCAGAAGAGTCTTGCCTCTCTGATTCGTTCTCGCTTGCTCACAGGCTAGATTATGGACCTCCTTTCAGTTTGTTTCCTTTGAAGAAGTAATTTGTTTTCCTTTAGAGACATATCAATATGTTGTAGAAATGTGTTCTTTCATGTTCCGTTACTCTGAAGCAATAGCTGGTGAAAATAGATGTTTACATGATGTGTTGAAGTTAATGGCTTCTTCGATTTCTTCCACTTCTTTTATGCTTTCTGACAACCACTTTTGTGAAAGCTGTCATAATTTTATTAGTTTCAAAGCATCTGAAGTAAAGCTTGCAAAACATGAAAGTCTTCAAAAGTGAGTTTCATCATCGGGTTAAAAAAAAAATCTTAGCCAGTTTTGCCACGAGGCTTAGATTCTTCTCAAAGAGAATATATTTATTTATTTTTTTAGGAAAAATAGCCTCAATGTTGTTTTTTTCTTTGTGAAAGTGATTATTAAAAGAGAAATTGTAGATTTGGCTGTGTGATCTAGTTTTGGGATGAGAGGTTTTTTTATTAGACAGTACTTTCTCCAGAACTTTGAGTCCAAATGAGGAACTTCCAGACCAAAAAATGAGTTTGAGAACATGTTAGGAAACTTAAAAGCCTTTTAGGTTAGAAATAGCTTATATAATATTTCTTATTTTTTAACTAAAAGGAATTTTTACTGAGTCAAAAATAGATACATATGTTTAAAAGAAGTGTCAATTAGATGACAGCATGTCTTAGTGTTTCTTTCCTCATTCTATCCATTTAAATTCTTGGGGTGGCTTCTTGTAGTCAAATCTAATGTGGACAATAGTAAATTAAAAATATGTTTCTGTTTAGTCTATAAAATGACTGTACTCTTTTTATGGACTATAAAAAGAAAAGATGCTGGCATCATAAAGGTGTGCAGTGAGAAAAAGCATAAACATGTGTGCATTGCAAATGGTAATGGAATGCAGACACACATAAGAGCTTCCTTTAATTCCACAATGAGTGTTACTGTCTTGCATCAAAATGATTAATTATTGAAGAGAATATAGAGAATATATATATATATAGATAGATAGAATATATAGAGAATATAGAAAGCAAAGCCTTCAAAACTCATGAGCCTGTTCATTTTGCTGTCTAATGATCCACATGTTTGCTTTTTCTTTTTTAAATGTTTAGCTAGGAGAAATGGAGAGAGTGGTCTCTTCCACCATGAAGGTTTTGTAGGTGAGGAGGAAAGCTGCCCTATATTGTTCACAAGCTGCAGGCTCCAGAGGCAGGTTCTCTGTCTTTCCTTCCCAACTTTTTTCCCTATTTCAGCTGGGGTTTTCCCTTAGTTAAGCTACCTCTTGTTTTGTTTTTCATTTTTCATGGGCTTACTTTCTAGTTCCTATGATAACATACAACTCTAATGTCTATCTTCTATACAAATGTACCCAAATTATATTATTTTAAATTTAATATTATTTAATAATAATTATAATTCCTCTCTGTTTTTCTATGGTGATTGTCTGTCCTGCCCTGAAAGGATGACAAGCATGAATTTTATTAATGACTGGGAGATTATAATAATTTTCTAGGTAGGTTGCACTTGAAAACTAGTAATTCTTTTCTCAAGTGATTGTCAGTTGTCAGTATTTACACTCACAATATGGCTGGCTGTTTTTTTCGTGTTTCCCCAGAGTGTGCCAGGTACATGGCCAAAAGCAGCTGTTCACATGCTGTCTATCTTTTAGTTTGTTACTTGGTTTTGGTTATAAAGAGTGACAGTAATTACCTTTGGAAAGGTTGCTAGCAGTATTTTCTTTTACATTGATACTCTTTTTTTAATGACTCTATTTTTCTTGGTTACATTTCTTGATGGAGAAATTGAATCAGGTGGAATGCACTACCTGGATGGGAAGAGATTGCTTTTCCCACAGGGAGTGCTGGAGCATGTTCAGCTCAATGGAAGGGCTCTCTGAGGCCACAGGGGGTGCATGTCAGGCAAGCCCAGAAAAGTAAGCATGGACAGATGCACAACAAGCCTGATGGGAGAAGGAGAGAGCAACAAACAGCTAGATCCCAGAGACTGCAGCTTCCAAGGTACCACAGGGTACTCTAATAAAAGTTTGCTGTCATTCAAAAAGTCATTGACTTGATAAAAACAAAGCTGGGAAGAAGGACCTGTCTTCAAGGACAGAGTGCAGACTGTGTTCATGGAATAGCTTTTTGCAGTCACCTTCTTACAAATCTGCTTTTACCAAAATTAGATCCTCTCATCAAATGAAGTACTAAAGCAGCTTGCTTGCTTTCCTTCCCACTTGCATGAGAATATCTCTGGCTGCTCTAGATAAAAGACTACCTATGTTTGTAATACGTAGTACCAAGCTCCTGTCATGCTTATAGTTAACTTCCCTGAATTTTTTTTTTATTCATTTGGCTCCTACTGCCACATGAGTGGTGTGAGATGCCTTCTGCTGGAAGCAAGTGGCCACGGTGTGTTATCCTGAGCTTGACTACCCAAAGAATAACAAAGTTTTCTGTGGGAGTCTTGATCTTCTGAGCATTTGCAGCTCTTGCTTATTCCTGAACTTTCTCATTCTGAATTTGTTGCTTTGAACCTCAGTAGCCTCTGGCTGGCATGGCTGTTAAGTGGTTGTTGAAACAAGCAGTGTACTCTGGTCCAACAGCTTTGGATGTGAAAGGAACAAACTTTTCAGGTTAAGGTTCATCCTTGGCTCCTAGCTAGCCACCTTTCTTAAGGAAGCAGCTAATGTTTTTCACCTGTCAAAGGCTATTCCCCACTAGCACTAGATTCTATCTTCACCTGTTGAAAGGTCGTGCCCTTTGAAACAAGGAGAACCTCTTCCCTTGTGGTTTAACCCCAGCTGGGAACTAAATTGCTTTGCTCTCCCCCTCAGTGGGATGAGGGAGAGAGTCAGAAGTGTAAAAGTGAGAAAACTTGTGGGTTGAGATAAGGACAGTTTAATGAATAAAGCAAAAGCTGTGTGCACAAGCTAAGCAAAATAAGGAGTTCATTCACTTCAAAGTTTCCCATTGGCAGGCAGGTGTTCAGCCATCTCCAGGAGAACAGGGTTCCATCACACATAATGGTTACTTAGGCAGACAAATGTCATCACTCTGAATATCTCCCTCTTCCTCCTTCTTCCTCCTGCTTTAATTGCTGAGCACAGTGCCATACGGTATGGAATATCCGTTTAATTAGTTGGGGTCAGCTGTCCCAGCTGTGTCCCCTCCAAACTGCTTGTGCACCCCCAGTCTACTCTCTGGTGGGATGGTGTGAAAAGCAGAAGAGGCCTTGACTCTGTCTAAGCACTGCTTAGCATTAACGAGGACATCCCTGTATTATCAGCACTATCCAAAATATAGCCCCGTTGCAGATCCTATGAAGAAAATTACCTGTATTTCAGACAAAACCAACACCTCCCTCCATTATTTTGTGGCTTCAGGACCAGAAAGTTAACATTGCATGTGTGTCCCTTATCCAGGCTGCAGAATGCAAAAGTTCAACATGAACATTAGCTGTACCTTCATCTTTTGATTGTACTGCAAGACACTTCAAGAAGAGTCTTTGTCTATTCATGTTAATGGTCAATAATTCTGAGAGTCCGACTGTCTTGCTGAATAACAAGTCTGTAGATATAGGTATAGGCTATGAGTCTGCTATGCATTAGGGAAATGCTTATTCTGTCCTGTGTTTCTTTCTGGAGCTCCTTTAGGATTTTATTCAGCATGACAGAGTTGCTGCAGCTTTAAGGCATGTAGTTGGTCTGTTCTTGTTCATGCAGCTATTTTGGGACCTTTGTCCAGACAGTAGTCATTTGTGGAGTGTGTTGCTCGGTGTCTTTTAAGTGTGAATGAGTATATGAACAGATGCATAAAGGGAAAGGTAAGGTACCATGTGCATTCTCATAAATGTTTACAACCCCTTCTTCTTCTTTCTTCTCTCAGTTTCTAAAGCCTTTCAGGATTGTGACCATCTGCTTATGGTTACACATAAATACGCATACTATGAGTATTGCTAAAGCAAAGGCTTCTTGGGTTTTCTGTGCCTTGTTGTGTGAATACCCTCAGCATGAATGATGGCATGGATGACATACTTGCAGTTAATGAAAAGGTGCGCCCCTTTTTTGTCAAGTGTAAATACTTACTATAGGGAAAAAAGATATAATTATATTATGCTGCTGTAAATCTCTTTAGCTTGCATTGGCAGGCAAAGCTTTATGGGGAAGTGTTACTTTGAGGCTTCTTACTCTTTTAGAAGTGACACCTAACAAGAATGTTACTCACATTACTCAGTAATCCCATGTCAATTCCAGTATCAAATTACCTTGTCTTTACCGAGGAATAGAAAAGGAAGACTTTTAACTGTATTGTTCCTTATCCTGCTTCTCAAAGAAACTTGGTGTTTCAGAGTTCTATGTAAATGGAAAGCTTTAACTTCACCAGTCAAACTTTACTGGTACATACAGTTTGACATTCATTTGGAAACTCTTGTCTGTCCACTTATAAACATCACTTGTGGGAATCATGGTACATATGTGCTCCATTGAATTACGTGTTATATCATATCTAGTAAAATTATTGTTGACTTACTTGTCCACATTTGTATGTTGCCTTTCTAAGGGGCTTGGAAATGTATAAGAAGATTAAAATACTGTATGAAACGACTTTAAGTATTTTTCAAGAAACTAACAATTACTTAGAAGGTATCTGTATATTTTCACTTGTAAAAATCATCCCTCTAACAGATGGGGTAAGTGGATTTGCAGAGGTAGATCCTGAACAGTCACTTACAAACCTGTTGTTGGCAGTTCAACTGTAGAATGGAGTGGCTCTAAGACCAGATTGAAGCTTTGTGAAATCAAGATTCATATTTGAGGCATTAGAACTTCAGATTAAAATATCTGGAGCCGTGTAAGATTACGAGTGCTTTTGGGTTTGGGTTTTGTCTATACTAGTAAGGTGTCTTCTTGACTGATGTAAATGAAAATTATTCAAAATTAAGGCTTTGTGTTTCAGGAGCAAACTTAAATACATAATTACTTAGATATATATCCTGTTGTTTGTAGTGGGATTACTTATTAACTTAACATTTCCAAAATGTATAAAAATTTCCAGGGGAGAAAGCTAGATATTTGTTATTTTTTAAATTAACTCTTTAACTGGCTTCAGATAGCTGTCACGTCAAAATAAAATTGCCTTCATCTTGGCAGTGAAAAGATATTTGAACTTCCAGAGACTTGGAAAATATGTTTCTCAAAGTGATCTCTAACGAAGAACAACTACTAAAATGTTGTTGATTACTTACCATTACCCTAACACGTCCTCTGTTTCCAGCTTTACTCTGATTGAAGAGCATTCAGTTACTTCACAATGAAATATTCCGGGCTGGAAGAAAGCCTGGATGAAACATGCTTGTTATCCGAAGGTAGTTAAGATGTTTAACAAAAGGATACTGATAAATCAAATTTACACTTGAAGTTTTTGTGCATCCAGTAAGACTAGTGATGAAACCATGGATGTACTTTTTCAATGGAAAGAAGTACTTCAAAGAGTGTTTTTTCTGTGTACAAACCATGGGGGTTTGCCGATAATTTTCTCTCCTTTTTTTTTTTTTGTCTTAGCCATCCTGAAACTGATTGCTGTTGGCAAAATAGGAAAAAATAATTGTATTGTTAATTATTAACTGGTTTATTTTCAGATCTCGATAGAGAATGACTACCTAGGCCCCAGAAGAATTGAGAGTCTGCAGAAAGAAGATGCTGATTGGCAGAGAAAAGCCCACATAGCTGTGCTTTCTATTCAGGATCTTACAGTTAAATACTTTGAAATAACAGCTAAAACACAGAAAGGTAGTTATTTTCTACTCTCCTATCTGTCAAATAAAAGATCTTAAAAAATGTATTTAATGTTTACCATGTTCTGTACTGTAATGTGATGTTTTTCTTCGATCCTCGCATGAGGAAAATGCAGTTACCATGTATTTTTTCTTCTGTGTCTATTTGAATCTTTCACTAATAAGTCTTTTTAGAACATCATCAGAAGTGAGAAGAACAGAGTTTTTAGAATGTTTCACACACTTTCTGCATGTGATTGTACAATGATTTCTTAATATGATTAGCTGCATTGTACATTTGCAAAGTATTTAGGGAGCATAGAATCCCTGATGAGTTCTTTTTTCTGTACTGGATATGGCAGACTGCCATAATAAGTGTTTACTACCTTTGAATTCTTTTTTTTTTTTTCTGTCTCCCCTACATTTCAGTAATTTTTTTCATAGCTCTAAATACTAATCAGCTGCTTCATTTAACTACTTAGTGAAAGCTGCTCTCTTGTTCAGAAATCTTTGAGCATATAACCTTGGCATTTCTATGCTTGAAGAATGCATCAGTTTTACTAGAGAGCTGGTGCAGTAAAAGCAGGTCATATGACTTGCCATGTACATCTGTGTTGTTATCCTTGTACTGTTTTAAATAATCAGTTTACTAGGGCAAACACACCTGAGAATGTGATTTCATGTCACCTCTTCTAGTTTGACTGTGTTTGTCCCACTGTCTTTTCTGCCCAACTGCAGGCTCCTGTTTCTTTTCTTTGCCTTGGTGATAGTGGTTGTGCAATCAGAGAAATAAGCTGTATCCCTGGGAGAAAATATTTTTTGATGGATAGTTTCCTGTCATCTCCCTACATGACTGCTAGATCTGCCTCAAAAGCAGTCACTGCAAAATTATTTTCTTTAGTGATAAGCAAAACTAAGGGTAATGTGAAACTCCACCTTATTCTGAAAAACTCACTAAATCAGATCAGGCATGTTGTAATGAGTTTAGTTAGAGTGAATTCTAAGTATATTTAATCGGTTTAGTTCCTTTTCTAATATGACAGAGGCAGCAAATAAAATACCCCATTAGTTGATAAAGAATGCATATTTATAGTTACTTTTTGTTTGGTTTGCATGATTTTATGGACAGCAGTCAGGACTGTGGGGAAAAACAGAGAAATGAAATGCTTGGAGACTGTTTACAGCTATTGACCTTTGATATACAGGTTGCTTACCTGTTTTATGTTTTGAGATTTTTTGGACTCCTACTGATTACAAGATGGTCTTATACACCAAAATAACAGATGACAGAGGGGAAACACATGAGAACATAAAGGTGTTTTATATATACACATACCTAACAGCAGCGTGTAGTATCTTCTAGCATCAGGAGACTGAACACAACCCCTTTGATTGTGTAACTTTCATGGCTTTTGCTTTTAAAAGCTAAGAGTACCCTGTGTTTGTTCTATATATTAAAAATTATGAAAATCTCACGTGTGTCAGCCTAGATGTTGTCTGGAGGGTCAAAAATAGGAAATCTTAATCAGGCAAGTGACTCCTGATACTCTGAAGTCTTCCTGAAAAGATTCTCATTTGTCTCTGCAAGTTAGAATCAGATTACAATTTATTGAATTAATCTTAAGTAATTTTGTGAAACAGCCCACATTTTGAATTGAAAGATAGATGTTATTTAAATTTCATTCAGTATTCTTACAGAATAGCACTTGAGATCAAGCTGAAATATTTGTTTTAAATTATAATTTTGTTTCACTCTGCAGATATGACTTCACTATAGGAATTATTAAGAGAAACTGGAGACTTTAGTAGCTGATTATTGGTCATTTCAGAAACGGTGAAAATTTGGAATGCAGTTTAAGACCACATGGTAGCATTAATGAGTTATTTTTAAGTTAAGAATTCTGAACCACTGGTTTGAGTGTTCAGGTACTATGTATTCAAAATGGTCCCTCTGTGGATAACAAAAATTGGAATTAGAATGATCAACAAATTGCTAATGGCATATTTACATGAATTTTAGGGGTACTGACACCCTGGATTCAAACATTAATACTCTCTAGAATGACTGCTCCCTGCTAAGAGAGCTTTGTATGCTTTTGGATACGATTGTGTGCGTTGTCTCTGCAGTAGAATCACTAGGATCTGAAGAGCAGGCCGGTAAGCTGTCTGCCCTTTCTTCCTTCTGTAGCTGTGTACGATCGAATGCGAGCGGACCAGAAAAAATTTGGCAAGGCAGCATGGGCAGCAGCAGTGGAACGTATGGAAAAGCTTCAGTATGCTGTTTCGAAGGAGACTTTGCAATTGATGCGTGCTAAAGAAATCTGTTTGGAGCAGAAGAAACATGCGCTGAAAGAGGAGGTAATTTTTTGTACCAATAAATGGAAAAATAAAACATGCAGAAAGAACCCAAACCTTAAAGAGTGTTGATGTACTTAAAAACAAAACAAACCCAGACTTGAAAGTCATTATTTTTCAGCTTTTAATAACAAAAGTCTGTATTTAAGCTCTTAACTATGCTTCACCATGTTAGGCAAATGGAGTAGTAATATAGGAGTGGTGGGTTTTGTGCACCTTATGTTTTTCTCTTACCTTTTCCTGGTTAGTCAACCAGGAAGACAGTTTTTACACTTATCCTCTGAGATAAATAAAGTGGAAAGAAGGGATAGGACAGGAGTCTGCTGCTGTGTAATCTCCACACTTCAGCTCTCAGAGGACTGACCACTTTCTTCAGAACAGTTCTGATTTTACCAGATGGAAGGTGTCTGAACACTAGTAAATAAACAGATGACTAGCATGTTGTACTGCTCTCCTTTTGTATCTGCTTACCCACAGGAACTTAAGGCAGTCTTCCAAAGGATCTTGTGCTAGCTGCAGCTTTCCTGAGGAAAGAGTGCATGCATTAAACTGTGTAATATCTTATCAGAAAAAAAATATTTATTGGGTTTTATAACATCTCCTTAAACGCAAAAATGCTACAGATCTTCTTTCAAAATTTGCTAGCACATGGATATTCAGTGCTAAGAACTTCCTGTCATGCTAATGTTAATTTACATGCTGTACAATCCTTTACTTTCTTTTAGAGTACCGTTCAAACGTTTCAGAAAATTTGACTATACCAGTAGCTGCAATGAAAAGGTTTTCCACAGAACTAACAACTTTGGCACTGTATAGATTGGTAGGTTTGGAAGCCTGATAGACTGTGCCTATTTTAGGAGCTTCTGTAGAAAACAGCTTGATCTGCAAGGAAGAGACAGTACATGCAAGACCCAGAGCACAAAAATAAAGTTTGTTCCATTTCGACACTCTTTAGATTTAGAAAGCCAAGTGTTGTCTGGAAACCTGAGTTTATCAGGCTGTTGCCATCCTTAGCTAAGAGTTGGTGAAAGAATACAACAGTACTAATTTGAAATATTTTGTTGAATATGTTCACATATTCAGAGCAGCCACGCGTAATCTCTTCTGTAGCACATCATATTTTTCTCCCACTGGAGACCTTCCTTGAATTGTTGAACGAGATCTCATGATAATGAGTGGTTATTTTGATGTGAAAAAGCATAGGTGAAGGAGAGGTTAGTTGCATGATACAGAGGGGTGAAAGGCTCTGAACTGAGAATTTGGGGTTTTTAGGGATGGAGAAATTGCAGGCATCTGATGAGCATGCATGGGCGCGATACTTTGGGATGGTGTATTACAAGTGTAGAAAGCTCTGGGTCAAAACATGGTGATGGGGAGATATGAGGACCAGCTTCTCTTCTGAAACATCTTTTTTGGCTTTGAGAATGTGTAAGCCTTGAGCATGCAAGTTGGGTGTGACAATCATGATTGGGAATCTTATATCGGAGAAGGGTTGCAGTCTTATAAAGAAAATATTTGCAGAATGGAAATACATCCTCTGGGAAACCATTTAGTTTCTTGTTTCTAGCCATAGAAGATAAAACCAGGATATTACTTTAAAAAGACTAAAATGCTTGAGCAACTAATTTATCAGGTTTTGAGTTGAGGATTAAGACATAAAGTACGACAGTTCAGAGCAAAGACCAGGTCTGACTTTTTGAGGACACTGTTGGTGTCAGCAGGTTGTCTGAAGATTTTTGAACATTTAACCTTGGAAAGCAAAAAGGTTTATAAAGCCAATGGTGCTCCCTTTTCAAGGGAGAAGGTGTTTCTCTTAGCATCAGAGTGCTCCATGTTTCCCTTAAAATAATTTAGGAATTATTTAAAATTATTTTCTGTTGGTTTTGAGGATGAGCTTCCATATTTCCACTTTAAAGACCTGAGTTTTTTCTGAATTTTACTCCTTTCTTCAGAGATTTATCAGACAGCAACACATGAACTTGTGAAATTTCTTATGTGCTTTTCTTCCACATGCTTCTGGTCACCCAAGAAAGATTAGTTGTAACTAGAGCAGTTACAGGAAGGGCTACCACAGCAACGTGAAGAACAGCAAGTCACTTCTACGAGAGCAGTTGAAGTTGTTCTGACAAATGAAATGAAGGCTGAGATGATACAAAATTGCTTTCCACAAAAATACTAATGGGAATAAATATTAATTGGCGCAAGAACAAATGGTGTTATCTTATTGTGAATACATTGGAAATGTGGAAGAAGTTTCTTAGTAGTTAGGGGGGAGTATCTGGAACAGAATAACAAAAGGGAGGGAATAACAAAAACAGTTTCAGGGAGCTTTTTATTTTTCTGTTTTAACTCATTATATCTTTTTTTTAACAACAAATGGGATTACAGATTCCCTATTTCTGCCTTAGAACTATTGAGAAACCTAAGTTCCTGCTTAAGTTCTTCACTGTATATGGATGAGACAACAAAGACCATAAAGGCCAGAGAGGTTAAATTTGCTTGAGTTAATTCAGGAAGTCGTGACATGGCATCTCCTCAGTTCTAGTTCTTTGTCCAACTGCAAAATGTTTTTATGTAACATTCTCAAGTTAAAGTTCTTCATGTTTCTTTCACCATGTTGATCAGCCTGAGACCTACCAAACATGCAGCAAATTACCAGTAGAAATTAGATAGCCACTTATAACATTAATAATTCAACCATTCTTAAATTTTTAACAAAAAATGCTGACATTTTCCAAAGAGTTTTGAATTATCACACATATATAGCATCTCACATAAAATTTTAACATAAATAGTTGAAATTAATGGTATCCATTTTTCTTTTTCATGAGAGGCTACTATGTAGAGAATGTATCTGCCTGAGAACCATATGACAATATTAATATTGATTGCTGTTGCACCTGAAAACTGAGCATTGTGTTGTAAAAAACAGACCAGGTAGCAGCCTCTGTAATACATGCTTGTAAGGCTAGGATTCAGTTATTGGACAGGTCCTTTATCAGGCAAACACTAGTGCAGCTGAAAGAAGTACTGGGTTAAAATAACATGATAAGCTGATACTTTTGAAGATGGCTCGTTTATGGCTCTATGCAAATATGCATTTGCTCAGTGTAGTCCTCTTGATGTGTTAAAATTAAACATGTTATGTTTAGTGTACCAGACTCTATCTAGCTGTAATTGTGAAGTCTGTGATTTTGTTCTCATCATCCTGGCATCATGTGGTTTTTGTTGTTGTTTTTTTTTTTTTTTGCTTTTCATTTAGAGGCAGAGCCTGAAAGGTGGTACAGAAGCCATAACCCATTTGGACCAGTTAGAAGCTGATTATTATGATCTCCAGCTTCAATTATATGAAGTGCAGTTTGAGATCTTGAAATGTGAAGAGCTGCTGCTGACAGCACAGCTTGAAAGCATCAGAAGACTCATGTCAGGTGCTTTACGCATTTTAATTGAGACATAATCTGTAAAAGATAATTCTTTTCCTAAAAGTCTAGCAAAACCTCTGGGAATGAAATTAGAACAGATTCCTTACCATGTGAAGAGCTAGATCTTCTAACATAAGTACTGTTAAATTAAAATTTACACCTGTTTATAAGGCATATACGTGCACATATGGAACCTTTGATCTATTTCTCATTGCCTGTGTTTGGAAATAAGCATATAAATCACTATGAAATTTTTGGAAAATTAAATTTGGGGAGGAGGAAATGTCTTAATTACTGGATATGTCTCATTAAAAAATTGCATTTTGTATTATTTGTTTCTTTGAAGTAATTTGTTTTCAAAGATGTTCCTGCAAATCAGAGTTCTTCAGATAAACTTTGAAGCTTGTTATATTGCCTTTTCACTGATCTAAAGCAGTAATGCAAAGCTTATGTTTCCAGAATGTAATATACTTTGTGTACTTAAAAGCTATGGAAATGGTATAGGTAAATCATACTGCATTTTTGAAATAGCTACTGTTTTTATTCTCAAAAGCTCTGCTTTACTGCTTAGTGCATTAGGGCTTCCATAACAAATTTTGCTTTGGAGAGAAGGTCACTTAAGAGAGATTTGAAGCTGGATTGTATTGTGAGTTGCTTCTGGAAGAAGAGAAAACATAGGTGTCAGGGATTCTTCTCAGTGTTACGTGAATCTCCTCCTTCTAAGCTTGTGATAGCAGCAACTGTTACTGCATGTGTGGAAGATGAGGATTGAAACCTCCTGTAAATTACTTTTTTTAAAATAGGGCAGCTTTGACCAGGTGCCTATGTGGAGGGCTAGTTAATGGTTTAGAGGGGTAGTTTTTTGCACTTGGCAAATCAGGCATTTAATTTTGGTACCAAAGACATGGAATGTTTTGCTTACCTATGGACCAAAGCAAATCCCTTGAACAGGAGGCTGAGAAGGAATATATGTCAAAGTCCTTTCTCTTTGATGTAGTGATAATAAAGCCTAAGGGTCCTCAGACATTAAGCCTGCTGTAAAAACATCGTAGGTCATTATGACTTGTCACTAATGTTTTCTCCAGAAACCTTAACAAAATCCCCAGTACCTCAACCTGACCCAAAATGAAACAAAACCCCCAGTCAGCTAAACATGAACCTTCTCTTTCACCTAAAGCAATAAAATAGTTCACTGTTCTGGCTTTGTTTGCTGTTCTAAGTCTGTAAAGTATTCTTTAATAATAAATCCCAGAGTTAATTATTTGTGTTTTTATTTCCTGTTGAAGACAGCAGTCCATGTTAGAAGGAATTACTGTTTTTTAAGAACTCTGTTAATGTCCCATGGGACAGAAAGTGAAAAATACAGTTCTTGAGTGTATGTGAATTCTGTTAAAAGGATTTCACTTAGGTGGAGGAGATAGAACAGGTAATATGAAGAATGTGGCACTGAAGTGGCTACATCTCTTCAAGACTGCTCAGCACCAAATCTGAATGAAAGCGTCTAAAACATATAGTGGTCTTTTAGTATGTATTGTTTCCAATACTGTCAAAGAGAAAAGAATGGTCTGTTACATCTTCTGTTATACTTCCTTACAATCAGTAAAGTAATAGCTTTTTAATTGTGCACATCTGCATAATTCAAAATACACGTCTCTTAGGGACCTGAAGAAGCTGTTGCTGTCCTTTACTCTTTGACTGCATTGACTCTGCAGATATGTTTCAGATTTTTTTATTTTGTTTTGATCTGAGGAACATCAGCAGTACTGCATATGAAGTCCCAACAGAATTTTTTGAGAGCATGATTTAACTGCCACTTGGTTGTAAGCTGGAAGAAAAGCTTTCTTTTTCCCTCAAATTCAGTACATTGGGTCTGAAAAGTATCAAATGATAATAGAAAGTCGTATTATAAACAGTAGTAGTTTTTTACTGTCATTAAGCAAATACCTGCACAGAAATTCACAAAATATGAACTTACTGGGTTACAATTTTAAAGGGTCTTATCCGGTCCATACTAACTACTTGTACATCCTTATAAGATAGTTCTGTGGTGGATGCACTTGCAAATTTAACTCTGCATGAAAGTGTTCTAAAACAGAATTTGCATGTAAATTCTCCCATTTTGTAAGTGCACAGTGAAATCTAATTGTTGTTAGCTATAAGTCTTATTTTTACTCACTGATGTCTTGAAGTGGATTCCAGTGACTTGGTAGTTCTAGTGACTTACATATGGATGAAACTTTGCTTTGTTTTTTTGTTTAACTGAGCATTGAAGGAAAGAATCTAGTAGGCCTGTTTTTATTAGTTTTTATTTTAAGTTTCATATAGTGCTGTGCTTTCTTTTCTGGTCCTACCATGTCTTCTGCTGAGTTGAAATTAGCATGACAGTAAGAATTTTCATTGCAGCAGAGACTATATACACAAATAACATGAAGTGGTAACAGGTTTTAAAATGGCCAGTATACTGAAGAAAATCCTACCCCTCTCCCCAAATAATGTAGTAGCATAAGTAGGAGGAAGTTATGGTCTTGCTGAAAGTAGTCGATGAAGTTGAAATTAGAAGGTTTGGTGGTGCTGCGGAGTAGACACTTGACAGTCATGCTAGCTGTATCTGCCTGTTTCAGCTAGCAGTAGTGCATATCCCTCTTGGTGCATTACAGAAATGTCCTACTTGGTATGCTAGTGAAATAAGGAACAAGACGCCTTTTCTGCTTCTTCATCCTAACATTCTACAAGGATTTGTAATCATCACTCTTTCCTTCTTGGCAAGAGATGAGAAGGCAGTATTCAGAGATGAGCTCAATGTTATACTGAGTGCATCACTCAGGAGGCTAAAAATCATGAGTGTTGACAAAACTATTCATAATGACCTCCTTTTCTGGCCTGTAATGCTCTGAAGGATTGCCTTGAAGTTACCCTCCCTTGCTGCCTCTGAGCAGAAGCAGTGACTGGGAGGTCAAAAACCTTGTAAGAGAGGATTTATGGTGTTTTTTTGTCTGATTCCCCTTTCATGAAATTAAGTCTGTTGTGACAAAAGAATCTCATACCAAGACTTTAGAAAGAGCCTAGGTATCCTGAACTTCATAGAGAAGACCAGAGAGCATTACTGCACAGCATGGGTCTGTTGTATTAGTTGAGAGACCCAAAAACATGCATGGGCATTGTGATCAAGTTAGGCTACACACAAGTGTACATTAACATTTGTTTTTCAGTGCTCTGAGCTTACTGCATACCAGGCTGTGCTTCATTGATATTGATTTCTGTTCTTCACAGAAACTTTCAAGTCCTAAAATGCTTTGCTACTTAGTGCTTTTCTGACCTTTTGATTTTCGCTAGTCCTCTGTAAGGACTGTATCGTTCTTCTGCATTAAATCTTGCAACTCAGTGGGAGGGTTGTTGTGGAACAAAACAAAATGTTAATCAAATACAAACTACTGATTCAGATTTTTCCTTGCTGACATTTTTAAAACAGAGAAGAGAGATGAAGTGGTATATTATGACACTTATGAAAGTATGGAAGCCATGCTTGAAAAAGAGGATATGGCAACGTCTATACACTTGCAAAAAGAGGAGCTGCAAAAGTTACAACAAAAAATCCGCCAGCTGGAAGCAAGGCGTGGACGTATTTCAGCCAAGAAAGCCTACCTCAGAAATAAGAAGGTATTATTAAATTGCAAATTTCAAGTATAATTAACAAATTTAATAAAACTTCAAAGGGTTTCATTTCAGATACAACTTCCAAGTCTCCCAGAATTTTTGTGGATTGTATTTACTACTTCTAAAAGCCATTTTACAGAGAACCAAATACAATAGCATGTGTTATTAAATGGATATATTTAAGACTCAGTTTACCTTTTAGCTTTAAAGGAACCTTTAATTACTTTGAAGTCAACAACTAAACTTGTTTCTATTAACTAATCGGAATACTTTCATGTGGAAAGTACATGCTAGAATGCATATTTTTACAGAGGGTAGTTTTATGTATATTTGCAGAAGAGAACTTTCAGGGATGTTTTCACAATAGTTCTATTTTCATTCTCATACCTCATCCTTTTAAACTTGTGTCATGTGTCATTGATAATTTGTATTCAGCAGATGTATATGAAATCCAGTATATATTCTTAATTTCTGAAGCTGGTTGTGCTGTGTAGGGCCACTTTCCTTTTTCATGCATTACATGATTGGGATGTTGTGCAGGAAATTGTTTTAATATAGCTAATATTACAAAATTGTCTATCAAGTCTGTGTAAATAAATTCATTCCTCTTTTTCAGAATGACTTTTTATTGTTCCCTAGCAGTTTCTGATTACATCCATATTCATTATTAATGAGCAAGATAGCTTAATGAGTAGATAAGATCAAAGTTTTAAGAAAGCATTGTAATCCTTGTAGATTTCTACACTATACTGTATACCATAAAGCTATGCAGAAGTCTTAGTTAAGACCTCATTCTAGACTGGGATCAAGGTTGGTGTGGTTTTAAGTGTCCAGTCATGTCCCTTGGTGTGGGAGATGACCCCTTTTGTATAAACAGTTCTAGCAGATTGAGGGTAAAGCCTACAGGTCTTGCTCCCCTTCATAATTAATAGATCTATTTGTGTACCTGTATCTGAAGCATAACAGAGCAAACAAAATAGTAGTTGATACTTTTTTTTTTAAAATTTCTTTAGTCACTACCCTCTGATTAACTCAGATTAACACAATATGGAGAAGACTGCAAATGAATTACTGTAACAGAAATGTCTCATTATCTAGTTAGGGGAAGTAGTTTGCTTAGAGTTACTGTTTGCTTTATGTGAGTTTGTAAAAAGAAAAATTATCAAGAAGATGGGAGTTTTTAGTACTTTAAGGAATAGATGTTCTCTGTTGTGTTATGCTAATTAACATAGGCTACATTGTAATAGTTGTGTTATTTTTTCCTGAATATAAAAAGACACTGCTGGCATCTTACAGGGTAGATAAACCTGCTTAAAAGTGACAGCCTGGTTGCTGTTCCTTACCTAATTTATGGGACTTAGTGTATCAACAAATAACCCTGATGGAGGAGTAGGAATTATTTAGCATGCCTTTTTATCTGTATAATGAACCAGTTGTCTTAATTGACTCATTTGTTTCAAGGTTATGATGTGATAAAATACCTTGTTTAAGCTGAAGACATTAGTTCTAGGCTGTAACAGTAGTTGCAGCATGCCTGCTTGTTCACTGAGACATGACACAGAGTTGTATCTGGTAGTATTGCTCGTCTGAGTCCGCATGCAGGAGTAATGTAATCATGTCTGATCAACGTTCTGCTGGAAGAAGATGGCTATGCTGCTTTCAGGACCTGAGGTACAGTCTCCATATGGAATTTCACTGCTGGACATTGCAGCACTGTCAGAACTATTCCAGATTTCTATTGATTTCATTGCCCAGTGTAGCATTATCTGCAGTTGAGTGCTGCAGTGAGATACTTAGCTTTCAGTTTCTAAACAAAACACAATTGGAATCACATGTATTTAAAATTGCAAGAGAAACCCAAAGATCTTTATTCAAGCAAAACGAATAGGCAGAATCCATTGTTGAGTGTGGCACTCGTTGGGCAGAAAAGAGCATATCAATTTTGATAGATATTTATATTAGAGGTATTTACTCTAGCTGCTCTTATTACTGCCCAGTAATAAATACAGATCATTACTAAGCTTACTAGTAATCACCTGAAAAGACTTCTGTCACTTTGATTAAAAAATAAACAAGCTTTTATCTAGAGTCACCATTCTAATGATATTGCAAAACATTGTTAATGAACACTAGTGTCTGATGGGGGTACTTGTGCTTAACAAAACTGGGAGGAAGAAAAGAGTTCTTGCTCTGAAGAGCTGACAGTTTAAGTTAAGCATGCAGAGCAAAGATATAGATGAGATGCAAAAGCAGACTCTAGATGGTGAGAAGGAGTGCAGTGAGGACTGAATGCTAAGTGGAGAAAATAATGAGGTTTTGAGGATGCATTTGGAAAGTGCATACTATGTAGTAAATCTTTCTCAAAGTCTGTCTCTCTCAATTAAGAAACACTTATTACTGAACTGACAGTCTACTTAATGCTTTTCAGATTGTGTTCCTGACCATGTTTGTTCAGCAAAGTATCTTAAAACAGACCTATAAACAAGTGTTCTGTTTTGGATTGGGTTGGTGAGGTTTTGCTCTTTTTTTTTCTTCTTCTGTTTTTTTACCTTGTGAGTTTTTTACCTTGAGGGTGCCCTGGTGACAGAAGATACAGAGAAGGCAGAGTTACTGAACACCTTCTTTGTCTCTGTCTACTCAGACAGAGTCTGTCCTGAGGAGCCCCGTGCCCCTGAGGCCCCAGAGGAAGCCAGGACAATGGAGAAGTTTACCTCAGTTGATGAGGACTGGGCTAGGGAGCAATTAAGCAATCTGGACATCCATAAATCCATGGGTCCAGATGGGATGCACCCATGGGTGCTGAGGGAGCTGGCTGAGGTCATTGCTGGACCACTCTCCACCATCTTTGCCAAGTCTTGGGAAACGGGAGAGGTGCCTGAGGACTGGAGGAAAGCAAATGTCACTCCAGTCTTCAAAAAAGGCAAGAAGGAGGACCTGGGTAACTACAGACCGGTCAGCCTCACCTCCATCCCTGGGAAAGTGATGGAACACCTTATCCTTGGTGCCATCTCAAGGCATATCAA
>VYZX01019523.1:74216-84488 GCA_013401335.1 Brachypteracias leptosomus
CCTCAGCCTTTTCCTCATTCTCAGTAACAACGTTCCCCCTTTCATGCAGTAAAGGATGGAGATTCTCTCTGATTCTTTTTTTGTTATTAATGTATTTGTAAAATTGTTTTTTGTTATCTCTCACCACCGCAGCCAGAATTATTTCTAGATGAGCTTTTGCCTCTCTGATGTTCTTCCTACGTTGACCTAACTAAATCCCTATATTCTTCTTGAGTAGCCTGCCCTTTCTTCCAGCAGTGATAGACTCTCCTCTTTCTCCTGAATCCCAGCAAATGCTTCCTGTTCAACCAGGCCAGCCTTTTCCCCCGCCAGTTTGTCTTGCAGCATACAGGGACAGCCTGCTCCTCTAAGACTTCCTTCTTGAACAAGGTCCAGCCTTCATGGGCCACTTTGCCTTTTAGGAGTGTCCCCCAAGGAACTTTCTCAACCAGCATCCTAAACAGGCCAAAGTCTGCCCTTTGGAAGTCCATGGCCTTGGTTTTGCTGTCCCTCCTCCTGACTTTGTCTTAAATCAAAAACTCTAATTTTGTGGTTACTAAGCCCAAGACAGCCACTGACCACCACATCTCCCACTAGTCCTTCTCTTTTAGTAAGGAGCAGGTCTAGGAAGGCACCACCCCTGGTGGGCTTACTTACCAGCTGAGTCAGGAAATTGTCTTCTACACACTCCAGGAACCTCCTGGACTGTTTCCTCTCTGCTGTGTTGTATTTCCAGCAAGTTGAAGTCCCTGATGAGAATAAGGGACAGCGATTTTGAGGCTTCAGCCAACTGTCTGTAAAACTCTTCATCGACCTGTTTATCCTGATTGGGTGGTCTATAACAGACTCCCAGCAGGACATCTGCCTCATTGGCCTGCCTCCTCATCCTTACCCATGAACATTCAACTGCTTCATCCCCGTTGCCAACTTCTGTGCAGTCGAAAAGCTCTCTAACTTAGAGAGCCACCCCACCTTTTCTACCTTGCCTATTCCATTTAAAGAGCTTATAGCCATCCATTGCAGCACTCCAGTCATGAGAGTCATCCCACCACATTTCCATGATGGCAACTACATCATAGCTGTCATGGTGCACAATGTCTTCCAGCTCCTCCTGCTTGTTGCCCATGCTGCAGGATTTAGCGTAGATGCACTTGAGCTGGGCTGTTGATTTTCCTTCCAACAGTGGCCACCAGCCTTATGCGCAACCCTAATAAGCCCAGTTTTATCCTCTTTCCCCTTAGAACCTAGTTTAAAGCCCTACCAATGAGCCCAACCAGCTCATACACAAGGATCCTTTTCCTGCTCTGGGACAGATGAACTCCATCTGTTGCCAGCAGACCCCGCGCAGCATAAAGCTCACTGTGATTTTGTGGAGTTGCCTGCTTGCATTGTATGAAGAATCTTATGCTAAGTTTTGGTCTTTTTTTTGTGTTAATAGTGTGACTGAAAATTTCTGCTATTTTTGTAAAATTGATTTTCAGCCACTGGTTTTCACGAAGAATTTTGAAAAGATAACCTCAAGAGTGTCCAAACCTGAGATCAAATATGAGTTGCAATGTCACTATTCTTACTTAAAAACAAACAGAAAAACCCACTTAAGTTTCAGATGACTTCAGAAAAAGTTGATCTGATCACATATGTAACATGAAGGTGTGGTGATAGAACTATCCTTTCTTTTTGCTATAATCTTTTCTTTATGCTTCTGTTTTAACTTCTTTGTTCCATTGCTCTTTTTTCTTTTTACATCATGTGCTTCTGTTCATCTCACTTTTACCTGTTCCCTGTCCTTACTATTTTTCAGACATCTTATCCTATTCCTCTCCATTTATACTTAACTTCCTTCCACATCACAGGATTTTATTATGAAAGATATCAGACCACTAGGTGGTTTCTGAAAATGATAGGCAGGCAGACACTGCTTTTGTGTTGACTGAGTGACAATAAAATTTTTTAAAAGTTATTAGAGTTTTTAATTATGATGATAAAGATGAGCTTTTAAAAGTAATACTACATGCTGTGAATCATTTAAGAATTAAAAATGCTGTTTCTGCTCAGGGTTTTTTTCTTTATAATCACCTGTTCTATCACTTTTTCTGATAGTTTCTGAACTTGCAGTTATTTTTCTCATCTGATAACTAGCATCCACTTTCAATAAATTTGATTGAACAGTAGCGTTTTGTTTCAAAGATGTAGTAAGTTTGCTGCAGATTTTGTGAAAATGGTTGACTCGTTAAAAGAGTTGGATCCAAATGTGTGTTTCCCCAAACCAGAAAAAATACATCTGTCTTAGCTGCAAGGAAGATCTTTTATTGAAATAAGAACCGTTATTGAAGTAAGATTACAGAAAATCAAACTGGATTAAATATTGGCATCTTAAGTTAATTAAATACAAAACATTCATTTTCTGTTGTAAATTATAATGAAAATGTTTACTTAATTTACTTAGTACTAGATTAAAAACTTTGTGGCACTTAGTTCTGTGATTTCTTGCACTGTGAAAATACTAGTATGGCTTGTTTTAAGTAGACAACCTTGCAAATTGATCTGTCATTTTATTCTTGGAATGGGAGAAAATGGATACTGGTTTGCTGTCTGGCTTAAGGGCACTTTTTTCAGTATAATATTCTGTCACGTGCTAGTTATTTCTCATCTTTCAAGGTAACAAGTCTTCAAGCTTTCCAATTCCAGATTGAAATCTTCCTTTACTGAGCTTTGCATTTCTCATTAAAATGAGCTTTGCATTTTTCATACAAAACGTGAAAAATGTAGTATTTTTTTAAGGGGAAGACAAAGGCCAAGTTTTGAAGTTCAGAAATGTGTTTATATGAGAAGTGGATTATTATGTAGTTCTTTACAATTAGTAGAAGAGATGTTTTAATTCAGGGTTTTTTTAATGCTAAACATAGCATTGGATGTAGTATTTACACGTTTTCCATATGTTTTCTCAGAAACGAGTGCAATCACAAGATGAAGAGGAAAGAAAAAGCTCCTGGGTTAGTCAGGAACGACAGAAAACATTGGACAGACTTCGTACATTTAAACAGGTAACAGAAGAAGAGTTATTCTTTTCCACCAGCTTCCTTTGCTAAAGGGATTTTCACTCATTCCAGGACTATACTGTGCTGTTAGCTGTTCTCTTTCANAAAGCTCTCTAACTTAGAGAGCCACCCCACCTTTTCTACCTTGCCTATTCCATTTAAAGAGCTTATAGCCATCCATTGCAGCACTCCAGTCATGAGAGTCATCCCACCACATTTCCATGATGGCAACTACATCATAGCTGTCATGGTGCACAATGTCTTCCAGCTCCTCCTGCTTGTTGCCCATGCTGCAGGATTTAGCGTAGATGCACTTGAGCTGGGCTGTTGATTTTCCTTCCAACAGTGGCCACCAGCCTTATGCGCAACCCTAATAAGCCCAGTTTTATCCTCTTTCCCCTTAGAACCTAGTTTAAAGCCCTACCAATGAGCCCAACCAGCTCATACACAAGGATCCTTTTCCTGCTCTGGGACAGATGAACTCCATCTGTTGCCAGCAGACCCCGCGCAGCATAAAGCTCACTGTGATTTTGTGGAGTTGCCTGCTTGCATTGTATGAAGAATCTTATGCTAAGTTTTGGTCTTTTTTTTGTGTTAATAGTGTGACTGAAAATTTCTGCTATTTTTGTAAAATTGATTTTCAGCCACTGGTTTTCACGAAGAATTTTGAAAAGATAACCTCAAGAGTGTCCAAACCTGAGATCAAATATGAGTTGCAATGTCACTATTCTTACTTAAAAACAAACAGAAAAACCCACTTAAGTTTCAGATGACTTCAGAAAAAGTTGATCTGATCACATATGTAACATGAAGGTGTGGTGATAGAACTATCCTTTCTTTTTGCTATAATCTTTTCTTTATGCTTCTGTTTTAACTTCTTTGTTCCATTGCTCTTTTTTCTTTTTACATCATGTGCTTCTGTTCATCTCACTTTTACCTGTTCCCTGTCCTTACTATTTTTCAGACATCTTATCCTATTCCTCTCCATTTATACTTAACTTCCTTCCACATCACAGGATTTTATTATGAAAGATATCAGACCACTAGGTGGTTTCTGAAAATGATAGGCAGGCAGACACTGCTTTTGTGTTGACTGAGTGACAATAAAATTTTTTAAAAGTTATTAGAGTTTTTAATTATGATGATAAAGATGAGCTTTTAAAAGTAATACTACATGCTGTGAATCATTTAAGAATTAAAAATGCTGTTTCTGCTCAGGGTTTTTTTCTTTATAATCACCTGTTCTATCACTTTTTCTGATAGTTTCTGAACTTGCAGTTATTTTTCTCATCTGATAACTAGCATCCACTTTCAATAAATTTGATTGAACAGTAGCGTTTTGTTTCAAAGATGTAGTAAGTTTGCTGCAGATTTTGTGAAAATGGTTGACTCGTTAAAAGAGTTGGATCCAAATGTGTGTTTCCCCAAACCAGAAAAAATACATCTGTCTTAGCTGCAAGGAAGATCTTTTATTGAAATAAGAACCGTTATTGAAGTAAGATTACAGAAAATCAAACTGGATTAAATATTGGCATCTTAAGTTAATTAAATACAAAACATTCATTTTCTGTTGTAAATTATAATGAAAATGTTTACTTAATTTACTTAGTACTAGATTAAAAACTTTGTGGCACTTAGTTCTGTGATTTCTTGCACTGTGAAAATACTAGTATGGCTTGTTTTAAGTAGACAACCTTGCAAATTGATCTGTCATTTTATTCTTGGAATGGGAGAAAATGGATACTGGTTTGCTGTCTGGCTTAAGGGCACTTTTTTCAGTATAATATTCTGTCACGTGCTAGTTATTTCTCATCTTTCAAGGTAACAAGTCTTCAAGCTTTCCAATTCCAGATTGAAATCTTCCTTTACTGAGCTTTGCATTTCTCATTAAAATGAGCTTTGCATTTTTCATACAAAACGTGAAAAATGTAGTATTTTTTTAAGGGGAAGACAAAGGCCAAGTTTTGAAGTTCAGAAATGTGTTTATATGAGAAGTGGATTATTATGTAGTTCTTTACAATTAGTAGAAGAGATGTTTTAATTCAGGGTTTTTTTAATGCTAAACATAGCATTGGATGTAGTATTTACACGTTTTCCATATGTTTTCTCAGAAACGAGTGCAATCACAAGATGAAGAGGAAAGAAAAAGCTCCTGGGTTAGTCAGGAACGACAGAAAACATTGGACAGACTTCGTACATTTAAACAGGTAACAGAAGAAGAGTTATTCTTTTCCACCAGCTTCCTTTGCTAAAGGGATTTTCACTCATTCCAGGACTATACTGTGCTGTTAGCTGTTCTCTTTCATTGTGCAGTTAACTGTTCTTTGGAAAATTTACAACAAAATATGGCATTGGTGGTAACAAATTCCTCTGGCCATTGCATTCCCAGTGCTGTAATAAGCTTCTGTTCACTCCTTCACCTACACATTGTGATAAGACACTTAGCAAACATACCTAAAAGAAGTATAATCTAAATGCTGTTTCCCATAAAGAGCGTCACCATCTGACATACTCCCATTATCACACAGTGCCAGAACACCTGCCAATACCTGCTGCTTCCTATTGCAGTGTAAGTATCAGAGACTGGATAGAAAATGGAACAGAAAGGATAGAATAAGGAACAGGATGAAACTGCAAGAAAAGAGAGACTGTATTAATTTGTGAAGACTTTTTTTGTTTTGCTGACTACATAAAAAATATAGTTATGAGAATATTCTTTACTGGAAAGCTTTCTTACTCAGTAGTACATTCTTAATATCCTTATTGTTTGCAAGGCTTTTGAATTGCCTAGCTTCTATAAATTGAAGCAAATACACTTCTCTTAACCAGCAACTGTTAATAAACTGATTTTATGTATCAGCATGTTTATATTGTTATGATCTCTATTGCTTTAGGCCTACCACAGTTGTGTAAAATGTATTAGAACTTTCAGAAGCGGTTTAAATTTATGCATTAAAATGGCTGTGGATGAAAGTAATATGAAAATACAGATATTGAGGCAACAAATTTAAGAACTAAATTAAAAATACTTTGGAAAGTCTCCAGATGATCTGTTTTAAAGAGATACCTCTCTGATCAGTATGATCTATTTAAGGCCAGTGTATTAGATCAGAGGGGACTTTGTTGCAGAGGGAGCCATTGACCAGTTTTAGAAAAGGAAAGCAAGAGGAAATTTTGAATTTTAGTTTCCAGAGAAAACAGTTTCAAATCTACAGTCTGGTTCTTAATGAAATCCTGATTCTAACCCATGTATATCCCTGACTAGACCAATTACATGTAAATTGTGGCCAAGGATAAAAATTAAGAAAACTGATCATGTTGCATAAAGGTGAGAATATTTGCTTTGTTTTTACGTCCAGAGCAAAATGAATGTAAATAGCAGATGAATTCTACCTGTCCAAACCCTAATGATAGGTACTTTGAATCTAGAACACAGTGTGTTGCCTGTACTTACCTAATTCTCAATAACTTATTCACTTTAGCGGTACCCTGGGCAAGTAATACTTAAATCAACCAGACTACGACTGACTCATGCAAGAAGAAAATGTGCAGCCAGCTCGGTGTCCTGTGTCAATCAGCCTCAATCTTTGCCAGCAATCATACAAATCCAAGAAAAAAGTGAAGAGGTGGAATTGGAAAATGCAGTTCAGCCTTTGCAAGTGCGGGAATCCACAAGCTTAGAACAACCTCAAGATATCTTGTTACATCCCAATGATGTTACCTCTGAACTGCCTCCTATTAGTACTTCTCCACACACCAGTAAAGAGCTTCAAACAGAGACTGTTACTGCAGTACCACTTCCACCTCCTTTGCCTCCACCTCCTCCGCCTCCACCTCTGCCCTCCAAGGAAGATGCCACCAAATCCTTAGAGAAAAGCAACAGCTTTGTTAAACGTCAGAGTGAGGAGAAGGGAGTCCAGCACTCTCCTGGTGTCCCGCCAGCACATCTGTTTGACAGCAGTCAGCTAGTCAGTGCCAAGAAGAAGCTTAAGAAGACCGGTGATCTAGAGGGTTTACGGAGGAGGAGAGGTAATGCTTTCATTTCTATGAAATATAACGCACATCAGTTCCTCTTTTGATTTGCTCTATATTAAAGTGTATGCTGTAATTTATTTGTAGTTATTAACAGAAAAGTTGTTAAATCCTTTTCAGCTGACAAATGTTGGCAACTCAAAGAAATGTTAGGACTTTTACAATGTGCAGTATCCTTGTTCAGCTAGACAGAAAACACTTGTGAAAGTGACTCTACAATATATGACAACAGACTAGCTAGAAAATGAAACTAAACGTCTAAAAGAGTCTTTTCCTATCTAGTTTAAAGCCAGCACTGCAAATATTATATGCTTCACATGAGGGTACAGTGTTCTTTAATAGCAGAATTTTGCATTATTTTTGACTAAGTAAAATGAGTACTTGTCTTGGGACATAGTTAACCTTGAGAATGCTTTCTTCAAGGTTTCTTCAAATTTTCATACAAAAATCCCAAAACCCTAAAGTACCCTTGAGAGCTGAGCAAGAATATATGTTAACTACAGCTGGAAGTTAAGTCTGTGATCATTCAGAAAAACATGTTAATAAATAGTTAAGAAAAACAAACTTCTTTGGAAATGGGGGAGAATGAATAGAGCCCGAGCTGGGAGATGTTACAACTTGTTGATTCTATGCTACTTGTTTTTAACTCTTTATCCTTTATTCTGTATGTAAAATGGGGAGAATGGCAGCCATGTTAGGATAAAGTAATACAGGCGTTTTGGTGAAGCGTGCTTTTTTTGGAGCAAAGTTTTTATTTGAAAATCAGAGCTAGGATTTTCAAAAGTGCTCAGCTGATCTATTTTACTGGAAGTCACTTAGAAAAAGTATCTCAAGTGGACCTTGATTCATACTGCTGCAATAACATTTTTATTAAAAATTCTATCTGTTTTTGTCAGCTACAACTACAGAAAACATCCTTTCACTGACATTTTCCCTTATCCATATAAAATCAAAATTAGAACTGTTGTCATTAATCAGACAGAAACAAGAGTATTCCTCTAGAATTGTCTTTAAATGACTGAAAACCCTTGAAGCAGCTGCATAGTTAACAGAATTTTTGAGGTCTTTTAATCTTGCAGGTTGCAGGTACAGTGTCTTAAGTTCATTATCAATTTCGATGATGTACGTCTTTTTTTTCTCTTTCTGTAATCCTTTTAATTATTTTTCTGATACCCATTTTATCTTCTCATTTTATATAAAGCACGTACTGTGTGTGCAATTTGATATACACCATAAAATGACAAACACAAAATCAGATTATATCCTCCCTCTTAAGAGTGTCGTTCATGTCTGCATCAGCACTCTACCTGCTGCTCTGCATTCCCTGAGGCGTTCCAGATCTCTTAAGTAGCTTCAGAAATTTCTCTGTGTGACAGACAAGTGTGTTACAATCCTTCCTTGCTCCTTTTAATGTGGAGTCCTGTATTAGTCTTTTATTTCTTTGTTTTTCCATTAGACTGATGTACAAAGCCAACTTCCAAATGCAAAACAGTTTTTAAACCTGTGTATTTTACAGATTATTCTGTTTATTTAAAGTTATTATTCTACAATATCCATATATATGTATATTTAATACACAAAAAAGACTGAAGATAAATATTCATCTATTGATTGATATGTGCTGCACGTTGTATGTGGTAGTGTACACGAGCTATTTCAAATGGTTGTACTTCATTATGATGCATTCTCTGGAATAGAGATCTTACCTACTTCAAAAAGCCAAAGCCTGATTTTTATTTCTGCAGAGTGCTAGTTTCAAGTTGCGATAAAGGAAGGATTTGTGATAAAATATTAACTCTTACTTCTCTGTTTTCATTAATTGTAAAGGAAGCGGATTTTTATAGGCACACTGTGACTTGGTGCCAGTACATATGTGAATCCAGAGCAGCAGGAAATGCTGTTGTAGTTGGCTGTACTGCTGCTTCCTTCACTGGCATGTTGCAGCAGTCACACAGTAGGTAAAATGAGCCACAAAATCCAAGTGCTAAAAATGGACTGCACAGTCCAATACTTAAGATACATATTCATTACCCAAGACAAGAAATACAATGCAATGAACACTTCCGTAGTGTAGGATTCATTGCAGCTATTTTTATTTTCCCAATGACATACAGGAAAGCCATCTTGTTCAAAAAGTTTATCTGCCTGATGGGAGGTTAAGTGGTTTCAGAAATTACAATGGTCACACTTATATTAGGTGGCTGCTTTTTGGTCTGTAAGAAATATAAATGAAGGCTGATAAAATTTAGTAAAAATAATACTGAAGGTCTTTTGATTTACTGCAGTGAGCTCCCCAATGGATGAAGTGCTGGCTTCCTTGAAACGTGGCAGCTTTCACTTAAGAAAGGTTGAGCAGAGAAGTCTTCCTCCTTTTCCTGATGAAGATGATAGTAATAACATCTTGGCACAGATCAGGAAAGGGGTGAAACTGAAAAAAGTGCAGAAAGATGTTTTGAGAGAGTCCTTTACAATTCTGCCTGATACTGACCCTCTGACAAGGAGCATCCATGAAGCGTTGCGACGAATTAAGGAAGCATCACCTGAATCAGAGGATGAAGAGGAGAGTTTGCCTTGCACAGACTGGGAAAATTAACCTGTAATTAACATTGTTTTTTGTTTTTTTTTTAAATTTCTTCAACACTTTTTATATAACAATAGTGGCTGAGCCTCAGGTTGTGTGTTCTAGGAGGCTTAATATGAAAGTGACTAAACTGTCTGACATCCAACATAGTAAAACATGCACATATGAATTTAGTAAAACTGACTTTTCAAAGAATTTAAGATTTATATTAAGGAAAACTATTTTTAGGCAACATTTATTATTTGAATACTTTTGCTGATTATTGACAGGAGTTCTTCTATGAAGTTCTGTTTTACTTATTAAAATTGAAGGGACTGTTTGCAGCTTTAAAAAGCTTTTAAGTAACAACGCAGCACAATCACTCTTGGATTTCTAATTCCTTATGGCCTTGTTAAAAATTAGCATATTTGTCACTTCAGACTGAATAGCTCCAAGTGAAGGATGGTTAGATTTGACTGCTGAAATCTCATTGGTTACTCTGTGTGACTGACTCTTTGATAGCTTGGTTTCAATCTGTAAACTCTCAGACTTAATTGAATTTCCATACTATAAACAGTAAATATACAAATATAATTTATATTTCTGATACTCATACAAATCACATGAACTTGCATTCTACTAAAATACAGTGCCTGAAAGTAC
>VYZX01019523.1:102485-118902 GCA_013401335.1 Brachypteracias leptosomus
TCAAACTTGTAGAAATACACCACCACCTCTTTCTCACAGAAACCACTGATGTATGTAGGGATTGTTTCTGTTACACCACTTAAATTCTGCAGAGGAGATGGGGAGAAGGGAGAGAAGTTAAAATGAAAAATGAGTTTGTGATCTTTTTCCAAAACTCTTTTCTCAGCAGTTGTTACTGCTGCTTCCCAGTGTAGGGAGAAGCCCATTGTAGAAGCTGTATTTTTCCTTCTGTAGGAGGGAACTTAGATGAGTTCTGGACTTCTGCAGTATAGCTGAATCACGTGTCACTGATGGTGACAACTGTCACTGTCACCACCAAAGCCTGAGCTTTATGCTCATGTTAAAGATCACTTACCTAGGTCTAGTGCTATAGAGTTTTGCCACTGTTTTTTACCTTTTAGGAGGGAGGGATGTAATTAACCCAACAATGAAATAGCCTCTGTAGACTTTGGATGTGCCATGTTAGCCATTTAACTGTTAGGAGCACCACTTTGGTGACACAAGCTGCATTACAGCAGAAAACGATTCCCCAGGTTTTACCAGGAAGCTGTAGCATTGCTACGTGATCTGCCCGCTCTGCAATTCTGCAAGTTTCTGTACAGCTCTCCATCCTGCAGAATTGCAGACCTGACTGGTTCCCACAGAGGTGCCTTCTTGCCCTTTCCCCCTTTGCACTGATACTGTCAGTCTCTCTTGCTTTCTCTAAACTTTATGCAAATCTTCACCATGCTGTCATGCTGACTGTCCAGACCTTCATCAGCTCAAAGATGGCACATCTGCCTTGAAATGTGCTGGTGGAAGGGCTGGTGGGTAGAAACAAGTAGAGATTCTAATCTGTGCTGTTGGAGCTGCTCTTTGGCCATGTTAGTGCTGGCATTCATTCTCCCCATTAATCAGCTAAAACTCTGGGAAAACAAAACAAATACTATATTCAGGATCACTCCTTGTATCTCCTGTCTTATCCCTTTGTTCGTGTTGTATTTGTCTTCTGCCTCTGGGATGTTTGTTGGAGGTGGTTGTGCCATAGATAAATCACCTCTATTACCTTCTTTTCACTCCTCACCATGGAAGACAGTAGGCTTGATTTCTCTGGGACATCTCACTATGCCCCATATCACTTATATGAGGCCAAGCACACTCATGGTATTTCAGACAAAATTCACTGTTTACTTCATTCATTTATCTTAAAGAACTTCTCTTAATTTGCATCACACTCCCTCTGTATATTACTGTTTAAAAGTAACAGGAAAAAAGAATCATGCAATTAGTACAAAGCATTTATATTAACTATGCTTTTTCTTCCTCAGGACTTTATTTTAATCCCATTAAATTTCAGTAAGAATGTTACTGAGATCTTGGCATACAAAATCATCAATGCATGCTCAAACTGCCATGCATGTTAACTGCACAATTTAAACAACACAACAGGTGTTTTATGGATCAACTTCATATAAGCATCAGAGACTGATGGCCTTTTTACCCCATGCTTGCTTTCTGTGACTACAATGACTGTTGGACAGTCCTGCAAAAACAATTTGACAAGCCATTGCAAACTGCTCTTAGTTTCTAATGACATATTAAAAAAACCCCACCAAAACCGCCAACCAAAAGTCTTGAACTGGCATTAGAAAATAAAATTCATAAGTTATCTATGTAAAAAAAATCCTTTTGTGCTGGAATATATATACCTGTGTCACTCCCATAATGGTTTCCTGAAGGTTTCTACTAGCTTCTCCAAGTGATCCACAGCAGTGCCTACTGGCTGAAGGCTTTTCAATATCAAACAATGCTGAAACAAAAGTCATTACTTCTCCTGTCCGCTACCACTGTATGAACAAATTATTTCCACCCACTCTGCAACAACATTTTATGTGTCTCCATCACACACCCCCCCACCCCTGCCATGCACTGCTCTGTCAGCTTTAAATTAAACTGTGCTTGGTCAGTCAGCCTGGTGACTTTGTCGAGGTCTGGCCATTCATGGGCCTTTCCTCTGGTGCCCATGGCCAGCAGATGGGACTAAAACGCTGTGCACTGGTGAGTGACTTGGAGAACATCTACTCTCATTTAATCCATTCTGGGAAAGGATGGGAGGAATGCAGGACTTGTCCTCAGTCAAGGGTAGCATTAGTTCAGCATGCTTGATTGATAGGTCGAATCTCTGTTCAGAAGTTTGTCACTTTTCTTTAAAAAAAATTAAAAAATGTGTCTACTCAAACCATATGTTCAGGGAGAACGTGATCCACAGGCTGCCTGCCAGGACATGCTTTGCTTACATTTGTATAAAAACAAAGATACATATTGCATCTAAAACACATTTAAATTCACAAAAGCAGTTACAGTTCAAAGTCAATGCTATGTCCTATTTCACAGAAAAAAAACCCCTTCAAGTCTTCATCTCTTAATCTCAATTTGCACAACGAACTTTAAACACAAACTTTGTGTCCCAGGCAGCATTTGTCAAGACTACACTATCAGCCATCTGAGATAAACCAGGGTTCTGCTCCTAGCCATCAGCTGCCTAACAGATCTGAAGTCCTCCTGCCTCCTTTCAAGGCCCAGATACACAAATCTGCTGCAGTTCTTTGTGGATACTCAAGATTTTAGGGATGCTTCTGAATAAGGCTCCAATAGCAAGTCATAGGGTTTCCTTAAAAACAAATTCAAATTCCTGACATACTGTCAATTAGAATTTCTTCACTTATATCTGCCAAGACTTTCCAGCCGATGAAGGCGTGATCCCTTGACATGTGACTGTCCCTAGCTATTTTCCAAGTAGCTATAGCCCAGCTTTTATCTGACAGAGAGAGCTATGCTTTTGGGGGTCATGGAGGTCAGCTTACACCTCCAAGTAGTGGCTGCCTCTTCTGATGCAGCATGTTAAAAGAGAGATTTAAATGTCATGGCAAATTCCGCAGCCATGTAGTAGCCATTCCCGAACTGTAAAACCAGCCTCAGTGTCCGGTTAATGCTTGCTTTTATCCTGTAAGTAAACCTTCTTCTCTTCCAGGGTTACAGAGGTGATGCAAGTTTGGACGTACCAAGAGCTGCTGGTGTGGCTGCTTGCTAAGCCACAGGGCTGACATCTGCTGTGCTCTGTCAGACCTTAATTCCTTCTGGATTTTATTTTTAGATCCGTATGTCCTTGTTACAGATTCATTAGTGCAATCTGGTGAAAGTGTCACAATTGCCTTAAAAACGTTTGAACATACTTCACTGTTTGCTGCCTGCCCATCCTGCCAGTCCAGACTAAGTTTTGTAGCTAGCCTTCTCAGTCTGACTCGGGCACATTGCAGAGGTTGCACAGAGAGCTGATCTCATCTTTGTACTGTTTCTCTCAGGGAAGTTACTAAATGTTGCTTTAATTCCTTTGCAAAAGATCTGTCTCCTATCCTAGCTGATGTCAGAAATCCTCTGGCTTGATGGGCATTTTTGCTGCCTGGTATATGATCCCTTTGTTTTAGCAGGAAAATTGGCTCAGTTTCTTCTGAAAACTGCCTGTCAATCCTGACACACTCCTGTATTTTGACTTGAGAAGTTACACACACATGGGAATTTTCTATTTCTGCAATGTAGTCATCATCAATGAAGCGCAGTCAATGAAGAGCATACAAACTCCTGGCTTCTGAAAATATTTGCATTGTTCTCTATTTCAAAATAATTCCTTGAGGCATGCTTCAGTAGTGCTTGTTAAGAACATCCCCAATGCTTCCTCATTGCCTTTTCTCTTGGCTTCTTTGGCTGGCCAGCTCCATCAGTGAGGCAAGAGATGTCCATGCACAACAGACAGCATCCCATACCTACAGATACCTTTCATGTGGCTTTTTGTTTGGGTTGCTGATGTGCCTGCCTGGTGAGAAGGATACTGGATGTTTATGTATCTCATTCCATAAGCAGTTTAGGACTTCCTTACATTTATTGTAATCATGTGCTTGGCTGGTCCACATTATGCAAGAGAAAAGAATATAGAGGGGAAAAAAAAAGAAAAATACAAGAAATATAGGATAAAAAAGTTCTGACTTGTAGGTTCAAATGATAACCACCCCAAAGAAAGTTTTCATAATTTATTTCAAGAAGGTGAAGAAAAGGGGCTTATATCAAACCAGCACATTAGTCTGCTGCTTCAGAATCTGCAGAATGAAATTTCCCCTCTCTTTTCTCCCCCTGCAAGCAAATCTCCAAACGTGCAGAATGCTCTGGAGCAAACGGGCTCAACTGGTAATGATGAGGCCACAGCTTGAACCAGCAGTTTCTAAACAAACGACAACAAACCCTCCGAGGCTGTTTCTGGGACAGACAGGGAGTGGAAGTGCAACCATGTTTGGGCTAGATTCCACACAGCTCACAGTGTGCAGCAGAGAGGCTGAGCAGTGTGGACTCGGTGCAGGGTCCTCTCACTAGATACTACTTGAGTCACTCAACTACGCACTACTATCCTGGCTCATCTCACTAAATCAAAGTCAAAGAGAGAGCTGTGCTTTTCACCAATAGACTTCTAGCTTCCATTGCTGTAGATTCCTGAGAAACAACACTGCTGGAGTTATAAAAATAACAGTATATTCAGATGCAGAGAAAGTAGATCTAATTTTTACACTTCCATCCACAGGTAAGGGCTGTGATGTCTCTCTCTTGCAGGGAAGCACAAGACCATTTTGCTTCCCATTTTGTTTAGAGAAAATTCCCATCATCATTTAACAAAATACAATGCAGACTCAGAGAATTTCTAAGGTCTTTCTCCCTCTCTGAAAATCTTAAGCTTGCAAATATCTGCATGACCATATTTAACTGCAAGAGGGGGAATCCATACACACAGATTATACTTAAACATACCTTGTCAGTGTAGCTCTTCCTCTCCCCTTATCACCTGGATGCATGTACTATTTGTGAAGGTCCTGAGCTCTGCCTCCTTCTTGATCTACTGGCTAAAATTCTTACTCTTCGAGAATTACCGCAGCCACAGAAATGCAAGTTCTCTTCCAGGAAAACTTCTATTCTCAATCTATGGAAGCAAAAGCAGCTACCACACTGCTCAGCTGCCACACTGCTGGATCTGTGCAGTGAGATGAAATTCGGATGAGAACAGATGAGTATCCCCAGAGCTGGGATGAGCAAGGTCTGAAACCATTTCAAATCCAAAAGAAAGGAAAGAAAAAAGCCCCAAACCCAGCTCAGAACTTTGTTAAACAAACACCACAGGTGATAGGAACTGACAGTAGGAAAAAATAGGGAGTATTGCCCATCACTGCCAGTAACTAATACCAATGCAAAACCTAGTTTTATGAGGATAAAAGACTGCAGGGACATGGGGTTTGCAGATTGTCAGGACTTCAGCTGTGTTCACGAAACACATGCCTAATGCTGACCTTGAGAAGACTATGGCAATCAGAGCAGACTTCTGGGGCAAAGTGGGTGTGCTCAGTATTAGCACATTGTGAATACCTGAGGAAAGCAAGATTCTTTCCAGAGAAATTCTTGTCATTGCTGTGCAGTTCAGGTGGTCTTTCCTTTCCTGTGCAAACAATTCTTGCCTATTTTACCAGTTGCATGCAAGGGAATCTTTCTGACAACTATGCATTTCCCTCTGCCCCAAATCTACAATATCTTTGATGGTTGCTCCTCTTTCCCATGCCTGTATCTGAAAATGATGCAAACTGCCAGCTGTGTTGTTGTAGCTGAGCTTTGTTTGTGCAAGTCCCAGCAATGAGGGAGAAAGTGGGCATAAATTATACTTGTGTTTCTTTGGTCCTAGAATGAGCTGCCAGCGGTGCAGAAGCAGCACTGGCAGCTACAGGTCCCTGAGAGGTTGTGGTGGCCAAGTTACGAGACCCCATATGGTGTGAAACCACTTCTACCTACAGTTCTAAAGGTACTGTGATATAAACTGTTGCAACTGCTTTCTGGCTACCTTGCCTGGACACGAGCTGAACTGACTCCATGACCTAACACAAAACTCTGTTCATCGTTCCCAAACATTCAGCATCATGGGGAAAAATTAATCTTACTTGTCTGAAGTAAGTGAAGTAAAACAAGGAACAAATGCTACTAAGCAAAAAATAGAGATTTTTTTTTAAAGTATCTGCTATTCTGTGGTATGTTCTCTGCTTAGCACCATTAAGAGGTAGTGCACATAGGCAGCATTACTAAAAAATGTAAACAAGACAATTTGAACATTGCTTTGCAGAGTCAGGTCTGTTTCCTGAAAAAAATCAGTGTGTAGCTGCACACTTAACTGGCATGTCCAGTTACTGAGACTGAACTATATGTGTTTGGATGGAGTTTCTTGATAGTTCTTTTTTTAATTCTCTTTTGACATCCCGACCTAATCTCTAATTGGATTTATCTTTGGCCTTGAGATCCAAAATTTCTGCTATCAACCAAATTAAGTGCTTTTACTGTCTTTCACAGTTCTTCAGAGAATTAAGGTCTGCAACAGTTTTCCATTCCTCTCTCCATGTGGTATTTCTGAAAAAAAAATCTGATTTTTTACCTTTGAATGCAGTGTTCACAGAGCACTGTTCAGTAGCCACATCAGTACAGAATATAAGACAGGGCAAATTGAGGTTTAACATCTTATTGAAGGTAAACCTGAAGTTAATCCCCAACTAGTAGAAAAATGAGCAGAAATCAAAAACCTTTCACAACTGACAACTGAAAAGACACATCCCAAAATATTAATCTTTAATTGACACATTTTTCAGTCTTGCAGGCTTTTCTTTAAAGTAATTATCCTGGGAATGCCACCAATATCATTAAATGATACTTGTTTGTTTTACATCTGGTTTAGCCCTTTATTTATTTATATTTTACCTGAAAATGTATTTTCTTAGAGACCTTGTAACAGCATTTCTGCATTATTGGTTCATTTTATTCTCCTCTTTCCTGGATATATTAGCCAGAAAAAGAAATTTCCAGTCTATAACGGACAGATTAATTCACATGTTTTACTTTGTCCACAGAGAAAAATGTAATTTCTGGCTCATTGAGGCATACGGATTATGAATAAGACACTCCAAAAACTAACTATCCAGATGGGGATATACTTACAAAAATCTATTATGTCAAAGTCAGGATTTCACAACATAACACACTAATGCAAAATCCAGTAGCACCTGTTAGATTAAGGTAGCTGCTGCTATCACTTGCACATACTTGAAAAAGTTTTAAGAAAAAAATAAAAGAGTAGAAGTACATTCTCCAGAGAACAGCAAGTGTATTTCAAAATAAAAAACCTGTATTTTTTCTTTTTTTTNTTTCTTTTTTTTTTCTTTTTTTTTGGTTGTTGTTGGGTATTTCTATTACGTTTTTGGTAACCCTTTTTGCTCTTTTTTTTACAGGAAGGTAGTTGCCATATAACAAGTTATAGGCGACATGACTGCTCTCCCCTCCAGTGCAAGCTCACGGTCATGTTCTCAGGCTATAGTACTCAACACTGTTTTGTCATATACATATTCCCATAGTTTCATTAAAGATAGATACAGTGTATAATACCTGTCTCTGGGAAAGTAACGTTTCAGGCAAACTTTCATCTTAGTGGAAAGGTTACCGTACGTACAGCCGCCTAAGTAGGAACTTCAGGTAACAATTTCTAAACACTCACCTACTGTACATACACAATAAAAATAGTCTTAGCAATAGGATTTTATTTATATGTGCACGTATGTCCACCTTATCCCATATTTATATTTGGCAACTGTTTGGGAATTCAAAGGTGCAGCCCTCAGTAATTGTATTATTTAAGAAAAAGAAATGAAACGGATCTACTCTGAGAAAATAAATTCTCAAATATCAATTTCCAATTTTAAATTTAATTTCAATAGGAAAATATTAAAAATGTGCACATCTAAATTTTTCCATGTTCTTTATATACATATGTGTGTGTACGTATACATAGAAATACTCGTGTACCACACATATTCACAAAATTTAAGTGGAAATATTTCTGTCCACTATTTTCCCCACATGTAAATGACATCATATCTTTAAAAATGTCAATAATAATATCATTAAAAATAATATTACATTTATTCCATCATCGAATTTCTGTGTTTTTATTCTTTCTTCATCTTTATTATGTCCACTGAGCATTAAAAGGCCAGATTCTCCTTGCACTTTCACAGATGCTATGCCAGCTGAATGTTGCTGACATCACATCAAGGACAGTATCTGGTTTACAGCAGCTTAAGTGACAGGAGAATCAGGCCTAAACATCCCCAAGTAAATTAAAAAGTGTTCATATCTGCTCATCTGGACCTGATGAAGATATACACATCACCATTTAAAATCCACCAAATGAAAAACATGTAGGTCACCACAAAGTTTTCAACCAGTAGCACACTGAACCAAGCTCCCCCCACCCCTTTAATAAATAAAGTGAGAAAATACCCTAAAAATATGGAGAAAACGTAAATATTGTGTACATTACATACCATATAATACACGATGGTTTAGCATTTGACCTAAACCATTTTCCTGACTAGTCAGGGGAAACCTGATAAATCACTGGTAAAGAAAAAAAAATGGTATCATAGAAACAAAGCATATATTTCTAATATAAATGAGAACCTGTGTGTATTATATGGTATATACATGCAGTACACACATGAAAACAAACTTATCTTTTCTACTTTTGAATAGCATTCTCTAAGTGGAGAAAATTGTGTTGTACAAATTTAATAAGCAGCTAGATTTCATGTTTAACATTCAAATCAATTTGGGGAGCAAACAAAGTTCCGTGCATCTTTCAACTCTAAAGTCTGACACTCATTCAAACATTTTAAAAAAGCCCTCTTCAACATTAGAAGCAATTTATGGCAAGAATGTACTTTGATGCAAGACACATGACACTTGGCTTACCTTTCAAAGAGGTTGGGGTTTTTTTTAAATAACTCTATTATATAAAGAAATGTGTGTTGCCAAAAGTCTGTTAAAATTACATCAAAACAACTTTAAAACCTGCTCACTGAGGATAACTGAATTCGATTTCCTGTTTTTAAACACTTAGTTAACAGTTCAGAATATTGCCTGGTGTAGTTTCAATAAAGATGTGATATGAAGACCCATAAAAGAGTAAACATGTCTCCATTTCAATTTGCAATGACAACAGAACTCCTAGAAAGAGCTTTCCTGGCTAGGCGCATTCAGCGTATGAGTAATCCCTTGCAATAGTTCTATGCCCTCAATGCAACCTGTAATGAAACAGTGCTCCCCATAAGCCGTTATTTGCAAAACCTGAAATTCATGTGACATTCTGAAAAAGTCTCCTGCAAAACAGTTTAACGGTGAACTGAACATACATATTCAATATATGTATCAAGGCCAGAAAACAAACGGCTGGCTATTCCTTGTTATCTGTGCATGTCAAATTTTACATTTAAATTCTCAGGGGTTTTTTTCCATTTTTTTTTCACAGGGCAACTCACCTTCTGTCATTGGTTGGTTTCAAAATATAGTGAAGTGGAAGATAGTATCTCACTGCAATTACATGGAATTCATATGAAAAAGTAAATCTTACATTGGACAATATTGTAGAACACCAGAGTAAGCTCCATGAAGAAATACGTTATCTTCCAGTATAGAGAGATATATATGTAAAAAACCGAAAACCAACCAACCAACCAAAAAAACCCCAAAGGAAGAACTTTATACAAGCAATTTGTTTCAATTAAAGATGCAACTCTCTCTCACTCCTGGCAAGAATAAATTGGTAATGGCACTGCCTCTCCACAGTGCAAAGTATCCTGAGAAATTATTAAGAAAAACAAAATATAGGGCTGTCATCACTAGGTTCTTGCACAAAACACAGCAATTAAGTATCTTAAATAAAACAGCAGATAACCTATATTGTGTCTATCACAAAGAGGATGTGACCTGGGACACTGCTAATTCTTCCATCACTGATAATCAGAAAAGGATTGCGTTCAATTACTGTTAGTATCTTTCAAGTTATTTGTGGCCAATAATATACAAGGAGGTAATTTGTAATTCAAGTTTTTTTGTTTGATTTTTTTTTTATTCAACAAGCTACAAGCTGAGTTCTAAATTTTACATTGAAATATGACTCAAATTTAAAACAAGCCCTCTCAGAGGAGCATTTTCTAATTTTGTGCAACTTTGATGCAGAGCCCAACACAGTCCTATGAAGAGAGACAGTGCATCTTTAAGCTGATTGGCACTGAAATCCCATTTTCTTTAGCTGCATTCTATTAGCTTGGCCAAGTTATCTCGTAACTCTGTTAGTTCAAATATTTTTCCATCAAGAATTTCTAAAAGTGTCTTCAAGTTATTGCGAAAAGCTTCTTGCTCATTCTGACTTTTCTCCAGACGTTGCTCTAGATCAGACAGCTGGCCTTCCAGGTCTTTGTTTCGAATTTCTACTTCCTTCAGAGAAAATACATAACATGTTAATGCGTTGTCTGCAAACAGAAAGCAGTCTAACCTCCTGCTGGTATTCCTGTGCTATTTTTGTCAACTGGTTTTTAAAACAATTTACAGTTTCCACTAAGCCAAAACCAGAACCCAAATTGTTATTGTGATTGTGTGCGTTCTACAACTTTTAACTCATCTGAAGGACAGAAACTTTTGGAGAGGGATAAAATTTACTCAGGTAAGTTATTGCTTCTATCATTCAGAAATGTGCCACCTACTGAAAAGAGCTTCTCAAAGGTTTACATAAATTCAAGTATTCCCTGATTTACACTATAGGAACTGCTCAAGGACACAATCTCCCTTAAATGGTCTTGTACTGAAACCCGTCCAGAATACTGCATTAGGGATAGAGGAGTACTACCTTACTCCTGTCCCTCATTATAGGCTTTTTCACCCTGAAAAGCAAGACAGCAACATAAACTAGCAAGACTGATGTCAAGGTGACAGTGATTGTGAAAAAATTAAACCAGCAAGTGTAAGCTTCAATGCCTTGTCTCGCAGCAGGGTGCCCCAGAGCACCCACCTGCAAGCCCCAGAGCAGTGCAGCTGTGGCAGCAGGGGAAGCACCGGGGCCACCAGCGCCGGATGGACAAGCTGTTCCCACGCAGTGAGTGAGAAGAAGAAGTGGTGACATGTTGCACACAGCAGAGGGGATCTGACCCTGAGCAAGCTCAGCTTTCTCATGAGCAGGAGAAGCCTCCTGGTGCCAGTCTGCTGGGACCCCTCACTGTTCCAGCTTGCACCTCAGAGGGGAGGCAGGTCAGGGCTGCTTGGCTTTGTGCAAGCCAAGTGCCCTCTCTCTCCTACCAAATTACTAATTCAGCAGTCACAGGGGCCTGGAATAGCATATTTTTCTTCATCCCATTCATTGCACATCTTGTAAATTCATGGGAAATTTTGTCATTTCAGTTATGAAAAACACTCTCAAAGGCAGCTCAGGGACAGGGTATTTAGTACACCACATGCCCTGCGCAGCCATTCTCTGGAACAGTGCACAGTAATTCTTATTTACACGTATTAACATTTTTTCAACACTTCTTCCCTTTGCAGTGGCTTTGTGTCACAAAGCTTTAAAAGACCTGCTCCAAGTTTTCACAACAACTGGTTTCACACAGCCATAGGGAGGGAGATTTGGCAGCAGTCACTGCTCCCAGCATGAGTGACTTCTCTTTCTGCCCTCCTACTCTCCTACTGGTTTTGTTCTGATTCTTCCCTCTTTCTCAAAGCTAACAAATATATCCATGTTTACACTGGAGCAACCTCAGTTAACCGTAAGAAACAACATCTTATATAGAATATGTATTTGGGCAGTCAAGAGTAACAGGTATAAAATGGCATCCTTGTGTCAAAGTCCATGCCCAAGACATGTTTCCACCTGTGAGGGGTCTGATGGCAGTGTTGATCGGAGGCGTGGGCTGATGTAGCCAGCGCTCAGTTTCGGCTCCCAGCCTCTGCACTGGAGCAAAAGCTCTGGTACACCCATCAGTGGTGCAGGTGGAGAAGGAAGAGCCTTGGGAACCTGATCTCCTCATAATTGTGGCAGCTTGTTCAACCAAGGTGAACTGGAACAATTCCCTCACTTCTTTTTTGTAAATGGCCAAGTTAAAAATTACAGAGTTTTGGGCGCTGCTCTTGAAGAGCACAGCTGAGAGCAGCAATTACCCTTTGCTGCCAGGGCCAAAAGAACACACTGAACAATATAGTTGCAAAAGCACTAAAGGAAGCCAACTGAAAAGAGTACTTGTAGAAACAATATAAATTAAAATACATAAAACATACCTGGTTAAGTAGTGCTTAGCTACCCCACTGCTGCTATGAACGAACAAGCTGATTATAACCCAGGCATACCCTCTGAAGGCTCCCTGTCATTAAGCCTGCTCCTGCCCTCCAAACCGAGTACTGACAAGTACTACCTGGTGTAGTCACTGCACAGCTTCAAGACCATCTGAGGCCAAGTGACTGCAGTAAAGGACAGAAAGGGAAATTCAAGGGCCTCTCAGCTGTGCAGGAATGACACAGTCCTTTCTTTAGCTCCCATAAAACCAGCTGCTGTTTTTCCATGTTCACTCACACGTCCTGCTCCTCGTCACTGCTCCTCTTCTGTTTACCAAATGTGTGTGTTCTAGGAAGTCTCCCTGCCACTGCCCTTACCCCAGAGATAAGCAGGCAAGCCAGTGATGAAAGGGACTGCTTTGGAACAAATCTAGGGATACATATATGGTTTTATTTTGTGATGTCTGGGCCTGGAAAGCATCCCATTGACCTGTATCTAGCACTGAAAATCATCTTTCAGTTCCTCCTCAGACACTCTTAAACTGAGGAACTGTTCTGCTGTTAGGGTGGAAGCACCCAGGTAAAACTGAAAGCTTTATATTAGATGTAGAAAATTCCATCCATAGTCAGCAAAAGGCTAACTCTTTATTGCTGCTCTTGCCCTGTATCTCTTCAAATTTGAAGAGCCTTATTAATTTTTTTAAACTTCCATTCTTGATATTTCTTTCCTAATCCATATACATTTTGCTTCCCAAACATTTTTTCAGATACCCTTTCTACCACACTTCCTCCTGTTTATTTTCCCTAACTTGTGCTTAACACATTTAATGATGGACAGGAAGTAGAATTAACTGAAATATGCCAGGAGCTGTTGCTTTTAAACTTCTGGAAAAGGCTTCTTCCCAAATCTTACATTTAATCCTTACACATATTTACCCTAGGTTAGTATTAACGATTTTTTTTCAATACTACTGCATTACAAGCTCATGTCCAGCTCATGTGCTGCTTCCTGTTGCAAATCAGTCTGCCTCAAAACTGTTGCTTCTAGAAGTGGACAGGTATCCGTGTAATGTAATCTATTTCCCTAGTTGTGTCACTTTATTTGCTGTTAATTTCATCCAGCAATAAAATGACTCCTCTGATACATTCAGACCCTTTGCAAGGTGTATTTTACACTGTTTGTTTAAGCTGTTCTTACAGCAGACACAAACATTTCTTATATATTGTTTTCTTTTAGAAAAGAAAGAAATTATTAAGAAGTTATGTTGCACTGTAATAATCTTTTGTAGAGTTCAGTGCACGGATCTGAATAAAATATTCAAACCATAAAAATCAGCTATATTTAGGAATCAGCCAGAGTAATACAGATATCCTAACTTACTGTGACAGTCACACTGATAATGACTCATTGATACGTCTTCTCTACATTGCTCATGAAATTATCAAGTAATAAGGACCCTGATACTCCCTTCACAGTGAAAACATACTTCACTGGAATTTGCCAATGATGGATTTCTAATTCATTCCCTGACATGAGTGTGTCAGAAATGCAATACACCTTGCAATAGTAATTTCTTTGTATAGCATTTTTCATCTGGCTATATTCTAAAATATTTCAGAGTTACACAATCCATTTGCAAGCACAAGAGGGAAAAAATAAGGCAGAAGAAAAAAGAGTGAGACTAACAGATAAGGACCCTGGAGACAATCACCCTGAAAACAAATGATGAGTCAACTAATGAGTCAACTAAGTGAACAGATGTGAGATGGTTAGTCTGGAGCTACAGAAGAAAACACCATTTCACTGATGTCACAGATCTAGGCTGAAGTGGCTCAGAGAAGGCCAGTATCATCAAAACAGAATGATTATAGCAAAGCAAAGGCTCAAGATCTTTTAGGTGGTCTGCATCAGGTCAGTAAGCAACTTTAAACTCAGATCCTAAATTTACTTGAATAGAACCATATAGAACTACTTTCAGAAACTCACTGCCCACATCATGACGTATAGGCATATATACCCATTATATCCATTTGGTTACTAAAATTATAAATATACAAAAAGGAAGCTACTGACTTTGTAAGGGCAATTTTAATAAAACTAGTATTTTCTAATCTTTCATCTCTTACTAGTCTCTCTACAGATGCTTGCTAAGGATAGCTAATTCCTTGCTCACTACTACTTTTCATATGATTTTACACTGAAATTATTGCATATGCTACCGCTAGGACAATTTCCAACTTCCATTATAATCTCCCTTTAGAGTCTCTCAGAATGGCACCTTTTCAGATGAAAACTCCCATTTTTAGCCTAAAGCCAGTAAAAATTTTTGGAATAGTGGAACAGGCAAGATCAGGTGTATTCAAAACAGTCTTTGAATATTGTTTAAAATAATAACATACTTTCTCTAAATAATTTGACTTAAGAATGGAGTAAAATGAAGTAACTAATTTTGTTCTTACGTGGTTTATTCTATAGGTTAAGATGAGATTCAAGGAAGTTCCAATTCATGTAATGCATTTCAAAGGGTATCTGCTTTATGTTTTTTTTAAGCTGTTGATAGTCTGATGGGGCTTGCTTTCAGCATGATTTAGGTCAAGCCACAGAACACTGAGGAAATTCATGCCTGAGTTTCCAGTACTATGAAAACTTTGAAGTCTGGATTCAGAGTTTAACCCACCTAAGCTTTGGGTCAGCCTCATTCCAAAGGCAGGTTTCACAAGGGACATGTGTATGTGCTGGACATGTGACAGACAGGAGCTCAGACGTAGCAAGGGAGCATATACTAAGGGCACACTGAGTCTGGTAGGCTGAGGCACCTGGCTTTAAACACAGTTAAGAAAGACTCCAGAAAAAAACCACAATAAAACCGCAACGATTCTAAATAATTCCAAGAAAATGTCAAAGTGTGTTTTTAAAGTCTGTACTACACAAGACTGCTTTCTCAGGGCATGTTTCAAAGCTGAATACAAACTCATCCCAACCTGATGATATGCAACCTGACAGTTCCAGTGGCATACATGACCTATGGGAAGATACTGCAGTGAAAATAAGACCAGAAGTGCCCAGGACACATATTGATGAAGGACATCTGCTAGCCTGAGAGTNAAGTGAAATTTGGATCTGTTCCTTCAGGTAAAAATAGCAACTTATATCATGTGTAAATTTTTATACAAATTCCTAAGGATCATCCCAACCCACCACTTCGCAATGCAGTCTAACTTACATATTTATCTGACACCTTCAGTAAGTATAGCACAAGTTATTGATGTGAACTGCTCACTTGATGATCATTTTTCCCTTCTCTCTAAATTAAAATGATGGGACTATAGCTTACCTGTAACTTCTGGGTCAGAGAATCCCTCTGTGCCTGGAGCTCTCTGGCATTGTCGATTTCTTGTTTCAATCCTTCTATTTCCTAAAGGAGAAGAAACAACCCTTGACTCGGCCTCAGTGCAGGTGAGCTGGCTACAACTTCTCCTCCTGAGGAAGCCATTGCAATGGTACTAAAACTGGCAGCTGGTGACTGCCCAACACAGCACGTGAAGTTAAGCCCTGCTCTCAAATCTCTCAATACTTCTGAATCACAGTCCCAAAACAGCAACTCCATTGTGAATAAACAATAGAACAGATAAGCATTTTTTTTTCATAAAAGTCCAAGTTTTCCTCTCCCACACAATAGATGTGAAATAATTTTTTCCTGGAAAATTAAGGATCCTTGTAATTAGAGAAACAATTTTATACTTTAAATGATATTAGAATCTACCCTTCATTTTTTTCTAGAGAAAAATCCAATTTTCATCTGTGATCTGCTTATTTATGTCACTAGCAGCAGGACTGAGCATCAAAAAATTGCCTGCTTTGATCATCGATTTCTGTAAAAAGTTTAGCAAGAAGAAAGCAGTAAGGTATAAAAATAATGAATATAGATAAAATAATGAACGGAAGTGGAACCTTTTGTTAGTTTACTTTCAGAAGACAAAAGTAGAAACAGTTAATGAAACTAAAAGGTATAAAACTTAAAATTATTAAGTACTTTACCCTGGAAGGGCATATTCAGCTCCCAGAACTCCTGTCAGAAAAATCTCTTTGCAGCCAACAGCGCAGCATAATTAAAGAGCAAACAGGCACCAGAATGGGAAACATCACCAACCTGAGGCTAATCTCATGAGTATGAGGAACTTTGGAAAAGGCATTTTTGCATTTTGGGAGGATATTCTG
>VYZX01019524.1:7053-29190 GCA_013401335.1 Brachypteracias leptosomus
GAGGCTGGAGTCAAAGCCACTGACCATGACTCTCCCTGTCTTTAAACTATCAAGCTGAATAATATTATCTGTTTCCTAACTTTTGCTATGGAGTTTCACTTCCTAAACTGAGCTGGAGGGAAAGCATTTTGGCTTGCTTGTCCCTTAGATGACTTGAACAAAAGATTTCCATTTGTCTGTCAGCACTTATGAGACAATCATTAAAATCTGGCCTTGAACACAGGCATTCCCACTGATTTTACTGGAATCTCAAGGCAAGATTCTCAGTGACGGTATATCATAATTTCATGGAAACTGGTAGAATTACATTCATTTAAACTATCTAAAAAGATAAGCTATATATCTGAGGTTAAAACGTGGCATTTTGTTTCTAAAGCACTAAGAAAAAAGCACACAAGGCCAAATTCTGAGTTTCATTGCATATTTGTGCCTTTGACCAGCTTCTATGTGAGCAGAATTGTGGAAATCATTTTTCAGCTCTCAGAGTGGGACACAAAGTTGTCAGCAGCTATTTACTGCCACAGGTTTTACATTGACAGAGGTGTTTTCAGTATTTCCTATTATATATATAGGAAATACTGCAAATGTAGATAGAGATACAGGGATGCTGGTCAACAGCAGGCTCAATATGAGTCAGCAGTGTTCCCTGGCAGCCAAGACAGCAAACCACATCCTGGGGTGCATCAAACACAGCATAACCAGCCAGTCAAAAGAGTGATTATCCTTCTGTATTCAGCACTGGTGTGGCATCACCTTGAATACTCTCTGCTGTTCTGGACCCTACAATTTAAGAAGGATGTGAAGGTCCTTGAATGTGTCCAGAGGAAGGCAACAAAGCTGATGAAAGGACTGGAAGGTATGACCTATGAGGAATGGCTAAGGACTTTGGGCTTGCCTAGTTTGGAGAAAAGGAGACTGAGGGGCAGCCTTATTGCTCCCTACAGCTTCCTGAGGAGAGAATGTGGAGGTGGAAGTGCCAAGCTCTTCTCCGGGGTATCTAGTGCTAGAATGTTTGGGAATGGTTCAAAGTTGCATCAGTGAAGGTTTAGAATGGACATTAAGAAGCATTTCTCTACTTCTCTATTTCTATTGAGTGTGCTCAAACACTGGAACAGGCTTCCTAGAGAGGTGATCGATGCTCAAAGCCTGTCAGTGTTTAAGAGGTATTTGGACAATGCCTTTGATAATTTGTTTTAACTTTTGGTCAGCCCTGAATTGGCCAGGCAGTTGGGCAGATGATCTTTGTAAGTCACTTCCAACCGAAATATTCACAGAATCACAGAATGTTAGGGATTGGAAGGGACCTCGAAAGATCATCTAGTCCAATCCCCCTGCCAGAGCAGGATCACCTAAATCAGGTCACACAGGAACACATCCAGGCAGTCTTTAAACGTCTCCAGAGAAGGAGACTTCACAACCTCCCTGGGCAGCCTGTTCCAGTGCTCTGTCACCCTCACTGTGAAGAAGTTTCTTCTCATATTTATGTGGAACCTCCTATGTTCCAGCTTACACCCATTGCCCCTTGTCCTATCATTGGATGCCACCAAAAAGAGCCTGGCTCTGTCCTCCTGACACTCTAGAATATTCTAGTCTAGTCTAGTCTTTTCTACTCTATGTTGTAAATGATCATTTTGTTATGGCTTACTATATACAAGCATGAGTTTTTACTTCTTTTCATTCATTGTAGTGTCACATAATGCTGTTACAAAACTGCATTCAAGATTAAAACCCAATGCTTCTGAAAATATGATCATAGGAATGTAACCACGGTCACAAGAGCGTTTGATTTAGTCATAATTTAAGCACAACAAACTGCATTAAGAATCAAAAAGGGCACTTCACATATTCTGGTTGGCATTTATAGTAGTTTATAATATGGACATCTGACACCACAAAATAGGATAAAATATTATAAGAAACCTGATTGACTAGTTAATATCTGCATAACACTTTTAAATATGAAGCACTGCCAACTTAATGCTAAGAAAGCATTCAGATTGGCATGATGTGTATAAGCTGAGATGGAAAATTACCCTTCTGATGAAGTGCTGTACTTGTTAGACTGTAACATTTAGAATTCTTTTGTGTTCACTCCAATTATTATTATGGTCAAGCATTTCCTGGTGATCCATTGAATAAATGGTCAATTATTCTGTTATATAAAATACAGAGAAGCTGATACTACAATTGTAATCTATCTAGAGCAAGCTTTATTCATTATCTAAACAAAACATTATTCCTTAGTGTAGTGGGTCTGTTTGAGCTGATTTTCCCCATACAGCCCTCATACTGCAGTACTGGGACCCAGAGAGTGTTAATAACATGGTGCGTGTTATGTCTAGCTGTGAGTGCCCAGATAACACCAAAGGTACGGGGGGGACAAGATCTGGGAGGGGATACAACCCGGACAGCTGACCCAAGCTGATCAATAGGATATTCCATACCATATGACGTCAGCTCAACTATAAAGGAAGAAGGACGGGGGGATTTGGGGGAAGACGTTTGTCCTCCGAGCAACCGGTACGTGTTCTGGAGCCGCTTCCCAGGACAGGCCCGACACCGCCTGCGGATGGGAAGTAGAGAGTAACGGCTTTGCTGCTTTTGCTTCGCTGTTCATTAAAACTGCTTCTTATCATAACCCACGGGTGCTTCTTTTCCATCTTACTCTCTCCCCCGCTTGCCTTGCTGACAGAGGTTTGGGGTGGTGGGGGGAGAGTGATAGAGGGACTAGGGGTGGGCACTGGGCACCCAGACAAGGTAAACCCACCACACTTAGAAAGCATGTAGAAATAATGTCTCACAAGCAGCAGCCTTCTGATTTCAAGTAGATGGCTAAAGTGATGGGAAGCTTTACAGGAATCCATTACTCTGGATCCAGAGAAATTGATTCTGTTTAATGGGGTGATTTCTATTTAACAGAGTAAATATCAAGCCAATACATAAACATCCTTTAGAATGTTTAATTTGAAAGGAAATGAAAGGGACAGAGGATGAAAATACAAGTAATATAGAAGTTTCTTGATCAGACAGTTCTAGAAATCTGAATGATACAGCCAAGGACCAGTGACCTAGAGGACAAAGGTTTCCAGAGTAGCAGATTAACAGCTTCTCATGTACTGTAGAAATCTCAAGATTCGAGCAAATATTAGCCATATTCTGTACTCAGACATCCCTAGCATGACTGCAGTAGCAGCATGAAAGAAAGGCAGATTTTGGGACTAGCATACAACCTTCTATCACAGTCATAAAAATTATCTTTATGAAGCATATTTTTTGATACACTATGTAACTAATTCAATTTAAAGTCTTGCTTTTTATTTTCTATTAATAATAAATTATGGGCACAACTGCCTCTGTCACAGTTGTTGAACAGTTTGCACTGCCAGAAGCTATTATCAGACCTCATATACTTTCCAAACTAATCCTTTGTTTAATGCTCCATGCTGGGTTTCCTCCTCAGGCTGCCTATTTCTGTGAAATTTCAGATAAAATTGTTTTCTCCTTGTTCCTCTCTGGTAAGGTTTTCTTTCAAAAGCTCTGGCCCTTTTTTCTGCATGAAGGTTTGACAATTTGACAAGCTGTATTTACTACTATCCTACAAAAATAAACATGAACAAAGCCAAGGTAGAAGGCTCTGTAACAGCTCTTTCCTCTCAGGAAGAACATGTTTGAGTGTCATCAGCAGCTTTTTAGAAGACTCAGTCCCTGCTGTGTGCGCCTCACGACTCACAGCGCTGACCAGGCTGTATGGGTGCCAGATGCAGCCCCACTGCAGTGAGAGGTGGGATTCCCGCTGGCTTTCATCCCCAGTGTCAGAAACGCAGAGCCAGACTGTAGAGATACAACCTGGAGCACATGGCCCCCAGCATACAGCCACACTGAGCTCCATGAGACTGCAAAGCTCATGCCAAAATTACGCTAAATTCAGGCTCTCATAAGGTGATTTTTATTCAGATAGCTGAGATTAAGCTAGCATAGGTATGTCAATCATGCATAACCACACTCATACTTTCTGGTTGCAAGGAAGATGTACTTCTAGTGACTAAGCACTGATGTAATGGCCTATTCACCAACCTTCTCAGAGTTGTCTTCATAGGTATATTTGAGATCTATCTTCATTTTGGAAATTAGAGGTATTTGCGGTTTAATAGCAAAGATAGCTTGAAAGGAATTCTATATATGCGTGTTCTGATCTCTTCTTTAATGTGGTTTAAGTTACAACTCAGTTCTATGTAAGCTGTATCTCCAGTGTCTTCCAGATGGGCAGTAAATCTGAACACAAAGGAGAGGTTCTCAGCTGCTCTAAGTCAGCACATCTCCAGATGAAGCAGCTTGTGCTAAGGGTTACATACTCCAGGGATTATAAAGCAACAGTTTCTGTTAATGATGTACACAATCATGGTGGTTACTTGAAGTGTGGCAGGCTGAGGAAAATCAAAGGCAAGGAAGCCTAAGCTGGCATGTAGTACTGGGCAATTCAGGACAGTGCAGGGAAACTATCATCTATTTCTTTGCCTAGTATTTAGTCAATAATCACTCCTAAGAAGATGTATTACAGACTTATACTGATGTATATCAGCTAAGACTTTGGCCCAAGACTAAATTTTGAAAGAGGGAAGAATAAGTGGATAGAAATGTAAAATGAAAGAAAATTTCTACTCAAATTTCCATAGTCACATCACTAATCTATCTTGTTTTTCTGCTAAGAGAGTCTTCTTTTTTGGCACAAAAGAAATGTGTAGATTTAAGATATCTGGACTTCACTAAGGCATTCAGTAATGAAAAACGTGATAATTATGAACTGGAGTGGAGAATATTGTACATAAGGTACACGCAAAGTGCAGAAGGAATTAACAAAAGAGATAGCTCATGACAGAGGTGTCCTGTCCTGAAAGGAGAATGATTATCAGAGAAAGATTATTTCTGAAGTTCTCTATGGATCACTCTAAAATATTGTTTAATTTAGTATTTTTCAGTGACCCATGTTACTCTAGGGACATTTGCTAACGACACAAACATGAGAGGTATAATGCCTATATATGGATATAGAGTAGTATTTGAGCACAGCTGGGAACGTGGTATATGCTCTCCACTTTTAAAATACCATAGACAGTGACTTGTAAATGCTTCTTGTGGCTTATTCAAATACAAATGGAACATGTTTGAAAAAGTAGCTCTAAGAATAAAAAAACATTTTGATTTCCATGCTCCTATTCTGTGAAAAGTCCAAACTATATCAAAATCTGATGTCAAAAGAAAACAAAACTAATGACAGCAAACCAAGTTAAACTATGATTCTCATTCAGAAGATTGCAAAAATTGTGCAGTCGTTAGGTCTTGCTCCCAGACTTGTGAAGAATTGGATTGGGTGGAAGAGGATTGTTGAGATTATTTTTTTAATTATTTCAAAGAGGTAACTGATCTTCATCACAGAAGCACACATATTTGGTAAAGTGCCATGGATAACTTTGGAGCTTTGACTTATATTGAGGAAGCTTAACAAACTGAAAGACAAAGATTTGCTTGTGTCTGATTAAGCTACGAAAGAAAAAAAGAATTTTTAAAATTATAAAAAGCAAATTCTTCAAAATAATTCCGAAGTGTGAAACCCTACATTGTTTAATGATAAAATACTGGACATTCAGAGATGAAAACGACTTACAAAATAACATTATATTGATAAGGTTGCTAAAAAGAAGCAGTGGAAGGAAATTTAAAGAAGTGGTTACAATAGACAAAACTCATGACCTATCCAAAAGCAGATGAAAGTGCTGCCACAGCTAAGCATGAGACAAAGTGAGAGAGCTGATTAGCAATCAAACACTTACATGAAGAAGAGATAATAGTGCATGAACAGGTTCATATTCAGACAGGAAAGAGACATGCATTGTAAGGGCACAGACACATTAGATTTGCTTTCATACGGACATCATCTTGCAAAACACAAGGAATGCTTAGCATTATGGAAGATGTGCATGAAATGTCATGGATAATTTGTTTGCATAAGCTTGCAACTAGGGAAATCAAAATGGAGAAAACTTTGCAGAACAGAAACTTTTACACCAGTATTACAGCATTTCTCTAGGCTCATATTGTAAACTAAGAAATGGAACAGATGTGACTATATGACTACCTTCATAATTCCAAAGGATGTGCATTAACAATTCAGAAATCTCCTCTCAGGTAGTTATTTTACACCATTTCATAGATTTCTTTCACTGTGCCATTTTGGACGCTATTGCCAACTTGAAGAATAGAAATTACGCAGAGTTCAACTTTGCATGATCCTGGAAGGATTTAGTCACATCCCTGTGAGACATTGACTCCATTCAACTCTCATCTTGGACTAGGTGGATCTGTCCAAGAAAGCAACATCCCATCCTTCTGTACCCAATCTCTAATGCAAGAAAGCTCTAGTAATTAAGAGAACAGCAACAAATTTTTAGATTTAAGTTAATTTAATGTAGGTACATCCTTCTGAGAGGTCACTCTCCTGGGAGGAAAACCATCACAGAAGTAGGTGTTTCACAATCAAGCAACAGAGAGGTAGGTCACACTAGGCTTGCAATAACTGTGTTTGAATTGGGGCTGTAATATGAAGCCTGAGACTTTATAGCTTACACCAGTTATTCCCCACATTCCTACTAATGGGAGGTGATGTGCTGTAGGCAATAGGAAGAAGGAAAAGGTGGAGATAAAAGGAAAGAAATATCAAGGGACAACTCCATGTATATTAAATTTTGGAAGAGGTTGTTGGATGCAAAGTTTAAACATTTTAACAAAAAACAGGCCACTCCGTGATCTCTTTGCACTAGTGTGAGAACCTCAGTGTTCTGATACCTCTCAAAGTATTTGATGGGAGACTAATAACCTGACAGGCTAACACTTCACTTCCTTCCAATTAGGAGACTTTAACATCAAAGCCAAAGGTCCTCCACTCAGCAAGGGCTTACTTGAATGAATTATAGAGGAGAATAAGTCCAGTAGTTTCTTGTTTTTTCCCTCATGGAGACAGTCCAGCATAGGCTTTAATAAGATGTTTGAGGTCAAAAGGTTCAGGTTCCTCACTGTGAGTGCTAGGAAGCTGCCAGAGTGTTTCAATATGTGTGGTGTTTGTAATGCAGTCAGACAAAGCTGAAAACTCTATTACACAATGTCATGTGGCTGACTTCCTTTTGGAGTGCTCTTGTGTATAGTTAACAGCAAAGATTATGGGATATCTAGTATGCTATGAATCTTCCGTGTTGCCATTTCTGCTAAAACAAATAATGCCTTGGCCACCATTAGTTTTTGGCTGGCAAAAGAGGTACAACAGTGTCTTCTGCTGGGGTATTGTGTCAGTTGTTTAGGTATCAATTGGTAACAGAACTCCAGGACTCAGAGGTCTTCAATGAGGAATGATGACTATAAGTGATGTATGATGTTATTTGACTTCCTAAACTTGAATCTCTGGCAGAGTCTAAAAAAACTACCATGAAGCATTCTGCCCCTATTTGCTTCATCAGCAAAGCAAAAAATATTAAAATCCCTTGGAGATAAGCATAAAAGATGCATTGTCAATTTTTGTCAAAAAGCTTTTTAGATGCAGGATATCTTTTCCTGTGCATAAAATCTAGATTTACTTCTTATTTTTTAATGGTTCCTACTGTCAGGACTGGACGAAGTGTACCCTCAGCAATTTTGCTGATGATACAAAACTGGAAGGAGTGGCTGACACACCAGAAGGTTCTGCTTCCATTCAGCGAGACCTGGACAGGCTGGAGAGTTGGGTAGAGAGGAACCTAATGAAGTTCCCCTTCATTGGGGAATAGGATAAGGGGTGATAGAACAAGGGACAATGAGCACAGACTAGAACAAGAAAGTTCCACCTAAATAAGGAAAAACTACTTCTTTGAGCACTGGAACAGGCTGTCCAGAGAGGTTGTGGAGTCTCTGTCCCTGGAGACTTTCAAAATCAACCTGGACATGATCCCGTGCAACCTAATCTAAGCAAACCTGCTTTACCCGATGGGTGAGGGGCAGATGGTGGGAGGGGGTGGTGGCATGGTCTAGATGATTCCCAGAGGTCCCTTCCAACCCCTACCATTCAGTGATTTTGTGATTCTGTGAGTGGACCTCTCCACCTTTCAGCAATAGCTTTTGTTCTGAAGGAGTTTAGAAAGTAGATGTATCATTTATTTTAACACTTGTTTTGCACAGAATAGCTGCACAACTGATTGTAATACAGCAATTGTTTGCTGCAATATTACAATAGCATGAGAAGAAAGGAAAAACAGATTAAGGAAATGTCTTCTGTTTAATCACACAAGGGACTGGATTCACCTCACCTTGCTTTGAGTCCTCTGTGGTCAAAGGAGAGAGATCAACATCCACTGAAGAGTAGTTAACATCAAAGTTTCTTTCCATGTGAAACAGCTAAGGTATAATAAAGACCAAAGACCACTGCAGAGGTAAAGTCAAAGAACAAGGAGTCATAAGACCTTTATCAGATGTGAATATGTCCTAATTGACATTTCAACAGTATAAGGTCTTTATCTCAATAATCAGTAAATGTTTAGATGAAAATTATCTATGTAGCAGCTCACTAGTCTCAAAAAGAAAGGTTTTGTTATATCCAGGTATTAGTTTTCAAACCAGAGTATCTAAATCCATGCGCTCTTACAGACTGCAAAAACAATCCTGTCAAATGAAAGTGCTTTTATGAAAGTGCTTTTCATCACACCCTCCATCCCCCCAGATTCCCAGGTAAATATATATATTTCTTTTCTTTTCTTTTCTTTTTTTTTTTTTTTGGTTAGTGTTTGGTTTTTCTAGTTAATTTTAGTTAATTTCTATTTTTCTTCACATACTTTATATGCTTTGTCTGCACAAAAAGCATGAACTGAGCTAGGTAAATTGGTACATAATATAGCCATCTTTCACCAAGCAAATACAACTGCAGTGATACGAGTTTATTTAAATCATGCATATTCCATGTGGGAGGAAAAAAAGTCAGCTTCAATGTGAGGCACTTCCACAGCAATACAGCTGTAGCCATGCAGGTTTTGGGAAAGTATTACTAATTTCGTTCATTTTTGTTTTGTTTGGGAATCACAGTTCCTGATTGAAACACCATTACTGATAAAATATGATTATGTATATTCTGTGCCTTGTTTTTCTTCCATAAATTGCATCCCCAAATTACTGCAACTAAGTGAAAAACACTAAATTTTACAAAACTTTTTGCTCAGTAGAAATAAAGAAATGCTTCCAGACTTTCTCACTCCTGTAAAACAAAAATTTATTTTCTCAGAGTTTATGCTTCTGTTCATTTTGTTTCTTTCAAATTTTTCCTTTTATTTCATACTCCTTTCCCTTTCCCAATGTACTTGGTTTTCTTTCTTTCTTTCCTCATTAAGTTTTTATGTTAAGAAGAAAAATTATGCAATTTTTTTTGTTTTTTACTTTTCAGTTTATGGTAGTGGTTGAAGCCAGTTAAAAGAGTAAGTTATCCCTGAGGGACAGACCTTCAACATGAAGACTTTAGCCTTGAAAAGACCCCTGGCAATGCATGACTCATTCAGTTTTTAGACATCCGTAAGAGTCATGAAATTTGGCTTCCAGAAACTTGCATCACAGATTGTGTCAGGGATATGTCAGGCCAAGTGCAAGGAAAACCTTAATGAGTACAGTCATCCATTGGAAATAATATCTGGTGTATGCAGAAGAGAATAGGAAGACGAACTCAGCTAACTTCTTTTATAGCTTCTGTGTTCTTATTGAGATGCAAGTTCTTGAAAATTTGTTTCTCTGTTGCTAAATAAAAGTGACTGTGTGTAATTCATAGGAATTCAGCATACATGTAGCTCCTCCATAGGGGCCTAGTTTCCAATTTTTCTAAACCACTTTTGATGGAGGAAAACATTCACAAAGATCTAGCTGTTTGAAACTCAAAATACATCTAGTCCTGAGGTGATCTAGACACATATATTTTATACTGTACAGCATCTTGAAAACACAAGGAGATGGAAATATATAAGTCCTTAAAGACTTTCCTTTTCCCAGTAACATTTCTTAAGAGTTTCTTGGTGCAAACACCAATGAAGTTCCAATGACACTTCTATACTTTTAATCAACCTTTACATAGTATATCTTGAGTCTCATGACTTATTATTCTCATTTAGAGATATTTTCAGTTTATATCTAACTCATAAAAAAGAAATATAGATAAATGAAGGGTGCTTAATGATGAGGAATTAAAGGTCTTCTATACGTAGTTTAAGAAAAATGTGTACACTGCAGAGAGTTAAATCTAAGTAACATCAATATCATATACTTTTTACTATAAAAATAAATAAATCCTATCAAAAAAATACTTATAGTCATCAATACTGGACTAATCGTTGGTTTTTAATAACTATAAAGTGATAAAACACAATTTCATGGCAAAATAAGAAAAGCTTGCTTTCTTTTTCAATTTTTGCTTTTTGAAAAAAAGAAGACATTTCCATGGGTAGATTTTTAAATTAAGAATTCTGAATTAAGATTTCATATTCTCTTGAAGTGTTGTATGAACATAGATGTGACTCGCACTGATTTTGCCATACAGACACTTTTTCTGTGAAGTAGATATTGTGCGACACTACAGCGATGTGATGGGTTTACCTTGGCTGGGTGCCCGGTGCCCACCCCTAGTCCCTCTATCNATCAGATAGTTTTTATCTGATAACCTTTAATTTCCATGTTTAAGAGTGTCTACAAGGTTTTCACTTTAATTCAATAAAAATTAACCAGGTAAATTGAAAATATACTATCAATGAATCTTCTGTAGGGACAACTTTAGGCTGATTGTGCATATGGCAAAATCCTCTACAGAAATACTTTTGCCTATTTTCAGCACACCATGGAAGTCAGTCAGAAAGCTTTTGTTTGATTCCTTGATGTGGCTGAACAAAAGATCATCCTGAGTATTATTTACAGTCCATTTCCATTTCCATACTAATCATATTATTCCAGAAACTCAGTCTATATTCACTTGCCAGTCCCCACTGGTGAAAGACAATCTTTATTATGTGAAAAAATGGACATCAGAATATTGGTTTTGAAGTGTAATGAAATGATTTAATAACAATGTATCTTCATATTTCCTAAATGATTTTAAAACCTTAATGCACTGCAGGGGTCTGCCTCAGTGGCATAATGAAATGGGACAGTTCAGATTGCAACCTGCTGTGTGAGGTTCCCCCCATGTACGGAGCAGCATGACAGCTCTGTCTCCTTTCCTTTTTATCTTTCTTCTCCTCTCCAAGTGCTGGGTAATATTCTTGAAGAAGGGGATGTCACTCAGTATCTCACACATCCAGCTGGTGATTAATTTACACAGAGTAAAGATGAGGTATGTCTTAGAACTGAATCTACTGCTATGGTTTGATCATGAAAGTTGCCAAAAGGTACAATGTATAGCTCTGCTAACTATTAGGTGTTCATGAAAATGTTAGCCATTTACTTATTATAATCAACAAATCAGCCTCTGCACGCACCCACCCTGGACATATGGATATAAACATAGAGTTCAGCATATAGATAAACATATATTTAGACAGAAAGTGGGGAAAAAAGAGACGTGCACACACATGCTCACATGTAGACTGCTGACATGATGATTTTACACTAAAGCTGCAGGCAGCTGCAAGGGAAAAATGTATGCAAAAAAAAAGGTGTAAGCAGGATGAAATAACTTCACAAGAATTTGAGCAACTCTTACAACTACAAACCTTCAGGCTGATCTTTGTACATTTAAATGCTCTTACACTCACTCTATTACAATTATTTTTCTTAATGTCCTTTGGGCATAGTCCTGGAGGCTTCCTTTAGCTATGGATGTGGCCTGGACAGAGCAGAAGTAATATCCTAAATAGAAGTAAATATACTGATTGCTGCTGCAACCTCCTATGGAGAAAGCTTGCAGATCAATAACAATCATGAAGGGAGAAAGCAGGAGCAGTTGTGTCTGGAAAGGAGTTTAGCAAGGAGGGTGAAGGGATAATAAAGGCTGACTATGCCTGTTTACCAAATTATCTCATTGTAACTTTGCCTTGAGGCAAAAGTCTTTCTGAATCTACTGGAAAAGTAACAGCATCAAATTTGAGGTATTGTTTTGCTGAAGTGAGCTGAAGCACCAGTCCTGAGTTAAGTCTTGACCTAAGATCTACTAGATACAACACAACTCAAAACAGAGGGAAAATTTTACATTCAAACTGTAGGGAGTCTTGAATAGACATTTAGGGTAAAAATACTTTCATGTAACTTCATAGCATAAATTTCTGTCTTCCAGGGTCCTGTTTGAAGCAAATGGGCACTTCTGGGCATTTCTCAAATCTATTTTAGATGTCTACTTAAGGATAAGATATATTGCGCCCTTGAAGTGCCAATTTCTCTTCATTGATAGAGAGGGAGCCTGGGGTGCCTGCCTTCTGTGTAGATGGATGAATCCCTACTCCTCTGTTCCTAGAGAAGTGCTGCAGCAGAATTAATGCCTCTGGTGGCATGCTTTCAAACAGAGTTGCATTATGGTATGAGTGTTAGTAATGTAAGTGATCCTACTCTGTGGAGGATGAATACATGTTGTCTTTGTAATAAGATGGTTTTCTTTACCTGAAGATGAGCTTAAATTTATTTTTAGTCACATCTTATTTTGTATTTAACAGTAACAGTCTAACATGCAATTTTGCTCTGCGTGCATTGTATAGCTAGCTACCTTTCCCAGTCTATGAATCGACACCTCACAAAACACACCTCTGTTAGGCTTAACACAGAGGCAAGAGCCTGACCATCAGCAGCTCAAGTGAGAACCAGTGACATCTAAAACAGCACAGGCTTTTTATTACCACCCTAAACTGTGTTATCATGTTCAGCACTGGATTTCATCTCTTTCTCAGGGTTGTATTCTGAAACACTATTTAAATTGACACATACTACTTTACTGTCGGGTAGGTGACAAAAAAGGGAATCCACTCCAGATCATTTTGCTCTTTTGTCAGCTAATTTCCTATGAAATTTTCCTGATCCAAAGGGCATGAAATCAGTCTTTCCACCTATTTCAAACAAACTTAACACAGTACGTAATGGTAACCCTGGATGATTATAGATTTCCTGTCATATTTTCTTTGCTAGTCTTTTGTACGTGGTTCCTTTTATAGGACTAAGAGTTACCTGTGCCTGAACTGTAATTGTGGAGATACTGTTTCTTCATAAACTTCTACAGTCCTGTAAACCAGTACAGTACTGCATGACTCCTTTATCTGAAAGCACTCACTTCTAAGGGTGGTATACTTTCTAATGTTCCTTGCTGGTAGGCATAGACCAGAAGGAAAGTGATGCTTGTTGGGTCATTTCAATTCTGCTATTGTCTAATCTTCATTTTCTTTTCAATTGCTGTTACACCTGGACAAGGTGAAAGAAGAAATTTTAAAAATCCCCATTCTTCTACTGTCCTGAGATAGATCTATTAAAGTACAGGTAGCAAAAAACTTGAGCTTAACCATAAACTAACTGCTAACAGCAATACCCAGAGTAAAGATAAGCTGTCCCCCAAATCATCTAAAGACCTGATTTCTTCTGTCCTGAAAATTTGCAGAGATGAACAAGAGCTATGCTTGTAATCAGCTACTTCTTTCTATGCAGCATGATCTGAATAACTTTTCTGGAGGTCTGAGGCCTAAGATGTCTAAATTTGCAATGTTGTGCAGGCATGAATACAGACAACTTCTGCCATCAGGAGCTGAATTCCTTCTAATTAGCTGAGACACTGAGATGCCTGACTTGCAATTAAAGACACAGGGTGCTTTCTCTGTATTTAACAAGAAACAAAAACCCTGTGGAAGGTGGTTCACCTCACTTAAGGTATCAACTGCCCTTTAGAAGGTCTGCCTTGCTCCTACCATACTAAGGCAAATGAAGGTGACTATGTCCTTCAAATGGGTGTCTGTATTTATGGGCAGGTGTTTTGAAGCAGAGAAAATAGAATCAACTCCCTCAGGCTGCTGATATTACCCTGGTTAACAAAGCTACACATGATAGCAGAATTGGGCTGGGTGGGTTCTATGAGAGCTGACTTTTGCAGACTTGGCAGGTAAAGGGGTTTGTCAGAGGAGGCATGAGTACACAGCTGGTGATTTACTAAAGAGTACGAAAGTAATTCTCTGCTCAGGTCCAACATGTTCAGACAGCATCAGATAAGGAAGCAATCGGTATGTTCACACCTGCTCACACTCAAACTATCTGCTAACTGCTGACAGAAATCTTCTATCTTCCCACTGAGACACCAAGATAAATTCAGAGGAAATGAAGCTGTACAGAAAAAACCCCTACTCTTTGCTAAATTGAGTGATTCCTCTAGGCTCTGACCAACAGTCTGAGGTCAACGTAAGCAGGGAAGACAAAAGAGAGTCCCTCAGGGATTATTCAGAAGCTAAAACAGAAAATTTGCTCAGCTGTTTATCACCTGGGTTTGACCTCCCAAGCAATATTTTTTTACAATAAGAAGGCAATGAAGGATTTGGCAGTGAATGAAAGGGAATTCATCTTTCCAACGTTTTGTTAGTGACACTCTGGGGCTCTGTTTCTGACTTGCATTTCCTTTGGAATTAGATCCTTAGGCTAGTTGGGGTTTTTTTTTTCTTTTGTATTGCACTACACCCAAGAGCAGGCAATGTATGTTTGTAAGGTATAACTGGGGCTAGGTTTTACCTGTGATTTTTTAATTTTTTTTTCCACAATTCCTTCCAAATAAACACATCAAAAGCTCTTTTTTTCCTTCTTTTTCTTTAGCAAATCTGTTGTCATTGAAAAGACTGATCTTGCAAGATGTCTCGAATCCTCCTCTCCCCTAGATACAGAAGCAGGTGCTTGGCATCTCTCAGGATCAAACCCTAAAATGCTAGTTGCCATGGTGACTGAATGTGAAAGAACAATAAAGAGCTGTTTACCAGGGAAACTTATCAGCAGGGCTTGACAAAGCACCACAAAACTGTAATTAGGGTTGCGCTGAAACACAGCTTCATTTCTGCAACTAAAACTAGGCAACAGCCTTTGCCTTTGATTTCTTCCTGATATTATCCATTGTATATCCCTTGCATCCCTTGTGTAAGATCATACCCAAACTCTAAGTAGATTATAGCAGAGTAGGCAAAAATTAGCATTTTGAAAAATCCATGAAAAACAAGGCTGCAAAACTGCATGCAAATTACTGTATGGAAAATGATGCTTTGAGAAGTGCTTTGAAGTATCCTACACATCCAGAGGTTGCTATACTCCATAGCAATCTGGAGAAGATCATGATCATTTAGCATTCATTTTTGGATGTTAGGATGCTTTTCTTTTCATATTTCATTGAAAGAGCAATACCCCAAACAATACACATGGTCCTTTGGTTTTTCATATTAAATTTTGCTTGGTTTTTTTTGCTTATTAGGATTCTGGTTTCCTATGTTGTTAGCAACAGTGCTATCATAGCTGACAAGTTAAAACAGATATTGTTAATAGCAGTAATCAATGTTGGCTTGGCAGATTTGTGTCTTAAATGAATTTGGAGGTGCACTGTGAAAAGCATTTCGCAAATGCCTGTGAAGGGATGGTCTTTACAGTGAAGAGCTTTTGCTTTAATTAAGCAAAACAGATGGTGTTGGAAGGGAAACAAAGGCACACAGAGGTGAAGCATCTTGCTCACAGCTGATCAGTGGCAACTCTCAAACAGTTATTTCCAAAGTTAGAACTCTGAACCAGTGCTGATCATGAGCACAAACCATAGTGCACCTTTAGCATTCAGCTGAAACACCGTGTATGTGATGTGGGTCTTCAAATCAGTAGTGATGTCCTGAATCACCACAGGCAGCAGTTTGAGAGCCTCCACATTAGATGCACATCAACACTCCTATTTCTGCCTGTAGGAATTGCACACTAAAGAAAGTTTCTCTCTTCTGTCACAGCATTCAGGAGGGTATTAACAGATTTTGGCAGGTCAGCAGGAGATATTAGGAAGTCTTATGTAGTGATCCGTCATTTATGTGTTAGGTTATATAATGAGAAAAGTAATGATAAAATAAAATAAAATTCATTTAAATAAAAGTAATTAAAAATTACATAGGTAGTGCTACTGCAACATTTATCCTCACTGCTCACCCACAAGGTGTTTTTGTGATGCATCTGTTGTCCCATTTTTGTGCAGATTTTGTTGCTTCTTCAAACTTTCACGCAAGTTTTTCACCATATGACTCCTGGGCACAGGGAAGAAATAGAGAATTTGTAGCACTGTTTTTGTTAATGCAGTGTTTGACTCAGTTAAGATCTCAAAAACTAAGACTGGTGTTTAGCTTTCAGTAGCAATAGATGCCTAATATGTTCACCTGAGAATAATTCTGCTGAACATGTTAAAAACATCTCTTGTGCATCTTCTAAACCCTGCTTTTATGTATGTAGAAGAAATGAATCATCTGTGTTTCCAGTCAGCACCCATCAGCAATAGATAGGGAATGATTTTCTAACAAAGAAAAACTATTTCCTTTGAACATTCAAATCTCTGAACTGATTTCTCTTTCACCTCAATGTAAATCCACTGCCTTTGCTTAGGTGTTTTGCAGCTGGATGACACAGGGGAAGGTCAAACTCTTTGAAGTGATATAACCCGAATTACAAACGTGGTTGAAGAGAGCTAGTGGGTGGAAAGAACACAAACCAGGGCTGATCTCTGCATAAGCTGCAGCTGCTGTCAGCAACAGGAACACAGAAATTTGTACCAGTGGTCTCTGCTAATTAGCTGCTACATGAAGTAAAATGTCTGGTGTGCCCCAGGTAACTGTTGTTGTGAGAAACCAAGAGAGATAATGGTATCTGCTTCCTGCAGTCCATCAGTTTCTAATGTTCCCTCATCTCCATCACTCACCTTTCATAGTCAGCAGGAAATCTCCCCAGATGCACTCCCCCGGGCCTAGTTGTGCACTAGCTCTCCCTGGCAGGACATGGAGAGAGCTGCCCCAGAGCAGCTGGTGGGATGCAGTTGCTACTCATTTCCTAGCACGTTCTGAGAGACTTCAGAAGTAGTGTGGGAGGGAGGAAAACACACGTCCTGGAGCAGAAGGAGTTGCCAACACATCATGAGTAGGACATAAGAGAAAGAAATTAAATGCTGGATCAGAGAGCTGCAAATGGTTGTCCTCTGTAATGTGCTGCTGTCCTCTAAAGTATTAATTTTACCACTGATTAGAGTATTGGGTTTGTTTGTTGTTTGGCGTTTTTTTAAATATGGGTCTCCGTGCCCAAGTGTCCCTGTTTTTCTCACAGTGAAAGCAGAGGCAAAGGGCTGCCTTTAAGATCCCAAATACATGGGGTTTGGGGCCTGCTGCACTGTTCCATACACAGATACTGCCTTGCTCCAACACAGATATTCAGGCATCCCCTCACCCCAGCTGATGTCCTGCTGTATTGGCCCATATGAGACTTGAAAGGACACAGATAGCCTTGTGTTAGTCCTCTCATAATGAGTTTCACTGATAATGAAGATGACTTCTTATGTCATTTTGCTGCACAGCATCTGAAATGCACTTCATGGGAGCAAGGAAGTTGTTTTTTTACTTGTCCATATGGGGCTCTAGGGGTTGAACACCAGTTAGCTGTCAGAGGCATACCAAAACTGCATCAAAGTTTGGTGAGAAGAAACAATGTTTTACTTAAGAACAAGAGCAAAGACTCAGTTTGATGGGAAGCATCTCATACTGTTATAGCTGGTTTAGTTAGGCTTCTGATGGAGAAGAAAATGTTCCAGCTTCCCCTAAAATCAGAGAGTTGGTGGACACCTCAGACCACTCCACCGGTTTTGAAAGCAATTTCAAATGGAGATATTTCTTGTCCTTTACAAGTTATGAAGTAAGCCTGCATGGTTATCTTAAATTATAGGCCTAATTTTCAAGTGTGAGATGAATCCCATCTTGTAGAAGAGGCATAGTAAGTGCTCATGAATAAAATGTGTCGGATGCAATAACTAGAAAACAGAATTCAGTGGGGACTTACCAACTTAACATGACAGATGAAGCATAAAGCCTCATAATGAATCCTTCTCCAATATATACACACACTAAACCTTTTCACTACATTTTTTTCTTAAAAATTACATTTTCCTCCTAAGCTTAGGAGTTTCATGAAAATACATTAGTCTGAGAACTCATTAAGTTCCATTAAACTGGATGAGCAGCTGAGCCAGATTGTACCTGGATGCCTCTGAACTATATCTCTGAAAACAGGGTAGTGTCAAAAGTAATGTACTTTACCCACATACCAGGAACTTGGGATTTTACTCATATGTCTATTTCTTTACAACCAGTCTTCATGTCTACACTTATGACAAAGAAAAAAAAAGCATTTCTGAAACCAGAAAAATTACATGTAAAGAAGTAAAAAGTTACAAATATGTGTTGCAGTATGTTGAGTGCCAGCTCGTAAAATGGAAGCTATTACTTCCTGGGGAAAACAAACAAAAATACAGATATTCCATGGTATATACAAGTCTATGAAAGTACGGGCAACACTGATGGACTAAGGCTGGTAGTAGACAGGAAATTAAACATAAGTTTACAGTGCATTCTAAAAAGACAGCTGTCTGGGGCTCCATTCAGAAACACATTCTTGCCTCACAAAAAAGAAGGTCAAGATTTGGTAAGACTTTTCCTGATATAGTGTTTTTAGTTATTGATACACAGTTAACAGATAAAAGCAGGGAAACAGCATAGAAATTATTGCACTAGAGGAGAAACTCTCAGAAAAANGAGGAAAAACCCCAAAAAAAAAAAAAAAAAAGAAAGAAAGAAACACAGTATATAGTTTCCTTCAGCTGCACATTAACTGTGAAAGAGTAGCCCCACTGAATATCAGTTACAAAACCTTGGGTCAGCTTAGGCAGAGTGTTAACCCTGGTGTAGGGGAGCTGATGCATAAACTCTATTAATATTTGTCAGAAATACAATGTAGGGAGGACAAAAGAGAAAGGAGCAGCACAAGGAGAGTGTTTCAAAGGAGAAATTCAAAAGATATTGAGTTATTTCTCGGCTTTGCATAGGCTTTCTATAGAATCACCAAATTTGTTTTCCTCAACTTCCTTCCTCTAAACAGCTATGTTGTTGTCTTTTACTTTGCCTGTTAAGGTATGATCAGTCTCTACATACACTGCTTCCTATAATGGGACCTGATCTATACTACTGCTAGAACTTCTATTACTACTTATTCACTTTCTCTAAGACATGGGAGAACAGAGGAAATTAATATCTTCTTGTGATCCCCAGGGGTGCTGGAGGACTCGTTGGTAGCTTTGTTTAAAACTGGACTCAATGAAATACTGTGAAATTTGCTGTTAAGAGCTCTCTGGCAGTAGGAAATAGGAGACAAGTCATACATTTCCATCCAAGGGATTTTATGCATAACCATGTAAGTCTTTCACTCTCTTTAAACACACACTTACAAATACATCTGTGATAATCTGGATGATAGAGTGCTAGCAATCAATCTATGCAGGTGGTTTTTAAGACAATTTGGAAGTATTATTTCTCAATATGACAGAAATAACTGTTATTCTATTTTTAAATAGTTTTTTTCATTTCACTATGAAAAAAAAAATCCATAAAGGACAGTTCAGATTGTGGGATTTATCTGGTTTTCACCTACTATCAAATAATAGTTAAACTGAAGCCTGCTAGGTAGAAAAGCTAGTTGTAATTAGTATACTATTAAGGAAAATTATTTGAAGCTCCTTTTTGGACTCCTGGATAAATCCTACAAGTTTCCCTGTCAGTGGCCCTGCTACAGATTTCTAGGTGGAATTGCATGGCAAAGTTTTAGCCCACAAACAAACATAAAGTTAAAATCAAACTTCTTAGCATCCTTGTTTGCTGTCTTTACTCTTCTCTCCCTTATGTCAAGATAAGAAGACAGAGCTAAACTCAGAACTCTTCTTCCAGAGGATGCTATTTTAACATGTGCATTGACCTCCGGGGAAAAAAAACCACAATTGCACACACAGGAAAAACAAAGATACATCACTCAGGTGCCCCCAAGATCCTTATGAAAGCACTAATTCCAACTTTAATCTAGTCCACATTATTTTCCTGAGTATTCAAACTTCTACAATAAAGCCATTTATAGAGTAAGCAGTTTTATTGTTGCACTAAGCACACTACGCTGTATGGTCTGTACACTTTGAGTGAGCCTAGAAACAACAGTGGAAGAAAATACTAGATTATTAGGTTATACTCCACAATTTGTGTCAACAAATAGCTTCTACTTTTCTTGCTATGCTACCTGTCTTTCTCTGTCAGCTGTCAATGGCTTGCTTCTTTTTAATGAATGCTGGGGCCTCCAAAGTTCCCCCAGGCACACATACATCAAGAAAAATGCTGAGATTTGTCAATTCCCCTAACATCCATTTAGGATTATTGTCAACATTTATAAATCTATAAGCAAAACATTCCCTTGAGACTAATTCTTTTTGACAGTTAGTTGAGGTAGGTCACCCAGCAGGGAAAATCTTGTTGGTGTATAGCAAGGATGTTCTGCCTTTAATGTCTTCTTTTTATCAGTGATCTTTGAGTCTTTTGACCGCTTCTAGGATAGAATTTATGATTTCTATATGTTTCAAAAAGCTTGATTTTCCAGTGCTGTATGTGCATTTATATAGAAGTGCCCTTTGGTTTGGACTTGGAATAGGAATGAAGTACAGAATATAGAAAGGCATAGAAATACCTCTGTCCTTAAGAATAAGACAGGGGATTTTTTTTTTTTACTAAAACTTCTACACAAATGCTTAGTTTGCTCAGATAGGAAAATAATTATTGAGTAGCTAGGAAATTGTTTCTGTTTAAGTCCGTTCAGAAATTTGTCAGTTCCTCAAAAAAAGGCAAATTACTACTAGCACTACTGTATTACACAAGGTAAGGAAAGCTGGTACGCACCAAAGAACTGATATTGTCAGGGTATATTAGTATCTTACATATAATATGAAGAAATCAGTTAGGGGTAAAGGATCCCTAATGTACATCAGAATTATTCTCAGAGACATCTATCTCCACTTTTTAAATTGCTCAGACATATATCAGTTTATGAGGTTTACTAGGACAGTGTCATGGTATTTCAATCCATGAACAAATGTGCTTATTAACATATATTCTTAGAAAGTCCACTTTAAACCTATATGTAGATTTATAGGTAGAATCAACTGTAGGAAGCTAATTCAAATGTTTTCCAGCCTCTCTGAACATCCTTGTCAACGCAAAGTAGTTGGAAACTGTTTAAAAGATGGGTGAAGACTCCCAGTGTGTAGAGGAGTCCTGTGTAGCACAAAGCTTCAAAATACAAATCGGTTTCTAATGGTTCAAGTCAAAAGTTTGTTTAGCTGAGTACTTTACCTGTTATAGCAGAAGAATATAAGGACCAGGCAATATAATTTGTCATTGGCATATGCTCCAAGCCTCCACAACCTGAGGTTCACTGGCTTACTGAGCTGGATGTATGGGTGTTACAGCTCATTTCTCTAAAGAACAGTTCAGCACCGCTTTGAGCCTCTGTGAATTGTTAACTTCAGTGTCCCGTGTTTAATTTCACATCATGTGAAGTAGAATTGTGTGAGTCACCACTATCTGAACCTATATCTACTTTCTGCCTTCTTCCTGGGGAATGTCAATGAACCTGATGTGTTTGCTTTTTAAGGAGTCCTAAGAGTGACAAAAGGAGAACTGTGCATCAGTTCATGGACTGAGAAGACCATGAAGAATTAAAAAACCAAACAAAACAAAAGAAAGAAAAAGGAAATAATATAATCACTTAAAGACTTGACATTTTAGCTGAATTTGAATGCTTGTTATTAGGAAAAGCAAGTACCACACCTACAAAATTAAAATATTTTTGAAAGTTTTAGGAGTTGGGAAAGAAAACAAAAAACGTTTTGATAATTCAGTGCAGTAAATGGTGGGTTATATCTGTTTATTCTCCTGTTAAGGTATGCACACTTTTGAATTCTGGTTCTGAAGTGGTTGTCCCATGCACCTGTTACTTTCATGCCTGTCCCATTTGGCCTTCAAGCATTCAGTCATAGCTGCTCAGGCTTTCTGAAAATCAGTGAAT
>VYZX01019524.1:30907-63017 GCA_013401335.1 Brachypteracias leptosomus
ATCCTTCTGGTAGACTGATTAGTGTAAGCACCCTCTGTCTCTCAGGGCCTTCTGTTTGAGGGAAGAATCCAATATGAAATGTGCATGACACTTTCTCCATGCTAATGAACGTCTATCAAGCCTACATAAAGGTGAGGGTCTCTATAAGGTAAATTCATACCTGCTGTTCATCAATGTCTGTAGTATTGAAAATGTAGACAGTAGATATGTATGAGTCAGGCAGTGTCACTAGCATTTCTGAGACCTCATTAGCCACATGATCCATTCTCTTGCTATTAATTCATTAATCATTTTCTAGTGTAAAAGACTGTTTCATAGGAAAAAATAATTCTTTCTACACCACTTGTTCTCAAGTATTTTATATTCTAGGAAGACAAAATTCAGATTTCATGTTTTTACACATCTAAAAAACCCATTTTCTAACTCAATGAGTTCTGGAGTTTGCTGTAACAACAGGGTATCTCAGCTCTTCTGAATGTGTTAATACTTTTCGTATGAGAAAGACACATTTCTGACAGGATGGCTAACCATTGGAACAAACTCCTAATAGATTCTGTGTTTCCTAAGCTCTTCAGGAAAAGGCTGTAAACATTGCCAAAAGATGTGCTTTATTGAGATACAAGTTATTACTCTCTACAGTAATAACTAGAGAGTATTATTGACTGGATCATTTGCTTGCATCTTATATTCTTAAAACGAATGTATGAGATCAGGCTTTGAACAGAGGAAAGAAAAGATTCCTGTTTCTCTTTTATAGCCCAAATACTACATATGAATTCTATATATGAGCATGTGTGATACTACCAATTAAATTTGTTAGGCTTTTTCCAGGGGGATGTAATGCTTTTGCAAGAAATGTTGTGTTGTAGAATAGTACAGGTTTCAACAAACAGGAAAAGCATGGAATTTGATTAAAACAAAACATAATAAAATCACTGATAATCAGTAGATAATTGGCACTAAATATATTTATAAAAATAAGATTATCCTTTATTATTTAATCAAAAGGAGTTTAAATTATTTTTCGTAGAAATCTGTCATAAATATCTCACTGGTATACGCCAGTGTTTAAATATTTATGAAGAAGAGCTCTAACACCAGAAATTGGGATTGTACTTAAAGCACACTGACTGGATATTTGGGATCTAGGTTTAAATATCTGTCCTAAATCAGATGGCTAAATAACCTTGTCATTCTTTCAAAGTTCTTTGTTTTCTTCCATTTCAAAACCAGGAAAAATATTGGAAACTCAATAAACAAAAACTATTTCTGACCTTTGCCTGTCAGAAAAATTTCATGGCAAGATCCAAATATTTTATTTCACAAACTTATAGTCTCATTTTGTTGACTTAGGCATTGTGTAGCTACTGTTTTTCTTTGTTATAGAAATATCTATTTAAAAAGAAAAAGCTCTTTTGCTCTACTTACTGTATTTTATTGCCAAAGTAATGATCAAACTGAACGAGGTCTGTTTAGCCTAACATGTCTTCTCCAACAGTGACCAATGTTAATGCTTCAAAGGCACAAGAAAACCAATGGTCCATTTTGCCAAACATACCAGAGTGAAAGATTTCCCCCCCCTAATTCTTACTAGTTAGTAGTTAACATACACCCTTTAGCTTGCATTTTTGCATTCCTTATGTATTATTCATCTTGTTTGACATATCTGTGATGTTCCCAGTCACCATTCAGATGTTTAATCTTCTTAAAAATCCTGTTATTTCCCCATCTTAACATCTTGTGGCAATGAGTTCCACAGATAACTCATATTTCCTAAAAATTAAATATGTACTTTTTAACTACCAAAAAAAATGTTGCCTTTCAATTGAAGTGCATTCCTCATTTACTCTTATGATGTAGGAAAGAACACAGAGAAAATACACTGCTGGCAGAGGCCACAGCAGTAGATTTGGACTCGATTTACATCTTTATCATGATTTAGGAGGCTTTAGCCATTCAGTGGACCAGAAGCACTGGCTCCTCCTAACTTTTTGGGTGTTTTTAACACTATGATCATTTGTGCTCTATCTTACCCAGTTATATGAACTTCAGGTGCAGACAGTGATGTCCTTTGATATCCATGGTTAAAGCAGGAAGGTGATGGGAAAAGCACTTTCTAACCTCAGAGGTGGGGGAATGAATTGAGGTTAGGTTCCCAGTTCTCATTAGATTGCATTGTGAATTGCAATTAGTTGTAGACATGTTCTTTTATAACATCTTAAAAGATACTTAATACTGCAATAGCCATCATTTCAAGCAGTACATGGAACCCAAAAGTCTTCAAGAATCAGGACATCACTCGCTCAGTGTTAATATGTATATGTTTAAGGGAATAAGTATGAGAATAGATTTTTAAGCACCTTTGGGAAAGATTCCGTCAGTCCTTTAGTACTGTAATGCCTAAGCAGCCTCAGAGAGTGTGTTATGAGAGACTACATTTTGTATGCAAATGCAGAAAATAGCATTTAAATATGAGCTAGTTTCCTACATAATTTTTTGGACGAAGGTCCACACTCAGGCATGCATTAAAATTCATAACACTTATTTAGACTTCAAATGTTGAACAAAGCTGAAGTCAAATCTGTTGTTGTTTTCCCCATCATTAAATGGATTATCATACATCTACCTCATAGAGATAGTATAGAGATGCAATAATGTATATTTCCAATGAATCACTGTCTTATAGAGCAGTAGAGCATGGATGAAGAGTGCATTTTGAATTAATGGCAGTATGATTAATGGCATAATAAAAGTACCTGGTTTCTTATGTATTTTTACGTGTATAGTCCTTATAGGCACATAGGTGTCTTTATAGTCTCAGAAGTGGTGAGAACAAAAGCAATTTGAGAGTTTCGGCTTAGTAGAAGGTACTGTCTCCTCCTGCTCTGGCACTGACAGAAGGGAGATTTGCTTTCTTTCTAGGCTTTTAAGGGGTCTATTGTCTAAGGTTTTGAAAGGCCAAGTACTTCTCCTCTATTCACATGGTTTTGTTTTGCAGGGTTTTCTTGGGGGGAAAAAAGAGGAAATGTCTAAATAGTTAAACTGACTAGATACAAAGAGACAGATTTGCAGGATTCAGATCCCATTTGGTCATCTAAATAAGTGACCATATTCTTAAAAATATTGGCATCCGGCAGGTCCTGCTAAGACCAGTTTGCTGGGAACAATGACAACTGCTGCATGCCGAGCTTTTCAGAACCTGGCGTTTGTGCCTGACCAGTTTCAGTTCTCCTCCTATATGGTCAATTAATGAGTTCATTTCCCCTGGTATTTGTGTGGGCCTTTGGCACATCAATGGGGAAGAAAAGAAACATTTCCTAAGAGGAATTAGAGTAATCACTGCAAAGGCTTAGGAACAGCAATACTACTTGACACAACTTTGAACATACTGTTCATTCCACTAAATATATTTGTTGAGGTCTGGCACTCTTTTAGACAACATTCTGCTGGTTTCCAGTCTCCAAATCTGAATGAGCGTCCCCTGCTGAGTTACTGGTCCTATATGAAATAGCTGTACATAATACTGGTCCCTGTTCATAACGGGGCCATTGCTTACATAGGGTGGACCTATGCACCTTCTTCTGAGAAAAGCAAAGCTCCTCTGAGCTCTGCACTTAAGCTTCATAAAGGAGGGGCCTAGCCACCATCAGTGGATTCCTGTTACAATAGGATTAGACAAAAAGCTACTACAAAAGATTCAGAATATAATGATACTCCTGATGCTTTCACTTTTGATGTCTTAAAAGCTGTCTTTGCATTATATGCTGCTGGCTCCATTGCAGACTCTGGGGCATTAGGGTAAGTGAACATGCAAGAAAAAGGAAAATCAATCTCCAGCCTCAGATAATGGAACTACTGGTGCAGATGGTCACTAAACACCATCGGTTTATAGGCTTCACTCTAGGGCTTGAGTTGCCAAGGCAATTCCCAGTGGAAAAGAAAGAGGAAACTTATGAAAAAATAAGGAATGTTCTTCTCCTCATTGGGATCATATGCACTTCATTGAACTGACATTCAGTATTTGATTATAGCCTGCTCTGCATTCACACAGCTTGGTGCAAATTTGGGGAGGGCTCAGTTTTGTTTGTTTTAAGTCCGCATTTAGTCTCTGCCCCTTTTAGGTCTCAGATATCACAGTTCATACTGGAAAGTGTCAAATGCACGGCTAATGTCCATGATGATGAATTGTAATGTTGTGCAAGTTACACAGGAGAGCGCCATTGTGTGTGGTTTTTCATGTAATTATCTGGGAAACAGACCTTGATGGGCACATACAGCCTTTAAAAACAGAATTTTTATACTTGTAGCTGACCCTTCACAGGAGTCTCACCAAGATTTCATTATCAACAGCAATAACAAACAATGTTCTTATGTATAGAAGAAAATCAGAACTAAATGAGCACAACTCCGTATGCTTTAAACAAGTAAAATACATATTTTAGGAAAAAAATAAAAATTTGAAAATATGATTTCACTTCCCCACTTAGCTAAACTGGCAATTCAGGTTGTAATGCATAAAATTCAACATCCAAATTCTTTGGGGCTTCCAGTGACTTTTTCTTTACTCAGGTGTGTGTGTGTATTAATAAATCTATGTTTTTCAATCCTTTTTTTTTTTTTAGAATGACACTTTCAAAAAACACTTAGTTATTTTATTAATAACAGGGTTGGCTCTCCAGTGAACATCTTTGAAAAGCTCAGCTTTTATGAATTTCCTGAAAGTAATGAAATGTCAAGCTAGACAACATGTTCACCCAAAATTTAGGGGGAAGAAAAAAAAATAGAGCAAATAGAAAATGTGTAAGATTTAAAGCAAGAATAGGAAGACATATTCAGAGGATGTCTTTCTGTGGACTTTTTAGCTTCTACACTTTTTAAAAAACTTTAAAAAGTTTATATACTTTTTAAATTTTTTACAGCCATCACTACATTTATTTTTATATACTTTGAACATGGAGGAAACTCATGGCTAATATAAGAATAGCTATATTAAATGAACTACTAAGTATATTTTGTGGATAAAATCAATGGACTATCCCTCCTTTGTCATACCACATAATTCATTAATGAGGACCAGAACAATACTTATAGAACCACGCTAATTTGTGTTTTCAAGTTCATATGGCATTTCTGTGGAAACAAAACTATTTGCTACGTTATTTTGCTACTTGTTATGTAATTTTCATTTACTTTAATACAATATACCTAGGCTTGTTTAATTTTTACAGACTTTTAAAATGAAATTTTCTTTTATTAATGCATATATTCTGCATGGTTTTCTTTTACTTTAATTGCTTTAAAAAATGATATGTTAAAATACGCAATAAGGAATTTATATGCATAATATACACTACTTTTGTTTGGAGTTTATTGATGGACAACACTTGGTAGGGCCTAGTTAATTCAGCCTGGCATTTTTTGAAGGCTTTTCTGGTTTTTATCTTCTGACATTATGTTTTCTTGGGCATCCTTTTACACAGATCAATACAAACCTCTGTTCACGTACAGCCGTAAGGAAGACATCTCATAAGATGTCAGTATGGTTTCCTACGTAGTCAATGGAGAAGGACAACATCCTCCAGGGAACAATACAAAAGCTAGACTCTCTTCTCTTCCTCTCCTTCTCCTCTGTCTCCAAAATGTTACTGCAAAATCAAGAAAGTCTAAGGAAAATCAATAGTAACTCTCAAGAACCTGAAAAAAAAATTATCACAAAAATAAATTTTAAAATGTAGTTGTTTTAAATAGACACAAATCAGGGGGCAACATGATGAAACAATGTGATCACAAAATCAGAATTGTCTGAAACCAAAGAAAAGTCCAGGGAAGATGAATAGGAACTTCTCTTCTGTTTCCTGGAGTAAGAACTAGGAGGTATAAAAGATAGGAAATTCAAAACAGAAACAGAATTTTTTTCTTTCATGAAACTTTGTGTTCAGACAGTGGAACTTAGGAAGTAGATGAGAGCAAGCTCTTGGCCAGGTTAAAAAAATGGATGTGCATTTATAAGGCTGCCAGGACCTCAAATAAGAAAAACAATACTTCCAAAGAGTTTTTAAATATTCAGGTCTTAAAACTGTTAGAAGACAAAATGAGATGTTGCTGGAGCTGTTTTACTCCATCTACACTTGCTAAAGAGTTTTGCTAGATCAACTGAAGTAACAGTTTTAGTCCCAGGGCTGGCAGTGTGTCTATGCTCCATTTTTAAATAAATATATAAAATTTCATGTACTTGTATTTGCTGAGATGTAAGCATTAGACCCAACATAACACAAAGCTGTTTGTATGTTGGATTCCTCCCGTTTCTCCTGTTGCAGGGTTTCTTACATGCTGCTAGTCTGAGGAAGGAAAGGAAACATCTGGAGTGAAGGCAGAGGGCAAAGAGGTTAACGACTGGTGGAAAATACCACACTTACCTCCAGTTCAGTAGCCATAAGGACTCCTCTAATTCTGCATTCCTTTCCACAGGAAAACTCATGCACATGTTCACAAAACTGTCAGAGTTTGGTGTTGAAATGCCAGACCTCCTTCGCTTTCTTGTAGCAATCTGGATGTTAATTTTTTTGTTGTGTATCTAGGACAGGCTAAGTGGCTACAAGGATGATGCACTGCTGGGTGGGTGGCAGAGGAATTCAGTTCTCAGTTTGATGTGGGAACTCAGCTGTCCCAGGGGTGCAAGGGTGATAAATGGGCAGAAACTCTCTCTTTAATTGCAGCCCCGAAAATGGCCAATGTGCCCAGTGAAATCATACATATAATAAAAATTCATCATGTAATACCAGTTATAATATAATATCAATTTTTAATACTTCTTATCTGGGGTGTTTCTTCATTGGATCACTACTGATATTTGATTTCAGTGGTAAGAATAAATTCCCCTTGTGATAAGTAATTTTAAGGGTAACAGTGTTTTTTAGGGAATCTATGCAATTACTTTGATTTCAAGCTGCAGCTAGCTCTGTTTAAAGTTGTGTATTGTGCCTTCCCCGCATTCTTTAGGTTCTTTGGAAAAGGTGAAAATCATAGCATAGCATAATTTAAAATGGAGATGAGCCCTTTTTTGTCATTTAAACACACTACAGTATATTATAGACTCATTTTCTCCCAGTTTTGATTCTAAAATTTCCCTCCTTTTAGCACATTAACTTTGGCATCCCTGTGTTTTGCTAAGGCAGGCAGGCTGCCCAGGATTTATATTCCCCTCTGAAATCAATAAAATAGCAATGAAGCAACAGAGGACACAGTCGGGCTCTCACACCACAGATTCAGGCCCCATGCTGAGTTAATGTACTAAAAGATTTTGCAGCAGCCAGATTTTCATTTAATGAATTTCCTCTTTCTTTCCTCTCTTTTTCCTGAACACCCCCACATTTCAGTTTACTGCCCTCGCTCTCGTCCGATTGCTCCCTTTCATGTGACAGCAAGTCGAACTTTACCAGCTGTTGCAAGAAAGGAGCAGTGCAGAAGATTGTCAAGCCAGGAGGTCGATGACTGGCTCTCCTGGCATGTGGAGTCCGAGTGAGTGGATTGGGAGGTGAGGTCACTTGTGTATGCCTGGAAGTTGCTGCCTGTCAGCCTGCAGAGGTGTGTGGTACAAATGGCATGACACCCCCCTCCCCCCATCCCCCGATACCATCCAGAATTCAGCTCAAGGAAATGTCCTACCAATATTTTTGCATCTTAGGAGATGTCCTGGGACAAGTAACAAGAAAAGGTTGGGGAGTGGGAGCGTTATGATGCCTTGCAGAGGGCAATGCAAGCAAATTCAGGGCGGTTTGTGAGTGATCAATAATCAGCATGGTGTACTCAGTGCTAGAGAAGTTAAAGAGCTGCCAAAAAAAAAAAGAAAAGAAAACCAAAACAGATTACAGTTCAAGCTCCGGTGTTTGAAAGTGTGACTTCAATGCATTTGGTTGCAAACTGCAAAGGAGCATACAAGAGAAGAGGTGAAGGTTATGTCAAACACTGTTTCTGAAGACATAGTATTAGAACACAAGTAGCAATCATAGCTGCTATACCTAAAGGTGAATACAGTTTTGTCTTCTCACACCTTGCCTAAAATGACTTCAAACTATGTGAAAATATTGCTTCTTGGGTTGAAAATCTCAAAAAAGCATTGTGTCTTTGATGAATTTCATTTTGTTTGACATATTGAGGGTCAAAAACAGTCAAAGAATTTATGATCTTATATGACAATGAAACTTTCTATTTTGAAAAAGTGACATTTCCTCCCCTGAAAAAGGAGAAGAAAAATTCCTGTTTCTAGAAATACTCAGAAAGCTTCTGGTGTGCGATCTGCTACATGATTGTGTTCTTGCCAACACTATTACATTTGCATGTTTTATCCCTACCTACTGAACTTCTCTGAATCCTGGATGTAAGGCTGGTGTACAAGCAAAGAGCAATCCTGTCTCAAGTGTGCAGTGACTCTGATATATCAAGTGCATTTGAATATGCAGTCCACACACCAGCAGCTTATCTGCACTTGCACAGCAAATCCAACACGATTAGGGTGTGTGTCAGAGTAGGTAGATGTTTCTTTTTGCATAGGAGCTGGCAGCTGAGAGGCAGGGTCCGCTTCTGAATTTTAAAATTGGCAGGTATGATAGATTTACTGACACACTGGAAACGATTGCTGACTCTCGATGCCAAATTGTGTAAGCAGAATATGGGTGGTTGTAATGCGTTTGACAGTACATACCTCTGCATCTTCTGCTAAGTCTGTGTGCACCACTTCACCTGGCTGGGAGAGTCCAGACACCCTGCTCTGACACCACCTCCACAAGCTCTTGGCATTCAAGCCTATCCTTGGAAACATAAAATACACTGCTCTCATAACAGGTTCTATTTTAGATATTCCCAGCATTTGCAATATAGTGTTAAGGCTGACTGCTGACCTTAAAAACATCTTTGAAAGCACAGGACTTGTTCAATCGTCCAGAGCATAATGAGTGTGTGTCTTCTTGACTGATCTGTGAATAACCTTTCATATGGATCTATTTCTACCATCAAAGGGATAATATTTTCATTACGATTAATCACTGTTGCACATGTTCCCTTGTGTAATCACCACAATGATGCTTAATGAAGCCTTAAATTCCTTTGTGCCATCTATTTTTGCCTATCTTATTTCACATACGCTTTTGCAATGCAGCCCAGCAATCTGTACTGGACTGTTAGTGAGGATGGGGAAATCTCACTGCTGAATCTTTAATTCTTTCATATGCTATAGGACCAAAGAGAATTGTATTTCCAGAGTGGAGAGTAAAGAGACATAAAACACCTTCTAAAAATGCCTCTTTCAAGTCATAATAAAGGAAGTAATTATGGCAACTAGCTTCTCTAAAAATGACACAGATGATAAACTGAGAGAGAGCCAGGAGAACTAAATCAGGTTGGTTAAACTCACTAGGTAGGTACCTGAACTCACTGTTTCCTTGTTAGCTATTTACTCACCTGTCTATGTCATATAGATTCCCCATGGGAGACAGATGTCTAACAGGAGGAAAAATAATCTTTTCTCTAGGAAGTACAGTGATTGCCTGGGAAGTGCAAGATTTGGATTTGGCATCTTCTCTACCCCTCCTACTGAACCTGTACAACTGGCCAGAAAAGTGTCAGGGGGGAGCACTAAGTGAAAGTGCATCTGACACACAAAAAAAGTCTTTGTAGGGTGTTGCTCCTTATACATTTTAATATATGATATCAAAATGAAAAATGCATGAAGAGTGTCTTGAGTAAGACAAGAATATAGCTTCTTTTCCTAGGTCAAACTAAAGGAATCATTATAGTCTGTTGGTCTCACTTAAATATTCATCAGTGTGGAAATAAATTTTTTTAAAAGTCTGGGAAGTTGTATGCAACACTGGAACCCAGAGATGAATTTTAGAAGTAGCTAAGGTAAATGACAGTTTGATAAAAGTGAAATGTTGCCTAAACATAAACAAAATGGTAGGTTTTTCTGTAAGATTATAGACCTTGTCTCTCCGTCCTACTTGAGGCAGAGCCTATTGGTAACGAGTGAAATTCACTGTGTTGTGAGAAGTATTTATATGCATCCCTGCCTTATGATAAACATCAGACAGCCACAGTAGAACAAATCTGGGTTTGACTGGTTGGCATCTTATAAAGGGAGGAAAACTGCTCACTGTGATCAATAGATGCTTTTTACATGAAGCTACAAATTATTTAAGTTTTTCTGACAGTTTTAAATGAAACATAGTAATCAGTATGGTTAAAACAGACTTTTTATTTATTTCATCTGAATAGAATAGATAAAGAGGAAATTTCAGTCTTTATCGAGGCAGAACATCCATTATGCTTTAGATAATTTTGCCAAACTAAGGACTAGCAAAAGAAAGTAAAAATAACTCTGATGCAACTGAGATTTGCACACATGCTTAGAAAAAATGTAATAAGTATAGTGTACACAATGTGTTTAACGTAAGGATATTGCTCACATGTTTAAAATTATGCACATTCTCAAGGCTTTGTGAGAGTAAGGACATAAGGTTGAGACAAAAATCTCTGTCTACTTTTGTATATTATGCAATTAGGTCATATAGAAATACTTGGTATTACTGATCATACAAGTTTTCCCTGTGCAAACCATACAATTAAAAAAATGTCTGTGTCCTTTGTTCCTTTTCAGAAATGTGTACCACAACACGCTGCCCTGGGTTTTTTAGATAGTGAGAAGAGTGTGCATATATAGACTTTTTTTACTCCAACTTAGAATTCATTAAATTACCTTTCATATTAGCCTACACGTGTATATTTTCTCTTTAAAGCCTCATTTACCTTCTTGCTTTTTATATAAGTGAAAAATAATTTTGTAGCTAAAATTTCTTTTTTTGGTTCGGTTTGATTCAATCAGCTTTTAACTGTACTGACATTTACCGGATGGTCATAAAAAGAAAGCAAAGTGAAAATGACAAAAAGCCCCATGTTTTTCAGAAGTTCACATTCAGTGCATCCAATCTGCAGCCCCCAGAGACAAAAAGAGAAAAGAGCAGGTCTGTAATGCAGCTGCCAGTTTAGTGATCAAACCCAACAGATTGTGGTCTGGCCAGATCTGGTGTCCAGATAAAAATGGTATTCATGCTAACCATCTGCCTACAGGTCAGCAGGGACAAAAATTAAAAATAATTACCTCTAATGAATGAATAGACAATGACAGTCCTGTGTGAGGTATGGTATCATCTCTGTGTGCGCACGCGCACACACACACACACACACACATACATACACATGTCTTGATGAAGAGTGATTGCGTTATTTATTTTAGATTGCTTTCAGCTACAGTTTTCATTTGTCTTTTACTTTAATTATCTCATGCTCTGACTTCATGTTACTGAAGTTTTAAAACACGTAACTGCTTTTCCTGCAATTAAATTGTGTTAATGATGATGATAATAATGAGTACCTTGATTCTGTCCAGTGCAAGACTCAAAAGTCAGCTTCTTACTCCTAAAACACACCCACGTCTCTATAAGCAGAATTCTAGACTCCAAATCTCCAAAGGGCAATTTGGGCTATCTACTTTCAGGCACAAATCATGTGAAGAGCTATGAGCCTTGAAAGAGTCAAGCTGAGCGCTGACTGCCATAGCTGGAGCTACATAGAGGGGGAAAAAGGAAAGATCCTGGAGTGGGGTGTAAAGCTGCCTGGGGGTATAGAATCTGGCTTTCAGATCCACAGATCCAAATCTACTATTCAGAGCTGCAGCTGGCATCTATGTGTCACATATTCGTTTCTTAAGAAAAGGAAAGGATTTTATATGATGAAAAGTACAATAAATCAGCGAGATTCATGAGTGTCTCTTCTTAATAGTCCCTGAAATGGGACTGTTGTTGCTAGGGAGACTAGAAAATCATTAGTTTAATTTCAAGAGATTACACTTTCCTGTTTGTTTCTACAGCTATGGAACAAGGTTTATTTCTATATTAACAAATACACTATCCAACCAAAATTCTTATATTATCTCCTACACTGAACAGCCAATACTGACTCATCATTTTGTCCAACTATTCTGGAACCAAATGTGCTCTGAAGATATACTCCAATTTAATCACTGTCTGCTGGAAAGTATTCTTCTTTTCTCCGTTTAAATATATCGGAGCATCCATGTAATTCATTTAGCTGTAAAGGAGGCCAATAAGAAGTGCTTAAGAAGACATTACTTACATCTTAATAGCATTGTCTGGGTATGTTTTCTCATTGTGTTATGCTGGACTTAATCAGTTAGGTAGGAGGTCATTGCATAGACAGCACAAAATGCTGCTGTTTTTTTATACTCTCTGTTTATGTGTGCAAGTCTCAAGGCAGAGTTTAAGAGTGTGACGAATAGTAAGCAGGAAGTGTGGTCAGATGGCCAAAAAGTTAGTAAAGTGGACAAAAAAACCTCTCAAAAACCAGAAAGAAACTAAAAGTGAGGGATAATACTAAACAAAAAGTCAAAGCATATCACTTGTCTCTGCAACAATTTATTGGGTTATCATACATGAGGCTGAGACCGAAGCAAGTTAAAGGACATCTGTCCTTAAAAGAAGCTCATGAGAATTGTGATGGGCTTTATCTGGACAGAAATTATCCCTTTTCTACATATATCTGTATATCATAATGGTAAAAGACAATTTGACTGATTGTAGAAGTCAGGAATGACAGAAAATACATAAGGAGTATGTATGCAGAAATGCGTATTTCAGCTTTGATGATAAAAGAAGCCTAAATTTTCTGACTTTCAAGAAATTGCAGTTTCTTGGAATCAGAGTGAATTTGGCTCCACTATTCAAATTTGCATTATGCAAAAATTCAGCAAGAACTTCTATGCTCAGGCACGTTGCTGTAAATTAGATCTTCACCAAAGATGAACTTGTTTCTCTCAGCATTCAACATCCTTACCAAATCAAGCACTCTGCCTGTACACAAATTGCACAGTCTGCTCGTCACAAGTCCTCTCTGAAAGATTCAGAGCTGTCTTTGCAGGCTCAGAAGACACCACATTGCAGAAGGAACTGCAATATAGTTGGCTTCTATTTTATATCAGCTGAAGTTCAAGACCAAGTCTTTCAAGAAGTTCTGGGCTCATCTCATTGTCTGCACCTCTGCTGAGCAGCACCGCTCATGTCTAACAGGACTTAGTGGAGATTTCTTACCAAGGCACACTTGAACTACTGCTCTATGATTTTTTTGTTACAAGGCTGCTCAGAACATTTCTTGTTTTGTTTTTTTAATAGAACATTTTGCCATGGAAACCACATAAATAAAATTTCATGCAATCAAATCCTTGAAACAAAGTTACTACAACTCATAGAACTACAGATCAGTGTTAATTTCACAGCTGCCTTCAAATACAAATCTTACTTATTTGAACTAGTCTTCTCTGTATAGTCCAGAGAACAATGTTTACATATCACAAAATCACAGAATCAGAGAACATTAGGGGTTGGAAGGGACCTCAAAAGATCATCTAGTCCAACCCCCCTGCTAGAGCCGGATCACCTAGATCAGGTCACACAGGAACACGTCTAGGCAGGTTTTGAATGTCTCCAGAGAAGGAGACTCCACAACCTCTTTGGGCAGCCTGTTCCAGTGTTCTGTCACCCTCACCGTGAAGAAGTTCTTCCTTATGTTTACCCAAAACCTCCTATGCTCCAGCTTGTACCCATTGCCCCTTGTCCTATCACTGGATGTCACTGAGAAGAGCCGGGCTCCATCCTCCCGACACTTGCCCTTTACATATTTATAGACATTAATGAGGTGACCCCTCAGTCTCCTTTTCTCCAGGCTAAAGAGACCCAGCTCTCTCAGCCTTTCCTCATAAGGGAGATGCTCCACTCCCTTCATCATCTCAGTGGCTCTGCGCTGGACTCTCTCCAGTAGCTCCCTGTCTTTCTTGAACTGGGGTGCCCAGAACTGGATACAGTACTCCAGGTGGGGCCTCACCAGTGCAGAGTAGATGGGGAGGAGAACCTCCCTTCACCTGCTGGCCATGCTCTTCTTAATGCATCCCAGGATGCCATTGGCCTTCTTGGCCATGAGGGCGCATTGTTGGCTCCTAGTCATCCTCTTGTCCACCATGACTCCTAGATCTTTTTCCCCAGAGCTGCTCTCCAACAGATCAGCCCCCAACCTGTACTGATACATGGGGTTGTTCTTCCCCAGGTGCAGTACTTTACACTTGTCCTTGTTGAACTTCATTCAATTTCTTCCCATCCAGCTTTCCAGCCTGTCCAGGTCACGCTGGATGGCAGCACAGCCTTCTGGCATGTCAGCCACTCCTCCCTGTTTTGTATCATCAGCAAACTTGCTGAGGGTACACTCTATCCCTTCGTCCAGGTCATTGATGAATATATTGAACAGCACTGGACCCAGGACTGACCCCTGGGACACCACTACCACCCACAGGCCTCCAACTAGACTCCGCTCCGCTGACCACAACTCTCTGGGCTTTGTCCTTCAGCCAGTTTCCAATCCATCTCACCATACCATCATCCAGTCCACAATTCTTAAGCTTGGCTGTGAGGATATCATGGGAGACAGTATTGAAAGCTTTGTTGAAATTGAGATATACCACATCCACTGCCCTCCCCTCATCTACCCATCTAGTTATGCCATCATAAAAGACTATCAGATTAATCAAGCATGACTTCCCTTTGTTGAATCCATGTTGGCTAGTTGTGATAAACCTCCTTTCTTCAACATGCTTTGAGATGGTGGCAATATCAAGCTGTACCATCACCTTGCCAGGAATGAAGGCGAGGCTGACCGGCCTATAGTGACCTGGGTCCTCCTTCTTGCCTTTTTTGAAGATTGGGATGACATTGGCCTTCCTACATACACCTACATAGATATATATGGACATTTATATATAAAACTAAGAAAACTGTATTATCTATCAGAGTAAACTTGTGATTATGCAAATGAAATGCCTTGGAACAGGATGAAAGAATTGCACGTGGCCAATACTATTACATTGTGTGATCCAGTACATACAGGAGACACTCAGACACAATAGGAACTGAACTGTGATATAAGAATGTGTGCATAATGTAGTAGAACATTAATTAACTTCTTAAAATAGTATTCAAAACGTTGTGTTGTGCCTGTCACTATATAAGATCAGGATCCCAGAAATCCACAAGAAATATAAAACTGAGCTAAAATAATTGTTTGCAAAACAGTGTGGTGAACGTGTTCCTCTTTGGGGTTTTTCATAAAACAATTTCTTAAAAACAAATCAGGTTGATGAGCAACCTAGCAACTAAATGTACTTGCACATAGGCAGTCATCACTGATTTCAGTAAAACTTCACACAAAATCTATTTTCCTGGATTTGATTACTGTTTCTTGGTCTGAAAGACAAACAGTACGGTTCAGTATAAAAATAGGTTAACAGAGTTAACAGAGTTAACCTATTTTAACAGAATAGAAAAGAAAAGAAAAAGCATAGAAACACAATAAAAACTACAGCTAAACCTCTAGGAATTTAAAAGGTATCACTACCCACAGAGCACTTCAAAATAGTGGCCATGTAGTTACACTAAAAATAAGGGGGTTTTCTTATAGAAACATTGATGTTAGTGATCAGTTTTCCAAAGAAGAAACAGAAGCATAAGAATATGCTAATGGTTAGATAAGAGCCTTCAAACTTCTGAACTTTGAATCAAATCTTCAAAACTGAAATTCCAGTAAAAACAATGTTACATTGCTAACGTTCAAGATTTTGCTTTCTCTTGCAAGGGTTTGCCAGATCAATTTCTCAAGCATCCAAAAAACTGGAGGCTTTCAGTTTCTAATTAGGACAATATTTCCATATGTATCCTGTGAAAGAGTATGTATACACTTTGCAGAAGTTAAATAAGTTAAAAATATAGTGAACAAATTTGGAATATAGCCAACAAATTTGGACACAGTACTAATTTCTAGAAAATTTCCAGCATTTTTACTTCTACCTCTCCTATAAATATGGCACAGATTAACTTTCCCTTCACATATACCAAACAGATGTAAGAGCTACAGGAATAAAGAAAGGTACCTTGCTAACCTGACTAAATTTTTTAGAGCTCTGTAAATATATTAGGGTTCAATCTCTTCTATTTATTTGCTTACTATTTATAATGTGTTCTGATTTGGCTGCTGTAGAGGGTCTTTTCCTGCTCTGTGGAGGAAGGAAAAGATTATGTCTCTTTTAAGAGTAATAGGATGTGCTTAGGCTATTAAAGCTAAGTATTATGAGTGCAATCTATAACTTCTAGAGAGTTAGAGGACATAGTAATAAAGCCAGCTGACAGCTTGCAAATAGCTAGAAGTTTGTGAGGAGATTAAGACACTGCTGAGAAGAACAAAGCACAGATAGCCAGGCATGGAAGAAGTCATGGCAAGGAGGAGACTGCTAAAGTGCCAATCTGTAGAGTTTGCTGTATCTCAGAAAAATGCTGAAAGTCAGTAGACTGAGAGTACGATTGTAGGAAAGAACTCACTCTGCCTTACTCTATGTGAATCGATTCCTCTGTTTCAAAAGTATCTACTTCTAGATTTTGTTAAAATGAAACTAGCTTTAAAATTTAATATCCCTGCCCCATGGGTTGTTGAAAATGGCTTTGTAGTTCTATCTTAAAAACCATTGGCACCATATCTACATATGCTCTTCTTATAGTATTAGTGCTTTAAACTCATTCCTATCAAAGCTATCTACAAAGACAATCTATGCAGTGGAACTAGTTCTCTTCTTTTGTCTTCTAGTTATTTCTCACGGAAATGTGGCATTTTAAAAAACTTCACATTACTGTCTCTCCATATTTTCACATGCCTTCAGCTGCTAGCTAACCAGGTTCTGATCCTTTCATAGACTGCACATTTTCCAGGAAATGAAGACCATTTGCCTGAGACAGCAGCTGGCTCAGTGCTTCTAAAGTGGATTTCCCTGTTGCATATTTAGCATTTGTCCTTGCAAGTAGTGGCTATGACCATCTTGTCACACAGTGTGCAGCAGCCACAACATTCTTCCCTAACAAGGTAATCACTTTGAGCCCAACATCAACTTGCATATCATATAGTGATGACTTCAGAATATTGATTTTTTAGGTAATATTTGCTTTTCAGGACTCAATAATGCCAAATAATATGTGAGGAGACATTTGTTTCCAAGCTTCTGTGCCATACTTGACACAAAAAAGAAGCTTAAGACATTTTATATGCAGTGTTATGCATACTCCCCATCTAAACCTATTGTTTCTCAGTGTCAATGCCCAAGGCAAAAGTTTTGGCCAGCTTCTGCCTGGGCATCATGCCATCATGACAGATGGGTATGAGTGTGGACAATCAAGAAAGTATGTTTGCTCATCAAATAAGAGTGGTTGGGGCATTTTTCCCAGCTGACACTCTGAAAACAGCTGTCTTCCTTGAGCGTGCTTGCTTCTGGTTAAAAGGTCTGTGATATTAGTAATTCTTCTCTGAACTATGCAAACTGTCAATAAATAAAAGAGTCATATTACTGTTAGCTATGGTTACTGTGTTTGAGGATACTTTTAAAGAGTGGCTTCAAATAAGCATTTATTTTTGTTTCCAGGATTAGGAAGTGAGGACCAAGTAACAGAATTCTCAAATGTGATCTCAGTTTTTATGTAACACTGTGCAACAGGCTGCCTTCTCTATTCATTACCAAGGTGGCTGGGAACTGTCATACCTGCACTCCCTTCTCAGCTCTGCTGTTAGCATACTCCCTAACCTTAAATAAGTTGTTCGGTTTCTGTTACCCAGAGAGGAGGAAATATGAAACATTTATCTTTATTTTCCAAGAAAACAACTTGTCTGATTTCATTAAAAACCAGTAATAAAGTCCTTGATGGTCTACAAATGCATTCCAAAATCTTTCTTTCATGTTAAACAGAGTAACTAACAAAATATTTCATTTCATAATCTTCACACATAACCATGTGATATTTATATTCCTGGGAAAAGATTTTATCCAGCAGCAGGAGGGAATGAACAACTCAACATTGACTCATCTACCAAGAAAACAACAGTGGTTATGCTGTTTCACAGAGTGTCATAATGATCTATAAGCTCAAGATTCTTACTGTATAGCATAAAATGATTTATAGACATCATATGTTATACAACCACAAGTGCAATGCTTCTTCATGAAATTATTTACTTGCCATTTTACAACCCATTTAATACTGCTGGATAAAATTGTTCCTCCTGTAAATTGGTGATATTTTACTAAAGTCAATGGATTTACATGGGATTAAATAAATGATGAATGTATCCTAATGTGCCACTAGACTACTGTCACCATGGAACACATTGAGTGTTCTGAAGTCTGTAAAATCCCAAATTATTTCTGAAGGACACCCCAGAAAAAGATCTGAGACATCAAATTTCAAGGTTCAAATCTCAAGAGGCATGCTTCACTTCACAAAGTCCTGTGTCACAATATGAACACTGGGTGCCAGGGTACATAATATGCTCATATGCAAAAAAGAATTCACAGAATATCATGGTTTCCCACACCAAAACCTTTGAGAGTTGAAGTTATGTAGAATATTTTTTTTCCCAGTGTTTAGCAGAAGTCCAAGCTCAAGAAGAAGTGGAATATGTGGGGCCACTTGGCTGTCTGCTTGGGATGACCATACTCAGTTTCTTGAGGAAACACGCAGTTATATCTATCACACATCCACATTTGGACCAAAATCTCCTTCTCAAAGAGCTCGAATATTTACAGTAAGAACCCTTGGGAATCAAAATATTAATTCACATGGCTATTTTCCCACAGGTTTAATGGAGAATATCTTTGCTCTTGAAAATCTGCCAGGTTTGAGCCTGACTTTGCAGCATTTATATACTACAGGGCACTCACTGAGTAATTGCAGGGATGGGCATGACTCCTTTAGTCCTTGCCATCCCACTGACATAATGCAGTTATTGGCCTCACCTGTGAGAGTTAGGCATTCATGCTAGCCCTTTTGCATGCAACACTGCATGCAACACTGCACGCAACACTGGCACAGGTTACCCAGAGATGTGGTAGATGCCTCATCCATTGAAACAGTCAAGGTCAGGTTGCTTGGAGCTCTGAGCAACTTCAGCTAGTTAAAGATGTCCCTGCTCACTGCAGGGAAAATGGACTAGATGGTCCCTTCCAACCCAAACCATTCCATGATTCTATGATTCTATGACTGTCACACTCTCAGCAGTGTTCTTGCCAGGGGAAGATGCTGATCCACTTCCACTGCAAGGAGCTCTTGATTACCCTGAGAGCCCTGAAATGGGAAAAATTGAAAAATGAGAGCTCCAGTGTCTGTAAAGACCACTGGGCAGGACAATGGGGCACTTCTGTCTCTCTAGTGAGTGAGATATGGGCATGCTGACACTATTTTGCAAATGGAAAAAAAATTCCCAGGTAGAGGAAATTAATCCTGTGCATCTTCTTTTTGTTAGTTGATAAACAATAAAACTTAAAACTTTTTAGCAGGATTGAGACGATATTTTGCCACTGCGCCAGAAGTATACCTTGGCAAAATTATGAAAGGCCAGCAATTATAGCTCTTTCTTGTCTTTCAGTGATAAGTCTCTTATCCTGGACAAATATGGATTATGCTTTTTCCAGAAAGCTCATCCCTGAATTATCTGAAGATATTTTAGCAGAACTGTGGAGCATCCAGGAAGAAAGGTAGAGAAAAATTGTTTATTTTACAAACACAGACAAACAATTCTCTAATCCTTCTCCCCACCCCTCATTCACAGCTATGCTTAAAAGGGGAACCTTCTCCCAGTTTCATGAGGAAACTAGCTTCAGGACCACCCAGAGAGCTCTATTCCCTTCCCCTTGTCTAAATCACACAAAGAAAAATAAACAAATGAACACAACATTTGCCTTCTCATCCCTTCTTTTCACTAAAGGGTCAGGAGGGTCAGCGATCCTTCTTTTGCCATCTCTGGACACCCTCATCCTCTTCAACAACCAATCCAGATGGATCATGGCCTTTGAAATCTTAAATCCTTTAATCAGTTTCTCCAACTTTCTCTGTTGGCTCCTTTATGTCACATTCCTGGGCTAATTCAGGTACATTCATACAGTGTAGGATTTGGATGACAGAAAACACATGAGGAAGTACAAGTCCAGAGATCTGTGCAAGTGGTGGGCTGATTATCCTTAGCTTCATTAATGTTGCTCAGCAACATGGGCTTGTATTAAACATGTCAGAGCAGCCACATCCTGACAAGCTATCTGCACTGCCAGGATACAGACCCTTCCCTCATACTGCTGAGAAAATGTTCCCGTGAACTGTCCTTCTGCTGTCAGTGAGGTAATGAGTGAATGAAAATTTAGACTTGTCAATTTGATGAAGAAATATCCTCACTACAGTGATGAGCCCAACAGGAAAGGAACATAGATTGTTGTACAAAACAGCTTTTCAGTGACCGCAAAAGAAAGACATGAAAAGCAGCAACTGAAATATTAAATAGTGTGGCTAGATGATCTGGGTAATTAAACAAGGGCTAAAGAATTCCCCAGTAGATAGATCACTGGCTGCACATTTCACAGTTTTGCTATCTCTGGAAAGAGAGAGACAACATATTCTTGAGAGATTCATCGCTAAGTCCGCAGTCGTCATTTCCAGCTGGATTTTTTCCATTTGATAATTTCATACTGTTAATCAGAGCTCATCAGATACTACACAAATAACATTCAAGAACTTTGGTTTAAATTCCAAACAGCTTCCTCGTGTCTTTCTATTTCTTGTTAATATGATTATGTTGTGCGCAAATATGCTCTTTTTTTATCTCAGCCATTTAGTGATTTCAAATTGCCAGCCATTGAGTGGAGCAGCGCCTAAATTAGTATACAGTACAAGATTGAACTCTTCCATCAACTACCCTTATGCTAGCAACCCAAATGGGAACTTCTGCAAACTTCCAGATATTTAGTATTGACACTATCAAGCTACATTTGGGGCTTAAAATTTGGGGCAGGAGTTACTGAAGAATTATTTGGTCAAGTGTTACTGTATTCATATTTCAGTAATGACATTTCTGGAAGTGCTTTTCCTTTGATGATATGTGGGTGGATTGAATGATAGTGATGTCAGCCTTTTAAAATGATGTTGGGGTTACTCAGACACCTTGCAGATGACTTCAGGACCCCATCCATAAAAGTCCATGCTGATGGCACTGTACCAAAGCAACCCTAAAGTCAAATGGGATTCTGGAAAAGCCACAGGGTTTATTCCCATAGTATATAAAGCCAGAGAACTTTATATTTAAACTCTTTGGAGGAAATATATACCCATGTCTGTATACACATCTACTTTTATTGTCTACCACCCCTTCATTCCATGCAAAACAAGCTCTAATTATAAATTAAGGGATTGTACCCCAAGCAGTGTATAACTGACACACTGGCTGCTAATGCATCAAAAATGCAAAAGTCAGGAATGAATTTCTTCTTTTTCTTTTCTTTTTTTTTTTTAATTTATATTTGTCACTTCATATAGCAGGGAAAACCAGCATGGGATTGCAAGATTTACTTAAAATAAGCAGGCAAATAAACAAACTCAGACTTCAAAAAACAGTTTAGAAACCTTAGGAAAGATTTGTCTCCTGTACTCTTTGCATAAAGAGAGAGAGATTCCTATTAGTTTGTTCATACTTGAACATGTGAGTGTGAAAGAAGCACCTAAATCAGAGCTACAATTGAGGCAAGAGGGGTTTTGTTTGTTTGTGTGTTTGTTTATATAATTTTGCTGAGGCTTCAAATACTTTCAAACAAAGAACAATTCAGATCATTGAATACTATGTATACTCCCACATACAATTTTTTGTTAAGACACAGACACTGAAAGAAACCACTTACTGCGAAGGAAGATTACTCTTGGCACAGTACTCTGCAGGACAAACTCCAGATCTCTGAATCTCTATTAGATTTAAAAAGATACCTCAGCTCTATGTTGTTGTCTTCTTCTCCCCCCACTCCCCCCCCAGCTGTAGAACTAGAATAGTGCAGTTTCACCTGGCACTCACTTTTTATAGTCTAGACTGTAAATTTGAGTGGTCAGGGACTGTCTCACATATAAACAGTATTAACATGATATATTTCTACTCTCATCTTAATTTTGCCTATGCAGTAAATAAGTTAAATGCTATTATTTCAAAAATAATTTGGACTGGCCAATAATTCTCAGCGGTTGAACATCTGAAATATTAAATCAAAGAAATGTAACTTCTGATAGTGACATAGTTACTAGTTGGCTATTGGTGAATCCATTAGGTATGGAGAAATTCTGTGCTGTTAATGACTCTAAATACCACTTATTTCAAGTTTAAAGAGTTAGTGTGTTGCCTGTTAAACACATCTACAAATTTTTACACTGAATTTTCTTTTCTCCTGCAGCCTAAGCAAATGGCTTTTAAGATAATGCAAATCAGACAATCAATGAAATGTGTATATGCCATGTATCAACATTTTAGATCACTATTATGTTATGTTATTAATGGTTCAATCATCATAAAAATACAGTATTATATCAATATAAGTATCTGTTCATATATGTATGTGCATCAGTATATATATAGTATGGATAAATCTTTCATTTTCTACCTCAAAGTTCTTTTCAAACAGAAAAGTGGTCTGTCTAGTTCATAGAGTTCTTCATCCTTTTATTTCAATTATTCTTTGATCTTAGGCATTAGGTCAAGATTTTACTCAGAGCAGATCATCTGTGTCTCAAGAATGGAAGCTCCTTACTTTCATCTGAAGAATGCATCAGTGGCTAATATCAGAGTTAGGATACTCGAGTAGATGTATTTACCGTCTTACTATGAGAATTTTAAGTTGGAAAGGTATTTTCCTGTTGACTTAAAAAACATAGAAACTGTCTAGCAGGGTAAGTAAGTAAGTTTATGATGTCTCTCTACCTTGCACTCTACCTCAGGTAAAGTCTGACACTTACAGGGGTCAGTCTTGAGCCAGCTCATCTTATTCTACTTCTATTCAAGGGCAACATGAACTTGCTAAGGGCAGAGCATTTTCATCCCTACACCCCACATTCAGGCAACAAACGCTGCCCTCCACTTGTTGTACACACAGTGGCTTAAGAAATGTGAAACAAGAAAGAAGAAAAACAATCTGGGGAAACTATGGAAACCATGGAAAATCTTGAGTTAAAAAAAGAACTTTGGATGCACTGACTCTGGACATATGACATAAGACATAGCTAGAGAAAATTCACAGGGGAGTGTCTCATTTTTATTTTCTCTTGTGTGGTCTATAAAAGAGTCAGCTTAGTACTAAGTATAGGAAAAATCTGCAGGATAGGAGGAATGAAAGTAGAAACAAAAAACCCAAAACATTTATCTTGCTTCAGAAGAGATAATGGAGTGCCAAATCCTGGAGGAATAGCCATGCCAATCAGATCAAAGATTATGGAAGTTGGGAGAAGCTATAAACTGAAAACAGCTTGATTGATGGTTGGATAGCTGAAAGTGCCTTGTGGCATTAGAAACTATGTAGGTAATGTTTTAGGTGTTCCACAGTTGCACTTCATCCTGGCAAAAAGTATGATCTTTGTGAAAAATATTCAGAAAGGGTTAAATTCATCTGACATTTCATTCAGTCCACCAGGTATAAAGATGAACTTATCATCTCAGTAAGATAGGTAGAAATAGAATGACAAGTAATTCACTCTAGGAAGGAGACATATACTTAGAAGTATGAAGAAAAGAGGATCCTGATTTTCAGTTGATGACATTATTCTTCTAATATTTATTCACATAGGGTTCTCCCATCCATTGCCTTTCAGGGGAAGCAATCTTTTCTGTTCTTATATACCTAACACATGGATTTAAGAAGACGGACTGAAATGTTAAAAAAAAATAAGCTGTCCTGCACTTTCTTGGGGTCATTGATTCTGTCTGGCAGCTGAAGTACAGTCGTTGGATGGGAGAAAGAAGCTGGAATTGTTGCTGCCTTTGCTACTTATTGAAATAGCTCTCAGAGGCATTAACAATGAGGATCACTGACTCTAAAAACCCAGAGAACAGGAGGACTCCTGAAAGGTGGAACTGAGGATTCAGTCCTCTGCTCAGAGTGGTGTAAGAAGTGCAAATTAGAACAGGCAAGTTAGCTTAGGTGTCCTGTGACTTTCTCCCACAGCCTTAGTAGGGACCATGACTCTTTCTTTTCTCTGATCAAATTGTGATTTCACTTCTTTCAGGCTGTCAGTGTGACATTGTACAGACGCCTTGATTCTACACCCAAAATTTTCAGAAAAAAAATCCCCACGGTCTGCACATAATTTTCTTAAAAAATAATACAAATCAAAGTGTCTTTCCTTCCCCTTTTTTCTTTTCATTTCATATACACACTTTAATGGGAGTATTATACTGAAAAGACTGATGTATAAATAATTTCATCCTTCAGTTATTCTGAGCATGAGTTATCTGTGATCTTCCTTCTAGTGCTTGCTTTTAAATGGAGGAGTCTTTCCTCCCTTGCAACTGCTCTCATCGTGGAGAGAACTTTAGTAGATTTCCTGCCTCTCTGTGTCCTCCGCGATCCTTTCCCTGCAGCTCTCAAAGGAGAGCTCACCCTGGAGACATTCCCATGCTGGTGGGAGTGGAGGAGGGCAGTGCTCTCCAGCTCCACCCTCTTCCAGAGGAAATGTCATGAGAAAATGTTTTCTCGAGGTCTTTCCTGTTAACATGCTATGAGAATGCTTGCTATCGACTGTGCATTTTTATGGCATTTTGACTGGAAGTAATGTGAGAATGTTCTTTTTCACATTATTTCCAGTAGAAATACCCTGAGAATGTTGTTGTTTGTGATATTTCTATAAAATGTATTTAGAGATTGGATGTGACTAAATTTGCCTTTATAATTGTGGGGTTTTTTTCTTTCTTCCAGCTGAAATTTGAGCAGCATCTAATGTCTCTCCATTTTAAACATTTCTTTTATCATTAAGCCTTGTCCAGATTTGTGCCAAATGAAGCCTTTATCTGAAATAGCCCATTTGTTTCTTTTGTGCCCTAAGACCTATCCAAGCTGAATCAAAGGTTAAGAAACCAGATTAAACTCCACAGCAATTACAGTATTTATAGGATTTCCTTCTGAGATGAAGTTGTTTCGACTGCCCTTTCTGTTTCAAAGTGGACCTACAATAGGGTTGAATAAAACTGTGGAGGAGTAGAGACCTGGAAGAACAAAGACCACATACTGTAAAAAAGCCATTCTAATTAAATCAGAATGAAAACACAAGAAAGCCTTTGCTTTCAGAGAAACAAGTAAGCGACCTAGAGAACCTTATGACTTGGCAATCTACACATTTCTTTTTTAAAAAGCAACTCACATCTTTAAAAGGAAATAAATCCTGCAAAAAATATAAGATGTGTCAAGTCAATCAGCTATTTATGCCATTTCCTCCAATCCTGATGTTTCCCTCATGAATTATGCACTTTCAGCCGCCACTACTTACATATGTGGGCCATCGTGGCATGTTTCCCAGTACCAGCATGTGATTAGGGATCATAAAAAATGAACATACACATTGTTCCTTCAATAAAGACTGAGATGCACAATTCCAACTGCTCCCTGTTAGAAATCTCTCTTCTATTTGAAAAATAGCAGCTGTTATTAAAAACATCTATAGCTATAATAGCTGCAGCCGTGAAAACTAATCACCATATTTTCATTTTAAATTGCAACAAAGGAATTAAGAAACAGATGCCCATTAAAGACAAAAAAGGTAAAGTAGCCACTAAGAGTTTCTCAATAGCCAGAAGGTGGTGCTACATTGTAATGTAGTCGCAGGGGGTCAGGTTTACGTCTTTGATAACTTATGCTGTTTGATTCACTTTTATAAAGCGAAACAGAAGGAGAGATTAGACCATCACAACTGCACTGCAGGGAAGTGTTCAGCAGAGGTAAAACGAAGCATAGAATTTAGTTCCTGATACATTGAAATCCCATGGTTGTGGTGATGTAAGTCTGGGTCTTTTGGAGAAAACTTAAGTTATCTCTCTGTGTTTCTCCATAGCTGGTTGTTTTAAACTCTCCTGCTTCCTTAACTCTTCTGTTTCACCACGATAGTCAACAACACAAACTAGAAAAATCCTATCAACTATCCTGCGATGTATTTCCTTGAAGAATTCTTTCTTCTTGTAACATGTCACATAAATTCTACTAAGAAACTTTCAGCTTTTTCCTTTTGTTGAATAAAAGCCCAGATATTCAGCTCCAGGTAGACACTGTTGACTTCGGTGAAGCTCTGCCAGGTTTTGCCAGCTGAGGTGATGCAATCACCTTCTTTAAGAGCAGAAAAGAAAGAGCAGAGCCACTGTCACATCGTGTATATCTGCAGCAGTGTGGTGTTGTGTGAAGGTAGAGGGCTGGATCCCAGTGATTCAGCTCAGGCAAAGCAGTGCGAGTGTCTCCTCTGCCTGGGTAGATTCAGTCATGTTGCTACCCTGGTTTGCACGGATGTGTCTGCATTACTGTTTCATTTAGGGCCATGAGTGAGCTTTTGTTTGCTCCCACTTACTGTGCCTTGCTCTATATTTTGGAGTAGTCTTGGACAGAAGGTGTTGGATGATAATAAATGGGCAGACAAGCCCCAGCAGCTCACCCAGTACATTGCAGGTCCAAGGGGCAGGCAGGACACAGGATCACTCCCTCCCTTCCTGCCTCCCTGCCTCTTTGCCTCCATCCCTCTCCCTCTCTCCTGAGTGCTACAAGGTCAGGACGTAGGGCCTCAGCACCAAATGTTTCTCTCCTACAGATTCACTCCTATTGATCTGCTTTACTGACTCATGTGGATATAGCCCATGGGTATCTCTGTGAAGGCTTGGGGTCATATGGACAATTCCCCTATGTTCTCTGATGAGAAAGATACTCCAATTTGATGTGATTCTTTTTTTTTTTTTTNTGTTTTTTTTTTTTTTTTTTTTTGGTGGAAAAAAGGGTCACTAAGAATCAGGCAGCTGCCTTGTGGGGATAAAGTTTTGACTGGGAGGAAAATGACCCTGACCATTAGAACAAACCATCTCAGGGACATGGAAAATTATTGCCGACTAATGCCATCATTGTTGTCATTTGCATTGGTGAGGCACATTGAAGTCATGAGCCAGCACCCATTTATACTACTAGCAAAATCATTATGTATTCCACAGCAAGGGCATGACTTTGAATGTTAAAATCTTGCATGGATTTAAGGAGGGGCACTGCAAATTCATGGAACTGAAATCCATTGAGAATTAACAAATATGTTAAAACCACATCAAGTTCAGGAAACCACTGGGCTGAAAGTAGCTGGAGGCTGGGAGAACAGTGAGGGGGATGGTCAGAAAGACCTACCCTCATTCTTTTCTAGACACTGCTTTGACCATTTCTCAGACTGACCTGTGGAAGAAAAAAGATATAGTCCTCTCCCATGAGAGCATTAGCAGCCCCTTTACATGAAATGAGCTGTGGGCTGAACACCTTCTTCCTCCTGATGCTTTCTTGGGAGATGCCTGTGCAGTCTCCATGGGCTCAGCTATAGCAGCTGAAATCAAAAGAGGATTTGGTCCCCTGAACTTCCAGGAGAAATTTTTTCATGATCCCATTGTTAATTGTGGCTAATTTATCCTTGGCATAAACTTTCTGAGTGATAGCTACTCTTATATCACCACTAGACCTATGAGTATGCAGTGGATGAGATATACTTACTTCAGCCATGGAGAAATTATCCAAAATGGAATTCAGAGAAGCCCTTTTCTGCAGGAGATGACGCCACCTTTGCACTGTGCATAATGTCTATGAGAGGCTGTAGGATCTTTGTGGATCCACTGCAGATTTCTCCATAAATTTACAGTGCCACAAAGCTGCTTTCAGTTTGGTGGAAACATACCAGTCCTGTTGAATGGGGAAGCTAAGACATGCAAAAAAGGACACAGACTTTCATCCAGGTGGAGAATAAATATAATTTTCTTTCCTATGACAGGAATATGTGGTCTGACATGCCTTATGTAGAATGACTTCATTAAAAGTTTGAGTTCCCATAGAAATAGATATGGCTTCATGTTTGGTGATGTTTTTTCAATGTGAATATAACTATATATATATATACATATACACATAATTATACAGTAGCTTTTAAATTCACCAGATGCTTAATGACTGCTTTCAATCAGAAAAGTGGTCCATAGCAGATGGAATATGCCTAGCCATTTCCAAACCGTGGAATTTTATTGTCTTAAATAAAATTAATTTTGAACAATGAAAGTAAAAACTGAAACCTTTCTTTAACTTATAACAAAATAGCCAATCTATTTACAGAAAATATTGTTATAGCACCTACAGATCTAAGCACCTGTACTAGCAGAGATCTTATTCAGCTTGGGATAAGTACTTGTGTGAGAGTTTCTTATTGCAGGAAACAGAGGCTCGTAATGGAAGTGGTGACAGACCTTAAATTAGTGCAGTGCTACTGTACAATAATGTGTATTCTCAGTGCCATATGGTTATGATATGCAGACATTTTCCTATGCTGATTATAAATTTGGACTGTCTGGCAGACATTACAGCAGGGAAAGGCATCATTGATCATTTTATCCATCCACTCTGGGTCAGTGAAAGACCATTTCTGATAGTCTCAATTTCTAATTTTTAATTATTTGCATTGCTGTAGTGCCCCAAATCCCCAGGCAGGTCAGTGTCCCCTTGTTCTGTGCATTATACGTCAGGGTAAGTGTTGCTTGCTTTGAAAATATAGAACAGCTAATGTGCAGATGTAACCAGAGGCAAGCAGGAGCTGAAGCTAAGCTGACACCATACTTAATGTAAAGGCTATAAATTCTTAACCTTTGCTGCCTTTTTATTCTTTTATTGTAACCCAACTACCTTGGTTTTCTTACCAGGTCACCTTAATTGGATGAATTTCACAAGCATCACAGCAGACCTGATGTGTGAAGAAGCAGCTACCTATGAATGAATGTAAGAGGGAAGTTCCAGAAATAAGAACTATTACAGGAAACTTGAGTCATTTGAGAAGCAAACAAGACAAGAGCATCACAGGAAAAAGCCATGGAAAGGCAATGTTATTGGACAGAAGAGTGTGTAAAAACATATGCAGAGATGTGAAAAGCCTCAGTGTAGAGATTTACTGAAAATTTGTCTATGCCATAAAATGGTAGAAAACCTACAACCAGTGGAAACTCACGTCATTAAGTCCAGACTGTATATGTAATAAAACACTATGTCACAGTGACCTGTCACTGTATTTTCTCGGCAGGGCTTATTAGCTTGGGTGCAGCACTGTCTGATGTGGGAACAGTGCATCAGATGTGAACTGGCTTGGGTCCAGGCAGCTCAGTGATTTCGTGTATCACACGCCCCAGCACACCAGCTCGGGGATTAGCTTGGGCAGACCTCACTTGGGTCTATTTTAATTGGTCCATAAATGATAAGAAGCCCTCATTGCTTCGCTTCTTCAACTAATCTCCACTTTAATAAGGGAAGTTCTTTATGATGATCAGACAGGTCTTTTCCTTTTAAAAAAATATTTCACCCTGGTATAAATTAATTGCCTTCCACAACCGGAGCAGAGTGCTTTGAAAAAGAGACATCCTGGCAAGCCAAGCAACCGTGTGCTTTGTTGCCATTTGAGGTTACTTGTGCTGAAATCCCAGCCTCTGCTGCCTTTCTCCTGCTAAGGAAGAAGTACCTCATATCACAAACCAGCAGCCCCTTCAGGCAATTGCCATTTAAAGAGTGGCATTGATGGACTCTGTAAGGAGTCCTATTCAGTGCTCCCTAGCTGGCAGCATGATGTCAGTGATGTGGGCGGCAAACCCCTGAATTTGCTTTGATGGTATTTGTGCTCTTTTTTTTTCATTTTTCACGAATGAGTGATTCATTTCTTTGAAACAATGTGTTTGGAAAGCCTACCCCGCTAAGGAATTGTCTACGCAGTGGGGGAGGCTTGGAACATTGTATGTCCTCATGGAAGTACCAACAGGGGTTGTGCCAGATCCTCAGTGCAAGAGGTAACAGGGATGCTTGTATCAAAGCCAAAGCTTTGTGAATCAAAGGCGCTGACTCTCGAGTACAAGTGCCAGCATTCGGGCAGATAACCTAACCCGTGCCAAGTTAGGGTGAGAGGAATGCCCCAGACTAATCTAGTGCATTCAAAGAAACCCAACATAATCAATTTTAAATATCCCACAGCTCCAAGACTTATCTTCATTTATAGATGTTAGAGGAAGAAATAAGGGTAATGATATGGTTTTGTTTCCCAAATAAGAAAAAGAAGATTTTTTGCACCATTTTCTACTGAAAATTGATATTACCTTGAGTGGTTTGTTCTAATACAAAAGGGGGTGAGGGGAAGCAGCACTGGAAGAAGAAACTGTGGATGTCAAATCACATGTTTTGCAACTGGATCAAGTACAACTCAAATGTTCATGTTGCAGGTGATGAGAAGCGGATTTTGACCAGTATGAAGACTGTTGAATTATTCTGTGTCATCTTCAGTATTAGGCACCTGACACTTGCTACCGACATGATTCAGACTGCTTAGATTAGTCTGTCATTATATACAATTGAGAGAATAAGGCACTCATGAAAAATCAACAAATATCCTGTACGCAAAACAGAGCTGGAGGCAGCATTGGATTAAACTTTGGAAGCAGGGTCATGTCTGAGTTTCTGTTGCTCTTTATCGATAAAATTCCTGAATCAGGCTGAAAATTATGTGCCTGTGTTCACTCAGAAGGAAAATGTGCAATCCCCTTCTATTTTGAGGTGTGTAATCAGGCATTTCTTATTCTCTTAAAAATGTAGTTAAAAGACAAGGTGACAGCGCAGGTTTTTAATAACATTTGTGTGATTTTAAAGAGTCTTATGAAGATAGCCTTGTAGCTTTGGACAAACACAAGGAGCTTAATTGATTTAACTTTACATTTCATATACAAAATGTTAAGTCGTTCATTGTAACAGCTGATCTCTACCTTACCAAAACAGCAGGCTTCCTAACCCAACAAGCCCTGAATTGGTAAGTCCTCATGGGAAAACTGATTGCCTTACTCCACAGCACAACCAATCTCTAGTTCAAATGATTGATCCCAAACAGTAGGACAGTGTTAGCAGAGTCCAATGCCATCATATACCTAATTAGTGTTTCCTTAACCCTTTCCATAATGGAAAACTGTTTAGATTATTTCTGCAGGATGTAGAAGACCTGACTCCACCCTCTTCTGAAGTTTGAATCTGTAACTCCTACATTGCAGAAAATTAATTTAACTCAGCTCTGTAATATTCGGTATTGGACAATCTTCACATCTGCTGTTAAGACTAAGACACAGGGAGGGTGTCCTAAATTCAAGGTTAATATTGCCTTATTTCTTTTAAATGTGTCCTGGATAGAAATGGATGCATCTGCACTTTAGAACACAAACATGGAGACTGACCCAAATCATTATTAAAATGGTCTGTTACAGAAATCTAAAATTCAGTAAATTGACGCTCAGGTTCCATCTCTGCAATACTGGATGAAATCAGTGACTTAGAGACACTGAATTCAATGGACTCTCCAATCACACAAAAGCAGAAAATGTCTTGTTCTCTTCCACCCCTGCTTCCCTCTCCCAGCAGACAACATATGCAAGAAGATGCTATCCACAACAGCTGCAGTGCTCTACTTTTCTAACTGTTTGCTCATTGTTTTCCTTGAGCTTGGTGGTGCTCATTAAGACTAGAGAAATCACTGCTCTTGTTAAACATTTAGAAGTAGCTCCCCATTTGTCCTACAGTTACGTACACACCATATAGTGAATGAAGACAAGGAAATGCTTTGAAATCAGACCTATTTCTTATTTTTTTGGCTCTGGAACTTGGTATTCCATATGTACTGAATAGATTTTTTCCTTCTAGTTTTGACAAAAAAATTCCATTGCAAGTCTGAGAAACCTGCCTGATTGAAAATGTCAAAACGGCACATACAAAAATTCACTTTCTGACAATCATTTGGGTAGGAAACCATCATCCTTTACTTACTTAAAAAGTCATTTTGTATTCTCTAATGTGTGAAGCATTAGATTTTTCAGTGGAAATTATATGAATATTACCTTA